>KV751360.1:944815-984419 GCA_001698575.1 Mola mola
TCACGGTGGAGTACTAAAGTTTTATAATGCGCAGAGACTGCAGCTTTTACTTTCGCTTGTAGTACGTTCTGACTTTTAAACGAGTCTACTATACACTGCACAGCTGCAGGTTCTAACATTGGAGTGATTCAGGGATACATGTTTGAAACACACACAGATTCCCAGGAAGAAAAGCAGGAGCTACTTCTACAAGGGCACTTATGAGTTGATGCATTAGAGTGGCACATTTAATTTCTACAGTGTTAAGCCCCGCCTTTTCAAGCTGTCAGGGTTGGATCGTTGTTTTTTTTTAATTTCGGTCCTAATCATGTATTGTAGGGCATTATTGAGGCGTTAGCAAGCTCAAAAACGTGGTTTTAACCAGAGGAGGTCCTAAAACAATTTTTACTAAAACTAATGTAAAACTAAACCAACCTACACAGGAGTCACTGTGATTTTGAGCAGTGTAGCGTGCGCTCGTGAGACCACAGATGATGGAATATAGTCAAGAGTGGAATAACATCCTGATAAAATATCCACTGGCTGCGAAGCTGAGACCGCATGACTTTGCAGGGATGTTTGAGTCCACAGGAGATGGACGACAGGAATCCCTCATCCTGTCCCCGACCGGGAGGGAGGACAGAATTTATGACCGGCTGATTGGAATTCAGTCAACAAACACAGGCCTTAACTCACCTCAGTAATGGACTCATCAGAGGCTGCAGCTCATGTTTCAGGCCGTCTGAACTCCACTCATCGCGACATGCGAATATATCACGCCAATGTCTTTGAGTCCTTCAGCGCGAGTTTGTCCCCTGAAGGATGTTGTGTCTGGCGGCTCATGATCGGATGTCTTCTGGGGGTTGTTAATGTTGAGTTAGACAGCTGTCAGATAGTTATGACAAGTCAATGTGCAGCTCCGGGAGGACGTTAAATTAAATATGGAGCATAGATGAGATGTGGCGGCGGCTGCGGAATGAAACACAAACCCCCTGAGCTCATATGACTCCATGTCTATACTGTAAAAACAGCACTTGTTGTGTTGTGGTCACCTCCTCCACAATCATTTGTACAAAGTAGGGCTTGTTGCATGATTTATTCTGTGACGTTAAACAGCCTCTAAACACTCACACTCCCTCCGCTGCTTTCATCTCTCACTGCAACTACTGCCATTTCCGCTATTCTTGTTTATCACCGCCACATTTTCTGGTTTCCTTACATACCAGCTTCCTCTGGAATCTTTGAACTTCTTCACCAGTCTTAAGTGTAAACAAACATCGCTCTTAACCACACGGCGGATTTCAGTGTTCTGTCACGACCCCAAAAGTCAGAATTGTCCCAAAGAAAAGCTGCTGAAATTTTAATTTGGTTAAACTAAAAGTCACCCATACAGTTATTTTCTAGCAGAGGTTAACCGATTATCAAAGGCTGGTATGATACTGATACCCAATTAAATCAGCTGTTATCGAATAAACAAGTCTTGTTCGCTGAATAAAGTAATGTTACCAGCTAACAGTCCGTCTGATGTTCAGTGCTGAACAGCTAAAATCTCTTGAAGCCACAACAACGTTAGAGTTGAGGGCCAAAGATAAATGAGCAGAAAAAACACTTGATCAGGTATTATATCTCTTAAGAATTTAGACTGAAATCTGGATACAAGGGACTGAATTTAAAACTGGGGATTGAACAAATAAACGCAAGTGTACACAAAATCCTTGTTTAATTGTGTTTGTTCAGATTTTTTATCTATCCGTATCGATAACACCTCGTCGATTTCCCCCCAACCATGGAAGAACATGAGATGTCTGGATGTGTTTGAGTGCTATCGGTAGATTCTGCGGACTCTCTCTGTTTCTCAGTTGTCAGTCGTGAACTGCCGTCATGCTGCTTCAAAGTTTTCACGCACTGATTATGAAATGTGACGCCGGCACGTCGTCTGGGCTGTGGGCACGGTCGACTCCAGCCACCGTTCGATTGAAGTAAGAAGGGCTGGTAAGACGGGGAGAAAATGCTGCGGGCTGACTCTGGTGAGAACTTTTACACTGTCCACCAAAAAAGATCAGACATGGACTTCTCAGATCCAGTGTTCTCACCTTGTCGCACACCTTCATGTTTCATTTATGGACAGTTTTCCTGTTGCTCAGAAATGAGGTTATACCTCAAAGAAATAAAGAAATAAAGTGCAGATTAAAACTGAGATCATCTCAGTATTTTTTAGTCATGCCATGAGTCTATGGATAGCAAAAATAATTGCTTGTTCAGCTTCAAATATCTGAACATTCATGGGTGACACCTCTATAATTACTTAGGTGATCACATGACCTCAAATATGCTACAATTTGTTCTATTTGTGAAAAGTCTCAATGACTATTGGATGGATTACCATTAAATTCTGTTACCTGTGTTCATGTTCCTCTGAGGATAAACTGAAATAATTATGGTGACCTCTTAATTTTAACTGTAGCGCCATCATCAGGAGAAACTTTTAATTCTGCTCTATACTCGAACTGTGGTAGCCGATCATGTTTTTGCCCTGGTGTGTATATTATGAGCTTCGTTTGAGTTACAGTTACAGTCACAGTTTCTACCACATTGGTTGAGCCCGGCGGACTCTGAATAAACATGGAAGAGGATCAGATGACCACTGTGATGTTAGCCAGGTTACCACGACCACGGAAGTTATGTTTTCACCTGTTGCTCGGTTGGTTTGTTAGCAGGATCATGCAAAGACGAGGGATGGATTTCAACAAAACCTGGTGGGAGAATGGGGAATGGACCAAGGAAGATCCTGTTATATTTTGGTCGGGATCCAGCTAAAGGGGCCGATCCAGGCCACTGGGTCATGGTGGATTTATGCACGCCACGGAGTGTCACTAAGGTCTGTCTGTATGTCTGCCCAGATGCATAACTAAAAAAAAATACAGCTCCTTTAGGCTTATAAATCACAATGTTGGATGATTGGATGGTTGGATCCAGTTGTTTTAAAGGATTCTTCGCCATTAGTAGATAAAGCACATTTCACGTTTTTGATGAATGTTAGAAATAGTCATATTACAAAAATATTGAAAATATTATGGCAAACTACCTGAGCTATTCTCAACAAAGGATGTAGCGGGATCCAAATCGGAGGATTCTTCTGGATCCGACGGGCCAAAAAAACTTTTTCACACACCTTTTGCAAACTCACAGTGTGTACATACAGAATATTTACATTTAGTCATGTCAAATGAAAAGGAATGGTATGAAAGTGGATGACAGACAACAGTTTCCAGTTCCAGTGACCACTGAAAAGTTAAACTATGGCTCTCTCTCAGGTCTTTCGGGCAGGAGTCTGGTCTGGCTTGCTGAGTAGAAGACTTTCCTGTGAGGACTTTGGCTTTAAGGTAGTGAACACGGTAACCATTATACCCATCATCATCATCTCAGTGAGCGTGTCAGCCTGGCGATGTTAGCATTTGGCTCGCAGTAGCTTCACAGAGCTGCAGTGTTGTTTTTGGTGCCTGAAGACATAAATGGAACTCATTCGTCCTCCTGTGTTACTTTCAGGTATAATCCCACTCTGGGTCACTGTTTGCTCAAAATTATTTACATCAGATTTTTAACTGAGAGAAAATTCTAAACAGATGTCAGTCGATATACGGTTGGGCAGTGACACAGCTTGTTTATGCAGACTTTCTGCTTTTTTGCTTTCTGCTGCACAAAAGAAATCTATCCGAGAAATGGCGAAACCTCCCGGAGTGGCCAAATCAGCAGTTTGGTACATTCTTGAAAGGAAAAAAAGAGCACTGGTGAGCTCAACTAATGCGCATGATCTTTTCCTTGTTTAAGAAAATCCCTTTGCAACATGGAGACAAGTCAAAGAAACTGGGAGAGATGCTGTCATGAATGTAAATACAGAGAGTTTACAAGGTGCAAACAATTGATAACATTCAAGAAAAGGAAGGACAGATTAAACTTTACCAGAAAACATCTTAATGAAAAGCGTCCCCAAGTTATGTAAACAGATTCTTTGAACAGATGAAACCAAGATACACTTGGATCAGGAAGACAGATGAAAAGTAAAAGTGTGGAGAAGTAAAGGAACAGCTCATGATCCAAAGCACCAGATCATGTGTCAAACATGGTATATGCAGTGTTATGGCATGAACATGTATGGCTGCCAATGGAACAGGCTCACTGGTGTTTATGGATGCTGTGACTACTGTCAGAAGTATCAGGATGAATTCTAAGGTGTAAAGGGCTATACTCTCTGTTCACGCCAAATGCTACAAAACTGATAGAACGGCGCTGCACAGTGCAGATGGATAATGACCCTAAACATACTGTGAAAGCAACTTAAGGATTTTGAAAGGCAAATAAATGAAAGTATTGTTCAAGTCAGTTACCTGATCTCAAGCTGATAAGCAGCTTTTCAGTTGCTGAAGACAAAACTGAAGGTAGAAAGACCCACAAACAAGCACCCGGGGTGAAGACCTGACAAAGCGTCTCCAGGAAGGAAACTTGTGACGTCCATGGGCTCCAGACTTCTGGCAGCCATTTACCGCAAATGAGTTTCATCCAAGTACTAAAAACTAAAAACGATTATGTTTTCAATTATGTTAGTTTGTCAAGATACTCTGAAAAATGGAGGGGAGATCTTTTTTTTCAAATCCACTGTGGTGCTGTATAGAGGCAAAATGATAAAAACCGTGTCATTGTCCAAATACTTTTGGACCTGACTGTATTTTGTTATTGTTTTTTTTCTTTACATCACACAAATGTGAGACACTTAATGGCGGCTGAGCAGTTTTAAAAAAGCTGCTGTCGCTGGCCTAAAAGAGCCAAGCATCTTCTCGCTCCCCACTTGAAGCGTCTGCAGATGCACTCAGAGACTAAAGGGAATTTCACAGGTGCCCAAATTCCTAAACTCCCAGGGGGGGAAACTCCAGGCCGTCTGCTGCAGGACATTCCTCCGACAGCATGTGGAAGAGTCATTTCTCCTGCCTGAGGGGATTCGCCTGCGGCCCGCTGATACCACAATAAACTTAACAGCAGCAGGGCGAGGGTCAGTCGGGAGAGGAGGGGAGTCAAGTCTCAGGCAGCTGAGGTCAGGAAGGTTCACGCCACGATGCTCGCTGTTCGTCTCCTCCAAGAATTCCCTTCCTGTCTGGTGGAACTACGCACTCATTATTGTCCCTGCGTTGTAAATGTCAGAGTGCTCAGGATTAGTTTATACACATATTCATTGTTATTGTGAACGATAGCAACTGAAACAGAAACAAATACTCATTTTTCACAGTTATTGAATCAAAAACAGTGTTTCACTATAGGTATCTTCTCCATCGTACCACACACTTGAAATAACATTTTGAGTGTAGTTTGTGAGGTTGTATTTTGATGTATTGAAGTTGTATTTTGTGACATTTTAGAGCCTAAAATACTTACAAATAGGAAATTATCCTTTAAGTGTAATGAATCCCAGAATAATCATCTGCCGTCTTGTTTACTGATTTAACATACCTCACAGCTACATTACATTATGACTGAAATTGGAGCTTTTAAAAAGACCAATACCTTTTTTTCCCCCCACTTTTGTAATCATTATTTTCCAGCATCAAGATCAGACGACATTGCAGGGATTTCACATTCTGTATTGACACACATTCCTTGCGTGCGGGCTTAGATCCTGTCCTGTGTATGCAGGACAGGCCTTAACCTGCACCGTAACCCAATCACTCAGCCACGCTCTTTAGTTCCTGCTCACAGTAAACTGGCCCTGTTCCACACACACACACACACACACAAAACGAGGAAGTGCAAAAAAATTCCTCCTCTTTGCAGACCTTTTGTTATGTTCTTACTTCGACACTTGTAAAAAGCACCAGAAGTATTTACGGCACCATTGCTCAGTAGCGCACAAAGCTGTAACACAGCTCAGACACAGAACCTGAGACTACGCTTTTGGTTTGTCGGGGCTTGGCCGCGTTCACCTGTTCAGTCAAAGTCACCTGCAGGTCTGGACACGTCGAGCCAATATTCAGGTTAAACCGAGTGTCGGATTTGCAAGGGACGCTGTGTTTGCATGGCAAATATCAGCTCTTCTGTATGTGTGTCATCAGCGGTGGAACGTAACTGCTAACTTAAGTGAAGATTTCAGATTTGACAGCTCTGGTTACCTTACACATTGTGTTACAAAACACAGAACAAGACAGAACTAATAAAATACAATGTTTTGCTTTAATTTCACAAATTGCCTGCATACACACGTGCAGCTGATGTGACTAGTAGATTGACTGGAAATTAAATGTCCAACTTGTTTAATTGTAAAATCATTTTCTTTGTTCCAGCTTCACAAACATGAAGATTTTTGCTTTAACTTCCAGAACCTCCACGTTACATCCACTGTTTTGTTATAATACTTACATTGCATTTAATAAAGTCATTGGGTAAAGTAGCCTACTTTTTAAAGCTACTTAAACTTGTAAAAAAACAGTTTAAAGGAAAATTGCAGTATTTTTCAACCAAAGCCTTATTTGCTGGTGTTTTATGTTATTACATTTTACAACATTTTTGGGGAGGAAATTTACTCCAGTATGGAGTTGGTTGCTACGACTGCTTAGCTGGACAAGGCTGTACAAAACAATAGCGATGGGCAAGTAAAAATGTTGTAAATAAAGAGCTTTTTTTGTTCTTCTCCCACTAATTACACTCTATAGGTATCTTCTCCAGGATGCCTGAACCTTGCAGTAGCATTTTAGCTTAGTCAGTGGCGAAAAAAAAAAGTCAGTTATTTCTGACGTTTTGACTTTTCCTGTGCCGTTGCGTTGTATAGCGTGGTAAAATGGTAGCAACAAAACTCCATTCTGCAGTAACTTTCAGTGATTTCCTGAAATTTTAGAGCCTAATAGACCTAAATAGGGCTTAGGTTAAAAATACCAGAGTTCTCCTTAAAGGCTGGGTCATGTGCTAGAAGGCTAAAACAATAAACAAAATGAACTCAAAAAAGTGTCAAGAAACTAAATATAGTCTTACACATAACAACCACACAGTTTCTGAATCACTTTTTCTTCTCTTTCACCAAACTAAAACACCCCCCCACCAAAAATTGGCCCCAATAAACCTTAAACAGCTAAACTAACCTCTATGAAAAGCCTCAAGTTAATCATCTAACAACAATCCAATTGATGGCAACAAAAGAAATGTTATATGTTATAGGTTAATATTCTGAAAGAAGCTGACTCCTTATTTGCAAACATAACTGAATAGCTTGAATAACTTGTTACAGCAAGAAAGCAATCTGACAGCTCTGAAGTAACCAAGCACTGGCTGTATCATATATTTACTGTATATCACCTGCCGTCCCACGTCAAATGGAAAAGCAGGAAATTGCCTCTTCATTTTAAACACACCATCTACTTTTACAGCCAGCTATTTTGAGAAAAGCGATCCGGTTCTCTCTGCGGGCGAAGCAGAATCTATCAAAGTCTCAGCGTGCGCGACAGATGCACAAGATGTTGGGGTGCCAAATGACTCGTGTTATTTCTGTTGTTCTGTGGTTCCTGCCAGCACGGCGACATGATAATGGAGGGTTGTTTGAAATATTTCTGTGTCGACTAGTTTGTGCCTTTGTTTTGTTTTTTGTTTGTTTGTTTTTTTCGCTCAATGCAGAGTTTTGTCAGAGTTTGATTTGCACCAGACTAATTAGTTGGTATCACAACGGTATTTTGGTCATTTATCACACAGCTGCTGACAGGAATGTTGGCTGCGGCGGGGAACAAACTTATGACCCCTCTTAATGTGGGACGGTGTACCGCAGCCAAATATGAATTAGCTTGTTATTGGTCGGCTGTTGCTAATGATGAGGGGAGAACAGGAGGAGGACCGGGAGGAACCTCAAGAACCCACAAGACAAAAGCTTACTTCCTGGAGAAACCGTAACCACGTTTTCCCCCCCTTCTCTTTTAATTATTCTGTGTCAAACTTCCTGGAAACTTTCAAGCTGCTCAGTTGTCATTTGTCCTCAGATGCCCCCCTTCCAAATGGGCATTGCTCACAAGTTCAGTTAAGGTAGTTGACAAACGACTCCACTTTGGAATTTGGTCACCAGGAATGTTACTTGCGAAATGGGGCACCATTTTCTGCGTTTCTCCATGGTTTTCTCAATTTCAAACTGGAATAAATCTACTTCAGAATTTTTATTTCTCTTCCGAACTTAAGACATTGGGTGAGTCTGGCTGTTTTTAGTGGGCGCAAGCCAGTAGCATCACTGAAAAGCAGCCTGGGTAAATATAAGTTGTAATGAATGTTGATAAGTGAGCAAAGAAATTGTGGTAAATGTTCCCAACTTTATCACAGGTTATGGATTTTTTATCACATTGTAAGGATCTTAAATACAATCACTCCTGTGAACATTTGTGAAAAAAAAAAAAAAAAATCCACAGCAGCCATTTTAGCAAGAAATAGTTAGATAAACACAGGTGTTAGCAGAGATAAAAAAAAAAAAGAAAAAAAAGAAAGACGGTTCTTTTCCATTCTGGTCTGTGGAATCATATACAAAATTGCTGCTCTTGTGCATGTTGGCTCACTGGATATGATCTGCCACACTAAATGGATAGGAACCTATATTATTTTTGATTAAATATAGCTGTGATTTCATGCTAATATGGCTGCCATTAAAAAGTTCTATTGCAGGAGATGAGGAATTAAATTAAGGTAGAAAGGTAAACATCAGGTTATAACAGTAGTTCGATCTGGAAAAGACACGTTTGAAGAATGGACAAATGTTTATTAGACAGAGTGAGGACAGTTAAGTATAGGGGCAAAATCTTTGGCTCTTGGACTCTACGGGCAGATCTCTGAGATTGACAGCTGCCTCCCTGAGCAGCAGCACTATAGATCCCCCCCCCCATGGAGTCCAGACGCTGGTGGGGTTGTGGTGGTGACGGACAACTCTGCTGATGGAGCTGGTGGAGATGGGGAGGTGGAGGGGCAGTCACAGCAGCAGCATGAAGGCAGAAGGAGGGAGACACATTTAAGAGGACCACAGTGAATGCGGAGCTCATTATGATCAGGTGATCATGAAATGACAGCCCAGACCAACACAGAGGTGATGTGAGTGACATGAGAGAGAAGTGGGGCTGGCAGGAAAATAACAGGATTGAAAGCGCCGAGGAGGCTGAACTAAAAAGTGAAGCAACCCCACAATAGTGCCTTGAATCAGTGGTTTGTGTTTATACATCTATACAGCTTTTTTTTTCAAAGTTAAACACTTAAAATCTACAAGAGATCCCTTAAACTGAGCTTGTTACTGATGTTGCACTAAGGTTAATTACAAGTCTTACATATTGAAAAATAAAAGCAAATATTGGCAGTATAATGGGAAAATTCAGGACCAAAATCCATTATTGGGAGTAATTAAAACATAATGAATAAAGTCTACACACTTTGAATTAAACATTTGTCGTACCCATAATTTGTCATGCAAAATGTCCAGTCTTTCCCACGTAATGCAAATATGCAAAAACACATACCTTTATGCAGAATACAGCTTGTGAGGGGGTTCCTGCACAGCCTCTGCGAGCGTGTATAGTCAGTGCCAGCCGTGCCGAAGCACTCACGAGGTTTGGTCTTCTTCATCACCTACTGTATCATGACGGAGTTTTCTTTCTTTTTTTTTTTTACCGTAACACACATGGAAATCTTTACCACATGCAGAAATGAACAGCTTGGATTTGAGTCTAATAGATAGTTTGTGGTTTGGAGGCTGGGGCTTGACCTGTGGAAAGTGCTGCGTATGTAGCTAACATCAGCCTGTGAGAATGCTGCCTCCAGCCCGCACGTTGTGTAACAGCGCTGCGGCTCTGAGACTCTGTTTGCAGGGAATGCAAGCGGTTTCCCTTCCAAATATCGAGGGCGGATCCAGTCCAGTCCAAACTTTCTTTCAAAACTCAATCCTGGGAACAGAATGGAAAGACGGGGAACAAAAAGAAATAAAAAAAAAAAAAAAGATTCCATCCAAGAGGAAAATATTTGCATCATCTAATGAGGCGAGCCCGGAATCTTAATGCTTGTCAGATGAATAAATGATGCTGCGGAATGTGAAAATCTGTTGTTTTCAATGAAAATATACATGGACCATGGAGACTAATCCCACAAAGCTGTTGCCTCTCCAAACTTCCCCAGTTCAAGTTTTGAGTTACAACAAAAGCATGTTTCCTCCGCCAAGACAGCCATCTTGTTTTCATTTCAAAATGTATGGATGTATGGACTGTCATTAGTGCCTCAGGTTAGCCCTTTCGAAAATTGGAATATCGAACCTAAGTCAACGCTGTCGCCAAGAGAAGATTATAAATATATATTTAAAAGGCAGGTGGACTTATTTCTTTTTGAAGACAGGGAATTTCCTCATTTAGCCTAAAAAAAAATGTAATGGATGGCACCACCATTTAAAGTTAGAATATTTAAACTTATTTTCAGGAGAGGTTTCTTGGAAAAAAGAATGTCATTCTGTGTTAGCCATGCTAACAGTGTCGTCAGACTGGCCGCAGTCATCTGGTTGTCATACGGACACAAAGTTATCTTAACCTCACGAGGAATCTAATAACTTCTGCTGTCCCGTCTTCTAACTTCACAGGCTAGTCCAACTTTTAATTTGTCCAATACTTTCCTAACGGTGCTAAATTTGCTTGCTAACACATTAAATTTTTCACAGGTTTTTTTGTTTGTTTGTTTTTTGAGAAATGAGACCCAAAATAAATCATAACTGAAACAATCCTGAAAGCCGTTAGCTTGGCTGTAGACTCTCATTGTTCGTTATTTCATTTGTGCTCTTACTTTGCACGCCAGTTGCTTAATCCCAGCTCGTCATCCAGAAAACGTGCACGTCCAAGTCAAAAGAAATATTGACTGACCCAGGCCACGGCAGGCTAACGCAAGCCTGGTGACGCACATCGGCCTAAGTAACAGACCTCACAGTTTACGGTTTACTTCAAAGATCTCACTTCACTCGCTCATAGCTTTAATATTCTTTTTAATTGACTGCATACATGGCAGAATAAAGGGCCTCAGAACAGGAATAGCTCCTCCTGTGAGGTGCAGGAAGAGACCTGTTTTGCCGAGGCTTAAAGCCGGAGCTGGTTTTCCTCGGTGACGCTGGGGATCGGCCCAACCCGGCACGAGATCACAGTGCTCTCCGGTTCATGGCTGGGAGAACATCTGGTTCTGTTTAGGCACAGTGTTTATTCCACGCGTCATTCCTGGGCCTGTTTGTAATGCGTTCCTGTGTCTACAGAGTCAGTGAGGTCCCAGCGACGAGAGTTCAGCCACGAGATGGCCAAGATAATGCGCCGCCTCTCGGCCCTGAGCCCGGGTTGGGGTCATGCTAATCTTCCCGCTCCTTGACCGTCGGATTAGATCTTGTCCGGTCTCAGTCCGCAGTCCCTCCTTATTGCCTCGTGACTGTGTTTATCGTAAAGACAGGTGGTTTAGTTCTGCATTTAGATGGGAAGTCCCCTCGGGGAGCCAAATAACCAGGGCTAGTGGCGGATAACGTTTTAGAACTGGCCTTTGTGTTAGGGGAAAATTGCACCATTAAGGCCCTGAAATAGAATGTGGAGGGGCGTGACACATGCCCATTTTCGATGCTTAAAGCCCATTTTGTGTTTCTTAAGAAAAAAGGAACTGAATAATTACTATTCAGAGGCCTCAGAGCTGTAAATTTTATTTTTGCGTCCGCCCCAAAAAATATGGAGGAGGTTGTTTTCATTTATGTTACCAACATAACTCAAAAAGCTGTATAGAGATTGGCTGACGCAGGGTCAAAGTACTTAACATCTGGTGACGATATGGATCCAGATTCTGGATTTGGATCCATTTCCAAACACGGACATAACTCAAAAACAACTGGACAGATTTTCATGAAAAAGTTTGCGTATGTGTTTGTCTCAAGTCATGGAACAAATGATCACATTTTGGCAGAGATCTGGAGCTGATCTGGATCCGGATCCCGAATCCATGTAATAAAGTTCAATAAGCTGGATGCTAGCAGTGCAAGAGCTGTTGCCTGAAAAATGGATCATGTTCAACTCCTGCCGTATTCCCAGTGCCTCCAGCTCCACTCAACACATCCAGTCCACCAGTTTCCTGGCCCACTTTATCACAACTACCACACTGATGTCGCTGACAATTAGCAGGAAGTGGATGGCCTCAGCCGGCCCCAGATCGGCATGGTGACCTGCAGTCCAATTATCAGGAGCAGCAGGGATACTTTGAGGAAAAGCTGTAACCGTGTAACTACAGGCGAGGACTGTTTACAGAACCCTCTGGTCTCCAGATTTGGTGCCGGACTGGCTGAAGAAACAAACAGCCAGGCACTGCAGTAGTGACTAAAAAGAACCATTCTAGGCGCAGCAATAACATGTGTATTCGAGCTGGAATTCATTAGTGACAGATTGCCGTGTGATCCACAGCTCTTCCAAAAGAATAAAAACAGCTTAGGCGTTGAAATGTAAGAAAATGTACTGCAACAGTATACTTGTTCTTAGCTTAGATGTCATTAAGATGTTTTTTCTTGCAACATATTCTAATGAGTAACACATGTGAAATAAATCCAAAATTATCTCCAGAACATGTTGGTCCTCCTTTTTTATGGCTTTCGATCAAGTTGAATCAAAGACCTGGTATTTTTGGACTTCCTCTCCTGTCCCTTGAAATGAAAGTGCACATTAATGAAAAAGCTTTTTGGAAATTTGTGGGAGGGGTTTTTTGCAGACTTTTTTGCTGTTTCCAGCTTTATGCTGTGCCAACCCGAGCTAAGCTAATGTAGCTTCATTTATAATGTTCGGACCTGATCGAGTATGTCAGTCAACATCCTGGCAAAAAGGCCAAAATGTAAATGCAATTTGCCTACTTCTTTTATGGAAAATACTGTTTAAAGTATTTAAATTGCCAATTTCCAATTAATTAATTGCAACTAAGGTGGTACAGTAAGCTGAACAGGCAAAGATGGCGCTAATAGTTAAGTTTGATCTTTAATTTAGTGTAATGTAAGTTAACGAGCTTCCAGCAGACTGCTAATGACAAACTCTTCCAATTCCTTCTTCTTCAATACCTTTAATGTGATGTGTCTTCTTCGTTGGTTGTAATTCCAGTGCTTACTATAGTATAAAAACACAAAACAGGTTTTCAAGCCCTTATGTCTATTCTTTGCTACATAGTTCTTAGTTACACAGCAGTGCTGGTGCTTTTTAGAGATAGAGATGACTTTATTAATCCCCGTAGGGAAATTAATGTGTCACAGCAGCAAGACTGTTCTGGTACAGGACCAGTGGACATGTAACACTATAAAGGTATAGAGGTATACAGATTATTGTGCAGAGTGCAGAGTTTGGTGCAGGTAGGAGGAGGTGAATGATTTTACCACGTAAAGAGTTCAGTGTCTAATAACAGAGGTGTTGAAAAATCTAATTGCACTGTGGACCCCTTCCCCAAAAAAGGGGTTATTAGTTATATACACACTACTGTATTTATAATAACATAGTTATTATTTGTTATTTGATTTTATTACTACGCAGTAGCGCTACTGCGCAAACACGTAGCATAATCCTAGTGAGTAACAAAGGGAAATGCAACACATACGTTTGTGATGCAGTAAAGGATCGTGCTTACGTCTTTATGCTTCAGTGGATTTTACTTCCTAAATGAATTTGAAAGCATGCCTTTGATTTTATACTGGAATGGTCTCCCAATATTGTCAATGATTAAATTAAACAGGAATGGAAAGATTTTTGCAAACTGCAGCCAAAGTTCTTTATTTAGCTTGTTCTTTTTCAGACATCAAAGGTTTTCAGTAATACGTGCACTGGTAGGAAAAAAAGTTTGGCAGCCTCGGAGAATCAGTTTTCAGTCGGAACCGGCAGACTAATGTGGCTGTGTGGAGGGAGGAGCTGCTCTACAGGTGCTTTGAAGCTAAGTGGCACGCTGCTGGGGAGTTCAGAGGTTTGCTCACTGCAGTATTATATTGCTGTTGGGAGGGAGGGAGGCCGGGCTAAACGCACAGCACGAGATCACACAGTAAGAGCCGGAGGTGAAGCGGCTCCCAGGGAGGAAATCAGGCACCAGGTAATCTCTGCCTAATGGGTTTAATGAGGAGAAACTGCAGCGTAGGATTTCTTTTGTGTGTTTCCATAAATAAAAGGTGATGAGGGTGACGAATGGCACGCAAATATTGTGGCGTCCTCCCACCTAATAACAGGCTGAAGTTACCTCACCTGTTTAGATTCACAGGTTACATTCGGTACAGAAAAGTTAAATAAATATTTGGTGCCTGAAGAACAGCAGTAGAGCAGACGAACAGCAATTTGACAACACGTGAGCTGCAAACACTCACAACGCAACCAAACAAACAAAGAGACAGCAAGAAGCACAAGACAATGGCTGTGGATATTTGTAGAGGGACTGTCTTTATCTTTCTTTTCTTTATCGACCTATTATAGACAACTGGTACGCTTCACATCACCGGGTACAAATGGTGGTGGGGGGTTCCTCCACAGGTTTCTGTTCTCCTTAAGTAGCTCATTACTACCTGACAGGGGAACAGACCGACCGGTGGGGGGTTTATAGCGCACAAAATTACCTTTGTTGTTTTTCTCACCTACCAACAAACATCCTGCCAGATTACATAAAGGTCATTAACAATGGAGGGCAAAGCTGTAAAAAATAAACCTTTAGAAACACATAAGCAGTCACCAGCATTGTAATTACAGCCTGACACACATTTAAACTGGGCCCCACATTGAGTGACAGCAGTTAAGCTGCTTGAATATGAAGTATGATTAATTAGCTGGCAAGTACCAGCAAGAAAAGGACAATCATCTTCACTGAGGTAAACCTCACCGCTCTACACTGCTTAATAATACACATGCTACATCAGAGTAACTGAGTCAGATTCAGGAGAACATGTCGCCTCATCATGTCTTGTCATGTTGATGCAATTCAGAGGAGGGACAGTCACAGCCGCGTCACTCTCGAGAGCCAATCACTGGCCGGAAACTCCGCCTTGATGCAAAACACCTGACAGGCCTGCAGGGCTGACTCAGTGCCAGGATGCTGTTTAGTCATGTACACGGAATGTAGCTTCAGGTGTGTTTTTCTGTTTTGAAGCTGGGAGCTTCCTCCTGTGTTTCACTTGATCAGAACTCAGTCGTGTGCCTGGGTTGTTCAGAAGTTTAGCTGTTTTCATATCCATACCGGGCACTCCTAAAAAGTCTCATTTCCAGAGGGCAGGAATTTTCACGTTCAAGACTGTAGTAGTCGGGATTTTAGCACTATAATCCCGCTGTGTAACAGGGATTTGATTAAAGACACAAAACAGGACTTTATTTAAATTCTAATTAGACCATAGGCAGAATCACAGGTACGTGTGTAAGAAAAAAATGAAATTTTTTGTGCGTTTTCCTTCCAGCATTAGTTTAGTTTATTTATTTGTTTGTGAACAAGATAACTCAAAAAGTGATGAGCTTTGATGAAAGTTTTCACAAAGGTGTATCCTTGCCCATCCTACAGCTGATTCGCTTATGGTGGCTAAAGCTCAAAGCACACAGTCATTGAAAAGTCAAAAATCATGACTTTTGGCTCTAACTACAGACCTAATTGTCATAGAGAGGTCCAGCTGGTGTCATTTTGTAGCTACAGTTGGTTAACTTTGGGACTTTCTAGGTGAAATGACATTACTCCTGACTGAACTGACATACAGAGGTCCATCTGGTGTCATTTGATACTGGCTACAAATGATTCACTTTGGCCTTTCTTGGTTAAAAGCCAATGCTAACACCACAGTCCCACATGTTAGGTTGATATATATTCAAGAAAGCACAAACACAAACACGTTGTCACTATCTGGATCTTTAAAGTAATTATTATCAATACACTTGAAACCCTGTACAGTCTAAAATGACATAAAAACGTTACGTTCACGTGACAGAAACATTCATCACTTACCTGTTTGACATAACTATACAAATGTAAAACTTGAGTTCAAGTCGTTTCCAATAAATTTTTTAAGTTGAGTGAGTCAATTGGGGTTTTCAGTGCGTCTTTATACTATCAAATGACAATATGTATAATCAACTGTTTTAACTCTGCATGTCCCCTCCAAACTCATTGCTCTCATCAGTATTGTTTGCTTTAAAAGCGCTAACAAACTAGAAGGCAGTGCAGCTAAATTGCAGCTAAATTCCCTACAGCATGTGCTCCCCAGCATTAAATGCTTACCCTTCAAGGACTTTTCTTTTCTCTCTGAGCTCATATTTCTACCAGACATTTTGTGTAAGTTGTGATTTTTAGGCCAGCGTCATTTGGTGCAAACAGAGCAAATGTTGATACCACCTGATGGTTGAGACATGAACCACAGAGCCAACTTGTTTCGTCTATGCGATGGACCCTGCAATTAGTTACAAAATGACACAAGTTACACCTCTTTAAGTCAATTCCTTTTGAAGATATGTCCAAACTATGGGTTTAACCTTACAGTGATCTTTGACCTAGAGAGCACAAACTTTATTCATCTATAGCCAGTGCCAAATAACGCCAGTTGGACATTTCTATGTCAGTTCATTCAGGAGAAATGGTTATAAATGTGTGTTTGACCTGTCAGTGATGTTGACCTTTGACCTTGAAAGCCCAAAAGTGAATTTGTAGCCAGTGCTTCCAGCTACAATTTGATACCAATTGGACATCTCCATTTTAGTTCATTCTGGAGTTATGGCCAAAAAACATGCTTTTGTTACCTTTGAGCTAACAGACAGAAAAAGGTAGCAACTAGTTGGTGAAAAAAGCGTCATTTAGGAACTATGGAGATGTTGATGGAAACCAAAACACAGGTAAAAGGTGAATGAAAACTGGACTTACATTCAGTCAGATAGCCAGATTTACAGATGAATTTTGATGTTGCTATGTGTCTGTTGGGTTTGTGAATAGGCAACTCTTTGCTTAAGAGATCACCAT
This sequence comes from Mola mola, assembly GCA_001698575.1. Lineage (NCBI taxonomy): Eukaryota > Metazoa > Chordata > Actinopteri > Tetraodontiformes > Molidae > Mola > Mola mola. Next base: position 961,775 of record KV751360.1, read on the forward strand.
ATCAATTACGATTGGTCAGCATTTGCATCATTTGCATACTCATCAAAACCATCCTCCAGAGATGCTCCCATTTTTTCATGGCCCCTCGCATCTCATCTAGACTCACAATATAAAACTGCCTACCTGTCAGTATTAGATGACTTGAAAAAGCACGATGCAGCCACAGTGCACGTGCACAACCCTCATGTATTTCTAAGCCTAAATCATTGAAGTAGCCTAGAGCTTGTGCGTCTGGATAAGACGTGAGGGCCACACGACAAATCCTTGGTATCTGATAACCTGAAATGAAACCACTTTGGCCTTTTGCAAGCGTATAGATGTATAATTTTAAAAACCAGGAGTCAATTTTTCCTAAATTTTAGGAAGTGTTTAAAAATCCTTAGTGGTTACTTACCTAATTTCCACCTCTCTGTACTATGAATATGTATATATCCCATGTAAAGACTGCAAGACCATTTCCTACCACATAAAAGTTGAAGCAATGCCAACATGTCATTCTGAGAGATTTAAAAACATAAGCAGCTTGCGGTTGACACACAGCGAGTTATGGATGTTGTTAGGACAGAGAGACAGGCAGCGGCTGTGCTGGGCGAGCCTCCTGCTGCTTCCTCTGAGAAAGGGAGAGCGCATCGTGAGTCATTTCATTCACTATGTGGCTCATAATTCATCACTTTGCTCATCACGTCTGATGAGCAGCCAGGAAACTTCCACTCATTACTTTATCAATCATGCTCCGTTGTCACAAAGAGCTGCTCTCCCGTCCTCTGGAGCTTGTTGCTTATTTGTATGAAGCGCACAACATCTCAGATCAAGTCGATCACGGTGAAAGCCCTCAGATGTTGCCTGACGCTGACTGTCTTTCAAACGGGACTTTCGGGAAATTTGAGTAACTGGGATAAGATCTTTTGCAATGGCATGGAAAATGAAGTCCAGTCAAGGCTGGGTTTATGTCTGAGGCAATTCTAAACAAACATCAAAAACAGTTTTACCGAGAGCCAAGGCAGCAAATAAAGATCAAAACCAATGATAAAACCACAAGACAGAGCAGAACCAGAGAATGTGTGTGAGTGTGCATCTCTAAATGAGTGAAAAGAAGCCAATCATTCTCAACCATTATCTCCATCGTTTTGTACCATAGAGGCACCATGTGATAGAAACGCAGAATAAACAAGAATTTTCTATAGTCGCATGTATTTCTCTTGTGGGTATTGAGAGGCGAAATTATTGAACAAATAAAAGCACCCCCTCTTCTCCAATTAGTTTTTTCTAAAAAAAAGACTTCTGAACTCTGCATACAATTTCCTGATTCGAGTAATTTTATTGTTTGAGGATTTTTACTGTATGTAATTGCAATTATCCTCCCACACTAAACCATGTAACACAAACTGAACAGCCGAAGCCTGATAATAAGTCGCTCTATTTAAAGGCTCAAAAATGTCAAGCTTACATACAAGGACTCTCTGAGGAGGAAACTAAAAAGTACACGAAGTAGTAGAGTTAGAAAATATCAGTGAATTCAACTCTCAAATATTCCTCCTTCTGCCCAGACAGACGAAGCTGTTGAGCCACTCAAGGCAGAATAGCTTAACTCCGCAATCTTGCAATTAGCGAGTGCCGGTTGGCAGCCAAGGACAGTGGATTGTTTCCAGTCCGAGCCCAATTCTGACTCATTGCATACAAAGTTCCTGCTTATGCTGCATTCTGCTCCCACAGAAATCCCCTGGTCACTGCTCGCTCTGATACGTGCATTACCAATTGTAACAATGGTGGGAAGGCCATTAGCTTTTCTAATTAATACAAAAAATGATTATGCCCAGAGTGGGACAAACAATCAAGAATTCATTTTCTGACCACTAGTGGAACAAACTGAAATTTTACAGCAAGTATTTCTTTTAATGATAACATTTGGGTTGTGTTTTCCACAAATCCCAGGACAAGATCAACAAGACTATAGATCATCTCCCAACGCTTCCTAACTCTGTCCGGACGCATTTGTTCCGAGTGTGGACATTGCAAGAAATTACGAGAGAAGACACCGACATAAGACAAACGTACTCCAAAACAACAAAAACAACAATCGTACTGCCTTTTTGGTATCCTTTGGAAACATTGACCGAGATGACACTACAAAAAAACAAAAAGGTGTCAAAATTTTAAAGTCTAAAACTGAAAAAAGGAGAGTACAGTCGAGGCAAGCCTAGTAGGCATCATGCAGTGGAAAAGTAGCCTGGAATGGCTTTATGTTGAATTTCCAAAGGGGTGTTATCAATGGGCATAGACAAATATTATTGTGGACCTGGCTCGACAGACCAACAAACTGGAGCAACAACACAGGTGATGTAGCTCTGAACGACACATGCAAGTTTGGTCTGTGCTTCGGTTCGGAACTGAAGAAGCCTTTCGGACGAGAGGCGAAACGTCTTTAAACAAGATAAAAAGTCCAGTTGCTTCCTACTAAACACTCCAAGACTAAGATGACCTGGATGACTTAAAACCTTCACGGACATCTTGGTCTGTGCTTAATCCATTTATCACAAACATTCTTAGCTAAGCAGTATGCGGGGTTCAGAAAACATTTTAGCTGGGAAATTGGCACAGAATCTTGATTCATATGTGATCAGCACTGCTTGACCTGATTATGATCGGACTTTCATGAGCCTGGTGACATGCACTGGACATCCATTCAGAGCAGCATAACACTTGATGTGGGCCTTTTCAAATCTGGACCGATGGCGATGTTTAAAACCCATAGTTGTAGAGTTAAGTCTGTCACTGTAACAACCAGCGACATAGGGTATTTGCAGTGGACCAACAGAAAACATAAGGGAGGAGAGTCACGCCGAGTTTGGGAGGTATCATGGAGTTGAAAAGTATGCTAAAGATAAGGTATAGTGGCCAAGTTAATAACAACAAAGGCACCAAAAATGAAAACCAATGGTGCTACTGTAGTTATGCTTAGACGCCCTGTGTGGAGCCTTTGCAAAACACATTGGGGAAGGATTTGTTCTTACGTAAACCTTACCTAAAGGGACGAACAGAATTGAAACCATGTGAAAAATGCAATCAAAGCTATGCAACTTTGGCCACACTTGTGCTGTACTGCTTCAGTCAATCTTGATATTAGTGTCTGCTGTCAAGGCGAACAGGCAGCCAAAGGGCAAATGAAGCTGGAATATCCAACGTAGAGGGTGAGAGATACAGGAGAAGAGAAAGGCAGCAACAAAGATGGGACACACGACGTTGATTTCTTTGCCTGTATACAATGGTTCCACAGTGTAGCCAGCAGCATCTCAGTGTGTGGTGCTGCAGAGGGCCAATCACGAGGACATGCTGAGATATCTCATCGTCCCCACGGGCAGATGATGTAATGAGACGGTGATGTAATTGACGGTCAGCGGGGAAGAAGCACTGTGTAAACATCAACCCCACCATCAGTGTCAGATGTGACCCTGCACTCTGTCATTGTCAAGTCTCCCTACAATTACTGATACAAACCATTAAGTCTTTACCTCATGGGGGTGGATAACGTACTCAGTGTGGCTTCGGAGGATGGCCTGGTGTCTGAAACAAGCAACGATTGTAATGACCGAGCAAGCATTTAATCCATCGATACACTTGCTGTGAAAAGGCAATTTTACATCTCTTGACTTGAGGGAGGCCCTGTGCATTACATTTATATATACTTTATTAATCCCCAAGAATGATTCATTAATTAGTCATGATTTCCCCAACACAAAAGTTGGATTAGTCATGAAGTCTCACATATTCCACTTAAGTCCACTTGAAAACACCAACAAGGATGAATCCTTCATACAGTCCAACAGAGACATACTTATACAATTAAAGTCCTGCTGCAACCATTGACTAAACCCATAAAAACTTGCTTCTTTTTTGTGAAATTCCTATTTTGACTTTTTAAAATTTTATTAAATAACTAAAATACTTTAGTCCTACTCTCTCCCCATCTCTACCCTTGGTCTCTAGTTGTAGAGAACCAGAGCCTACCTGCTCAGTCATTTTCAGACTTTTTAAACTAGTCTACTATACGCTGCACAGTTGGAAGTTCTAACACTGTAAGTAATTCAGTCAGATGTGTTTGAACGAGACACCGATTCCCAGTTGAAGCAAGAATGGTAAATATATTTTCTTTAAATGTTAAGCTGGCTAAAATGTGGTTCCTGAGGTTTTCCACCTAGAAGACCCAGCTGTCAAAATTATTACCTTTTTTTTTTTTAACTGTCATTGGTTGATTGAAGCAACAAAGCAAGATAAGATAAGATAAGATAGTTCCTTTATTCATTCCACAGTGGGGACATTTCCTCACTCCAAAAATCCTCAGCTGTGACGTCGCTTGCTTTTTTCTGTCACGATGTGTGTTTTAGTGAATAAAAACAAACACCATATGTATGTGTACATGTTAACATGAATCAAAAACATGATTTTTGTTGGAGGCAGTAAAAGTAAAGGCAATAAAGTTGAACAATGTTTACATTAATGAATGGCCAAAGTTGAAGTAGTTTTAAATTTAATTTATTGTATTTTTTTGTACAACTGGAAATGATTTAAAAATTTCCATCTGAAAGAAAGAACACGACTTGGGAAATGCTGAGTTGTTGCTAACTGGGTCTGAATTCTTTGATAAAACTCTTTTATACATATATATTATATCCTACACAATTGTTCCTTACAGTAACAATGTTTTATGAAAGAAGGTACAAACCTTTAAACTTTTAGCATTGAGCACACAGCAGGACTAATGTGCCTCTCTCACACAATCCCAAGGGCTTTAACATACTTCATCCAGCTGGCTATTTTTAGCTTCTTGACAGGGTGGGACGCATTTAGAGGGATGGGATGCATACGATTCAAATAATAAAGTCTTTGTGTGAGCACACGATGCTCTGCGCTCCTGAGAGGAAACAGCAAGATGGTCTTTTCACTCAGTGCTTCTCTTGTAGATTGAAAGAACCTGATCTCTCAGCTCCTGTCAACCACAGTGCCAAATCGTTGTCTGAATAGAGCAGACTATGCTTTGTTGCACGAGGTTTAGCCTACCATAGACAAGACTTTAAACTGTGCACTGGCAATGTCGTTCATGACAGGCACCCAATGTATAATATCACACAACTTTGTGGAAGCAAATTCTAAATGCTATTAGATGTGGGGAAGTTGAAACTCCCTTTAAATTTCTGCTCCAGGCTCATCCTTAACTACATAAAAATAGTCTGCTATAACTAAAATTTATAACATGATAAACTGACATTTAAAAAGCGTTGTGCCCAGCCCACAAGTGCTGTTGTGGAAGTTCTGGAATTGAGTGTGGAGTGTGTTGTGTACCAAAACTGGTATCAACAAATGTTTCAGAATTGCTGCATTCATTTTGATATTGGAAGGTCAGAGTTTCCCTTTTGTTGCTACTTAATTGTGTTCATGTGCTTTGAGGTCTTAAAGTGGAACATTCATAGATTCTTCAAAGAAGATGGGTTGCATTTTAATGTTTAGGAGCGCTTTATTTTATTGATTTTGTCCCAGACCTGTTGCTGCACCAGTGCATTCCCCTAAAACCCCTTAAATATATCTTAAAATAGCTTTACCTGACTTGTTATCAGAGTTTATGCTGAAACATTTTATGTATTTTTTAACTAATCTAGGTCATGCTGCATGGACAGCAGTTAACATTAATACCATAGTTCACATTACATGGGACCAATTGATATTAAAATAAGTGATTTAATAAAAAAAAGTTTCTTACCACTTAACAAACATTGACTTTTGCCTGCCATGTTTATGCATGTTTATGACCTTAACTGGATATTGTAAAAATCAGCCCAAGCATCTTTATCTGCGTTATGTTCTTTAAAACCATTTTTTTAATCCGTCAATACTGACAACATATATGCCAATACTGATTTCTGTGACAGGCCAATATCGGACAAAAATATGGAACAGTTGATATGTCCATTGGGCTCTAATTCTGGGGACATAAACATAAGAAAAACACATTGGTTCTCATCCAACCTTTGTAAGGTTTAAAGAAACAGAGCTACATCTCAAAAATACCCAAAATATCTAAAGTAAACAATGACAAAATGTTGTATTACATACAATAGCAAAACAACAACAAGTGCTACACTGAGATATAAAAGCAATGCAGTAAATTTAGTTCCATACATCTTAACGTTTTTACCCAGGAGTGCTAACCTCAGTATGTTAGCAAAATATTAGAAATGTTGACATCAAATGAAATAATGGGAGTGTGAGTCCAGTTTAAAAGTCAACCAGGAAGCCTCAAGCAGAAAGCAGCATTTTCAACTAATGCAGCAACGTAATTGTCTGGTTAGCTGATACAATCTGCTGGCTTTCTGCAGGCAAAATGAACAGGTGTCAGCTAGAAATCAGCCTGCTTTGTATAACATTGAGGAGCTGTTGTTTCAAGTATGACATAGAAGTTGTAAATTGCTGTTATCAACTGTTGTAAACAACTTTATTGTTATAAAGTAATGTAGATTCATTAAAAGGCGTCTTAAATCCACTGTTTCTAAGAATAGCACATAGTTGGAAGATTAAAAGTCCAAATATTTCCACTTAGTGTCATATAAACATGAAAAGTAGAGCTGTTATATAAATGTAGCATGGTGGTATTAACATTAGGACTAAGAGTTGATGCTGATTCATTTTCTAATCCTCAAAAACCTTGCACACCCTCCCATCCACCGCGTCTCAGCACATTTAATCCAGCGTCCAGATCGTTCCCTTCCTGAGGCTCCTATCTCTGGCTGCGGAGACACAACATGCCAGGAGTCCAACATGTGGGAGAACACTGAGCCACTCTTTATCGCTGTGTGCAGTGTTTGTGACAACACACGGCGGGGAGATATTCCCAGCCTTGGCAACATACATGTCAACAGGATTTATAATTCTCCGGCAGACACTCACGGTGTCCTGTCTGTCCTCATTACAGCAACAAAACTGACACGCATGTAGGAATCCAAGGTCAAACAACACCTGTCGGGTCAGACTTGCGTGTTTGCGCTCGCTGGTATTGCCTGTTTCGGTATCGACTGGAGAGACTTTGAGAAAGTGAAATGAAGAGCGTAGGGAGAGTTTTACTTTCTGGACTTTGGACCAGATGCCCGAAACCCAAACACCGCTCCAGTGAGGGTAAATAATTGCCTCTTTTCTCTTATCCACACAGCACGGTGTTATCTGTCCCTGTTGCTTATTTACCAGAGCAACTCACCCTCTATTTCGCCCTCCTGTTTCGTCCTGTAGATTGTGAGGTTACGATGAAGGTTATAATCAAGGACTGCGATTTAGAGTCATCTCAGTAATGTTGCTCAAGGATGTTCTCCTAAGAGATATTTGACATCTTCTGTCAGTGTGCCCCAGCGATGACCCCACCCCTGGAATAAGTGAGGTACGATGCAAAGACAAGATGACAGGTTTTAAGTTTCTCGTTTCATGTCTACAAAAGATCATCTACTGCGGAAAATAAGAAAACAGACAAATTCACACCAGAGCTGGAAGTGCTGGTTGTCTTATTTTTAACTGACCATGTTTCCATGAGAATGAAATCAGTCATCTCTGTGCTATCAACAGGAAAACATTGAGAACCTGATATCACATCAGAGTGACATTAGACTTAAGAGCACCGTAAGGTGCGTTTAGTGTCTTCCAGCCTTTTGTTTTGTTTTGGCCTTCAACTTTAATGATTGGTTTAGTGAAACAACACTCATTAGTGTCATTTCTAGCTGCAGTAGGCAACAGTTTACAGCAGAAAAAATGGTGATAAACCCCAAGGTACAGCAGCAGAATGTACCAACAAGTTAGCGATTAGCTGGGACACACTAAGCCAACAATCGACTGTTGGGTACCTCAGGTATGTCAAGTACGTCAGGTACGTTGGGTACTTCTGCGAGTGTCTGTCAGCTTAGCCTTTTTGTCCAACACCATTGGCGATGTCTATCCTCATCTGGGTTTATTTCAGCCGATGCTGACTGTCAAGATGGTTGAATGGTCGGGTGTTGTGCTTAGCAAATGAGTGCATGAGTATTGAACCAGAAGGGACAAAGAGGCAAAGCCCCTTGAGCTTGCCACTGCAAACATGACTTTGCCCATTTTGTGCCATTACTCCTAACCTCTGCCTCTTCCTGTCTTTTTCCACCTCCAACAGGCCAAATGCTGACAACACCAGTGCCACTTTCATCTTCCAATTAGTTTCATCTCATGAGTTTTATAAGCAAACGCTGTCCAGTACTGTGTGCTAGATGGCCGTTTGCTGATGTCTACACATGTAGTTGGCCACGAGATGGCACAACCGGTGTTGTGGCTAGTTCTTGACATTGGTTTTGGCTTAAAGAGCCAAAACATTGCAATTAAAAGTCAATAGACAGTTCATTAGTGAGGAAACAAAATATCACTTGACAATAAAGTCATAAATTCACAACAAAACAGGCATAATATTATGAGAAAAGTCAAAATATCATGAGAATAAAGTCATAATTTTACGAGAAAACAGTCGGAAATTTAGTTGGTTTCTTTATAGGCAGATATCAGAAGAGCAAACCCCCTGCACCATAATGAGGTTTTGTATAGGTTTCACAGACAAAGAAAATCTTCATCTTTTGGCACCTTAGCACAACATTATGATCACTATTGGGACTTTGTGTTTACTCCAAAAAAAAAGAACTACACAGACTTGGAGGAATTCGCTTTTTTGTTTTTTAGAGGCTGTCCAAAGTCCTGCCTGTTTTGTTTATTTTCACATAAAGTCTCACAAAGTTATGACTTAATTCTCGGAAAATTATGACATTTTCTTATAAACTTGTAACTGTTGTCCTCATTTGATCATTGTTTTTTCATAGATTTTACGACTTATTTCTCATTAAGTTAGGACTTTATTTTGAAAAAAATAAAAAAATATTCATGTGTTTTAAATTTATCATATCAATTTATTTAATCATGTCATGCTGACAGCCTGTTCTCTTCTCCCTGTGTTGCAAGATATGGGTGCTGTTTAAAAGATACCAGCACCTTTAAAGTGACCCACAGAGTGCTCCATTTGATATTTCAGCATGCTGAATTTGTCAACTCTGTTAAGTAGACTCCACTCGACATCACTGCGTCCATACCACATCACATTCTACAGCCCACGTACGGGCTAGTGGGCCAGTCGCACATCACACTAAAAAGAACACACTAGATTGACACTGTTTGCACTGTTTGACTGGAGGAGTTTGGATACTACTTGGTACTGGATTGTTTCACTTAATATTTAACTGAATACAGATGCATTAATTCTACTTTAAAGGCTTTAGAGAGAGCATAAATATATTGAGTTCACTCCACAGTTCTTGCCTCTGGGTTGGGGTTTCAGATTAACCAGTCACCTGTAAAAGAGTTTTGGTCTCGATCAGCCTCCCCACTCAACCCCCAACTCACATATTCAGGGAATGTTTTCATTGCAGTAAAGGGGGAGGCGGTGGTCGCAGAGGATTGTCGTGCTTCAGTAGGCTGCTGCCACTCCGACCTGCTCATGTTGAGCGTGCAAGCAGTGTTTCTGGGAGTATTAACCTGCATTTTTAGGATGGGTTGACACTTTAGTTAGCACAGCTTTGGTGGTACTGATAGTGTGAGATAACAATGGGGACAGAGCAAACCTGCATGCACATTCCATGTAGCGAGGGTGAGGAGGAGCATTTGTTTTGTAGCTCTACAGCCTCCAGCCTTTCCATGGCCCCCGGCTCTGTGACCTTTACGGCCAGGAAGGATCAGCGATAACAATCAAACACTGATCCCTGAAACACAACGACAACAGATATTCTAATCCGCACCATGACGAACCTCAACACTGCTCCGAGATGTCGGACAAGGTTAGCCAGAGTGATTTATGAGTCAGGAACAACCAGTGACCTGTGGCGGGGCAAAGACAATGACCCGCTGACTGGGAGTAGCAAGTGAGATTTCGCCAAAAGGTAAACATCTTAATTCATCTTAATGGACCTAGGATGCAGCTCAGAAGAAACAGTAAACTCAAGTCTTTCAGAGTACCACTAATTGTCCGTAACTTGGGTAACGGTGAGCTGATATAAATCAACTGCTTGCTCAGGAGCTTTTCACTGACACACTTTAACCTTGACTGCCAGACAGCACATAATAATAATAAATACTAGTTATTAATAGCACAAGTCACAACCTGAGCACAAGCCTCAGAGCTGAGTTGTGTGCTATCTTTATGTGCTTGTGAGGACTGTCTGTTGACATATCAGAAATTTAAAAGCGTAGGATGGCTAATCATCCGTTCATTCTGTCGCACCTGCCTTGCTCAAAGGCACAAAGGCCAGCATCAAGGCAAACTGGGTCTCTGATCTTCGGTTTAGCACAGCAAAGTTGACTGACAGAGAGCGATAATCAATATCTGTTTACAATTGTTACAAAAGGTTCCATTAGGCGTCTGTCTCACGAGGATGCTCATTGCACTCCTGACCTGGTATTTTAGTGGTCACACAGGGGCAAAGGACATATAAATTAAGCATCATGCAGTACTCAATACCTGCGATTAATAATTTAGCATGCACTCTCATTGGTGAACCCTCTAAAAGTGACATCCATTGCTAACAGCATGTCCAATCAATGTTCTATTCACTGAAAGTGAGACAGAGTGAGACAAGAAACTGTTGTTAAAGCCTTTTTAAAAGTTGAAGTTGGCAGCTCATAACTTGATTTGGGAAAACTTCTGACCAGAAACTGGGTCTGAACTTCAGCAACATGGCGTAAATATATCGATTAATTTAATTTAAGGCCGGTACACACCTGGAGTCTGTATACCTGACGTATACAGACTCCCATACAGGCCCAGAACGCACGTACTAGTTGGCAGTCTGCTGACATCAGTGCAGTCTGTTCCAGTGCAGCCTTTTTGCTCCAAAGTGCTCCACAAGAGACAACACAAAAGGGGGTCTCACAATTGTGCTTTGTGGATTTTTGACCACTAGTTGTGCTGAAGAGCATTGTTTTTGTTTTGTTTTTTTGTTTTATTGTGTTTAGTGTTTTATTTTCACCGAGACACAGGACATAACAATAAACAATAATTTTTTTCATAAATCACATTTTATTCTTAAAGATATTGAAATAGCTGCTTCTCAAAATAAATGCAATAAGAAGCTGAAACAAAGAGCTAAATATATCCAGAGACTTCAAGTGGTTGTTGCTTCCCCTGTCGGCGAGGTTCCTCTAAACTGATCCCAATCTCGCACCTTTCATAGATACGTAGAGGAAGATTTCCTGCAGGGGGTTGTGTGTGAACGGGTCGGAGATCAGTATTCTGCACTGCTAACTTCCCACCTCGCCATCCAGGCACATTTCAGGAAAAATGCTGGTACGTCTGCGTTGTGATGCAGTGACCGCTGAGCTCCCAGCACAGCTGACAAAGTGCCAGGGGACTGTGTGAATGCATGTGGACACGGCCAGGTATGACAGCTGGTGCTTGGAGTCGGCCCATATCGACTCACAGCCACGAGCATGACCCCATGTTGCTACATTAGCCACGTGGATGCCATATCAAAACAAAACAAGCTCTCTTCCCACCCAAAAAAAAATACACATACATACTGTACAGCATGCTGGCTCATGTTTCTGAGCGATCTGATTACTGCCGGGGAAAAACATGGTGTGTTTTTGAAGCAACACAGACATTCAATAAAGTTTGATCCCCATGGCAAGCTAGTAATTGCTTGTTATTTGTATTAGGGAAAACAAAAATAGGGTTGGATTATAAAAAATGTGTGAAGAATTCAGCTATTTTTAAAAAATAGCTAAAAAAAAATAGCTAAAAAATATTGAAGACTTACACAGTTGCTATTCATATCACTTAATTTTACCAAAGTAAAATGCCATAATACCTGTTTTTATTCAGGTAAGAATTTCTGGGTACTTTGCACAGAACTACCAAACAATACTGATATGTATTGTTTATATTCTGCCAACTGATATTTAAGAAAATAGGTCAAACAAATGGTAAACACAAGACCTCTTGTGTCCTGTTTATTTTTGATCATGTGAATTATGATTATGTCAATATACTCTATGTCAGTATGTCAATATACTGTCACTGTATCTATACATAAAGTATTGTCTTTAAGACATTATTAGAGGGCATTTCTTCCAGAAGACTGATGCCCACAGTTATACTACACTGCTCACCCGAACAGCGTGTATGTTGGAAGTATAGACTTACATAAGCACACTGAATGAAGCCAGTGTAGTGTTACCATTGTGTAGTCTTTTCACTGTACCATCTGGTGACTCTCACTCCTCCACCTCCCCCTCCATCACTCTCTCACTTTCTTCCTTTGTTTATATTTTGCTCTGCCGTTCTGTCCTGTGCCGACCATCATCAAGCGAGTGACTCTGCAGATGTGAGGATGACATGAATGTTTTAGCATTTTTTTTTTGTGTGTGTCATCCACACAGGAGCGATTGTCTCATCCAAACAATGAAAAAATAACATTTGGTGTGGCATGTTTAATTAAGAATGAGATCCATGTTAAAAGCTCGGGGGACAAATGTGGAAATTTGTTCTGGAATTTCTGACATTGACTATCAAGAGCTACAGCAACAGTTTTGTGCTTTATTAATTTATTCGTGCATTTAATCTTTGCTCTATTACTCATCCTTACACTGCCATTACTGGTACCACAGAGAAATGAATACAGTCTCAGATAGCATCTGATGTTGCCTGTGGCACAATAACTTAGATCAATGCCCTCATCTGTCTGCACGTCTTCAGGGTTTCTGCGGTATTGTTATTTAACTAACTAATGGCCCACCAAGGCTTTGGAATCACAGCCAGACTTTCCCCACTATATTGCATGATAAGGAAGTTCATTCTCAACTTTCAAGTGATCCGCTTCAATATTAACCTCCAAGGGACATTCTGGACTCTGGAGTGCACTATCTACCATAAGACTGTGTAATTATTCTTCCATGCAGATACCCCTCAGCTTTTCCTTCACATTTCCCTGAGGGCTGAAAAAAAAACCCCAGAATCAAGCATCTCATGCAAATGACCGGCTATTGGCCTCGTTTCTTGAGAATTAATATACAGTACAAGGATTCAATAAAATAAACATGGCAGGGAGTATATCCTACATATCCACCTCTCTTGAATCAACATTGCTCAGCAAGATTTGTATGCATCCCTATAAAACAGAGCATCAGATTCCTGCACGTAGACAACGTCTGCCATGCTGTGATTGAACACCCGGCTTCCTAGATTTCATGTCCAAGCTTGAGGGAGTTTCTCTTGTTAAAGTTAATTTGCGGCAATTTATAAGCATTCCTTAAAAACAGCTCAATTATCATATTATTGTTGAAGTGTGCAAACACAACAGAGTTTCAAGCAAATCTGGGAAACGCATCAATTTTAATCACACAACTCTTTCCAAACGCAATTATTGGTGACATTACAGTAATGCTATGTACCAAAAAGTTAGCTTTTATGACCATATGTTTTAACATCCAACAGTATGTGGATGTTTTATAATCTTGTTTCTTTTTAATGAGCTAACCCCTTTTAAAAAAAACAAACTTGAAATGTAACTTTCAGAACAGTTCTAGAAAAGGCTGATTTTTTTCTGTCTCATTCCTGTGTCGTCTTTGGGTTGTGGTCAGAATCAAGCCTCCAACCACGAGTGATGGTATTTGATGACCAAGGAATGAGACTCAAAAATCGAATCTCCAGAAAATTTGTGACTTTTTAAGCTGACAGTGTACTCCATCAGAATGTCCGAATAGTTGAGGGAACCCCTTCGCATTAGGCTTTCAATCATTTCTGCAACAACTTTCTGAAAACCAACTAGCATTCACAACCGCTTTGTGCAAAAATGAGAGTTAGAGCGCCGATCTTCTCTCCCCGACTCTCTCTTTCAATCCTGTCGAGACTATTTTTGTCCCTTTTTTATGTCAACAACCAAGTGCAACGTGACTGTTTGTAACCGCTAGAGACAACAACATTCTATCATAGGTAATTCCAGATACTACAGCTTATGATTACATTTTTAACTACAGTGTACAAAAATCTGATCATTCATCGCCTTGGCGATTCTGCATATGTCACGTTAAGCCAAAGGATGGACTGATGGCAAGGACTCTGCATGATGACTGAAGTCTGGTTGGAAGGCACCCCGCCCTGGGGAGATGGAAACATAGAGGGGTGTTACTTCAATTAGTCAGACTCTGCCACAACAGAGAGCTTGCCCTGCTGTGTGCAGCCTGGCCAGAGACAACTAATCAAATCTGCACAGGGATGATACAGACAAAGACGGGGAGTCCTCTGCAGTTGGAGAGGGAGGTGTTTCATATTGGCAGTGGTGCTCTTTGCACTTGGTTTGCGTTCTGTATTAGTGAAGTGTATGAGCAAGGTGAGAGAGAGAGAGAGAGAGCGGAAAAAGCTGCGTAGATAACCAAAGTTATTAATAATGGTTTTAAATACGTCGCTTATACGTCCTCAAATCCATGGCTATTCATTTGATATCTTTGTGGGCTATGATCACAGGAGAGGTCTCATTTTGCCCTCAGTACCAGTGGGATTTAGTCTTTTCCAATCTTCAAACATGACAGTAATGTGATCTGTCTGCTGTCTGACGCAGGGTTTGGGGATTTGTGGTCTGATTTTTTTCTAAAGATAATGGTCCATGGGGAGCTTTGTTGTTCACAGGTCCCTCTCTGAAGCACTTCAAAGTCATACGCAGCCTGGGTCAGAGGGGTTTAGCCTGGCTTCACCAGGCACACTTTGGCGCCCCCTTTTAATGTTTGGCACTCCATTTCTCTCTCTGACAAGCAGTAGGAGCCAAGTGTGGGCCCCCGAGCACTAATTACAGGTCACCATGTCAACTTAAAGGGGCTCTCCACAATGTTAAACCTCTGGCTGACATCATGGAGGGGGTGGACAGGGCTTTAGGAGGAGCACAGGGATCCAGTATACAAGGAATTTATCTTAATAAAGACAGAGATAAAGCATGTTTTCATTTATTATCACAGCACAGCTGGTGTGCACACACAGCCCTGAATATTCCCTACATATGGAACCCTGGCAGTGCTTCAGTGTCCTCTTGTTTTCCCATATTCCTAGTTTCTCTATTTTTTGCCATCAATCATTCATAATTAAATTATGTAATATGCTAGGACAGTCCATAATCACCATGATTTCATACAAATTAACTGACAATTGTTTTGACTAATTTCATTTGAGCTAAGAATTTCACTTCGTATTAAGTTCAAATGCATCGTAGCACACTGTATATCAATCATTGCCTCTTTGGGATATCAAAATATTTGACGTTCTCGGTCTTATCGTTGTGAACGATAACTAAGCGCATTACGGGGTAACTACTGTTTTCATACTGTTGCTGGTCAAAACGGGCGTATAAATGAAAACCAGCTGCAGAGTGTTGGTGATCTAGACGTAAAAATTAACCGCCCCACATCACAAAACTTTTCCTGAGCACGTTTTAACACGATGCCGTAACTATTTCAGAATTTACAGGATGGTTGCGGCAGAGCTCCAGTCTGGCACGGTGGGAAGGCGTGGAATGAGAAGCAGCCGTGGGCGATACCAAATTCGCTTCCAACAGGGGGGAGGCCGACCGGGAACCGATGGGAATTCTCCAAATTAAATCGTATAAAAACGCACACTGATGATATAGAGTGTCTAATTCAACAGAATTTTGGTTAGTAAAGGTACAAATCTACGTCTTTAAGATAGGTGACTGCAAAATTCCCTATCCCGATCCCGATTCGATCCCTCTGCGCTCCCACGCCCCGCACATGTATTTCTATCCACTTGTTCCAGCTCCGGCGGGGACAGAATGTGGCTCCTGTCGAAGGCGGCAGGGCGACGACTCTTCTCCCAAACTTACTGAAGTCTTTCCTAAACTGCGGATTTCTTCCTCTGTCTGTTTCCGAATAACCAAATCGACCGGTTCGGACTACCACTGCTTTTTTGTGGAAGAAAAAAGAAAGGAATTACTGGTTTTCTCACTAAAAGGTGAGTTTTTCCTCACTGGCTGGATGCGTTTTACTCCTTCACACAGGGGAATCTTAACGGTTAAGCTAACAGTAACTACGTCATTTAGCCAACACGAAAACATTTAAATATCAGCATGTAGAGCACGTTTATGTCATTTTACACCTTAATCTCTCCATGTGAGTACATTAGAAGTATTTAAATCCCTGTTGTGTTAGTTTTTTTCCCCAAAAGTTGATTTCAGGATATTTCAAAATCGGGGATGCTGCCCGAAACGTGAGCACGTTGAAGCTGTCCGAGTGGAGTTTTTTAAAGCAATTTCTCTTTACTTAACATGAACCCAGGGTAAATTCTGATAGTTGAGTGAACGTTTGCTGAATTCCGTCCACTGTGTACAAAACTTCACCACGTCTCCTTCGTGTACGAACGCTGTTCGAAAACCGCCCTGGTGACCTATTAAGAAAGTAAACTTGTCGCCGCCGTCTTTCTCATGTGTATGGTGAACGAAAAATTGAGAATTTTATTGCAGTACGTAGCACAAATTACCCCCCTTTTCTCAATGTTTAGTAACCGTGTAAGTAATGCCTCGTACATCCACCGGCGTCACCTACAGTAGCATTGAAAAGTGGTGTAGATGTCTTTAAAGGCACTAAATGATGCGCAGCCTGTGTGAGTAAACAAGAGAGTTGTTTTCTTAGTTCTCAGGCATGCCAGCAATTTACCCTCAGTTTAATATTCGACACTGGTGCAATCAGGAAGACAGGGAATGGGAATCCTTCGCGTTTCCAAGCTGTGCATTATCTTATTAATTTTATCCTGAAGGCAAATTACCCTGCGACCAGACGTCGTTGTTGTTGTTATTTATTTTGAGTACTCCTTGAAGCCACTAGGGACTTGTTGTTTTGTTCAGGGCAGTTAAAAAAGGAGGATGTTTTCCTTCCTAACTCTGTTTGTATGTTTCAGTTACCCTGTCACTCACATGTCATTCTCAGATAATATTGATAATGTTAATAATAATGTTAATGCCGTGTTATAAAGGTTGCGTTCTGCATAGACTAGAGTGTGACTGATGCTGGGTTTTTAAAGCCAGATAGCCGGCCCCTGACCCTGAAAAATCTTAGACTTTATTGGAAACTAGATTAGGTGAACATACCAGTGGAAATTCTAAACTTGGAAACTGAGCAGAATGGAGACAGTTTCTGCCAGTGCAGAGTTTAAAGTATCCTTAATTGGTTAAATCGATAAATCAATCAACCTCTCATGTAGAACAGAGCACAGAGTGCTTATTGCGTGTCACAAATCTGACATTTAGAATATAACTATTAACTTGCTCTGCAGATATCAGCACACAGAACAGTACCCTAAGGGATCCCCCGATTGTTTGCACTTGAAACTCATCCAGTACACATGGCAGTTTAATCTGCTACGTTGTGTGGCCCATTTTCCCTGCATACTGTGAGTGATGTGCCATCCAGGGCTCTGCTCCTGCTCTTGGGGTAACGTGAAACATACCACTCATGTTTTTCTGATCCACATTGTCGTGGCTGGGTGCTGTAGCAGAGCAGAGTGAATTGGACGGAGCAACAGTGCAGGTACTGTCTGGGCAGGAAGAACACTGCTGGAGTGGGAAACAAAAAGGAAACGTGGGCAAAGATGGTTGGTATGTCGGTGACTAATTCAGATGAATCTCTGATGATGGGATAGCACAAAATTGCACAAGGCGCATCCCCCAAACATATACTATAACTATATGTAACTAAGGCTGGCTACACTTTAGAAAATTATCAAATCTTTTTTAAAATCTCTCGATTTTAAAAACATGGCAGACCACAAATATTAGGACAGTTTCAACTCATTTTTAACATTGTATTCCTTCAAATGCACACACTAGATGATTTGACCAGACCAGGAGATCACACACTTTCTGTTTGTTCTAACGATTTCAGAGTGGCGATTGCATGGACAATGCAACATCCGGTTAGTGACGCTTCCTGTTCTGCTTGCTCTTATGCATTACACAAATGGTTTTGGGTTTTTAACCTCGTTTGTGTTGTCATGATACTCCAAAACATCTCTTGTTGCTTACATGCTGCAGGAAATATTGTTGTAGATCTGTTGTTTTTCCTGAAATTATAAGCGATTTCCTCAGCATAAGACCAGCTGAGAATCAAAAGCTCAGTGAATCCTTAGCCCCCGGGCCAGATTTCAAGGTTGGATTGTAAAACTCTGCCGTGTATACAAAAACTATTAGACACAGCACCTGAGCTGAAGATGAAGGTATCTCTGGTGCTATACATACTGTACATAACTGTGATAGCCTGTTTCACATACATGGCATGATTAAGACTCTCCCAGAGATGTTTGAAGACCGTTAGGATGTGATTTTCATATTTTTGCACAAGCTTGTAAAATGCTCTCTCCCGAATTTATCATTCAATCTGTCTCCGGCCTTGTTGTTAGAAGATAAGGTTGACGAGGAGCCATATTTTAAGTGTCCAGACAATATAACAGAGAAACGAAGTTTGTACACTCCCAGATAACTGTTGTTGTCATAAAGAAGAGGAAACTTTATCCTTTACCAGCTGATTGTAGTGTTTTGGCTACAGAATGGTTGTGTAGGTAGTCAAATGTGCTTCTTGGTGTAACTCATACAGATGCTCTGGATTCCTCGCTCACATCAAAACACTATTAATTCCATGTAATTGCCTTTAGATGTAAACTTTGTATTTCAGGAAAATCAGCTTTTAACGAGTTAGAAAGCCAGCCAGATATCCAGAGAGATGACTACACGTTTTTTAAAGATTGATTTATGGTTCTGTGAGTGAGTGCCAAAAATGCTCAGAAAGACAGATTTTTATGAGGACAACATTAAATTCAGACTATATATCACTTGACTACTATATAACTTTTGCTGCTACTTTGAGGACGTGTCGTACTCCTCAATTCCATGTCTCAAGTGGACCAAAGGGGGCAAAAGAAAAATATAATAAATTTCCTCCTGCATTTGTCTCCCTTTCTCCCATTTCCTTGGATTGTCTTTTTCCCTCTTTTCTTGGCTCTCTCAGTGAGTTTGAGTTTTGAGTCTTCTCAAGGAAGTGGACCATGATTTAACCTGCCAGCATCCCCAGAGGATGTTATCAGCTTATCTCACATACTACTTGCACACTACTCGCTATTGCTCGCTGGATATTTTGGTGGTTTTGTTAGGATTGGTAGCAGGTGGCTGTATTGTTGTGACCCAGGTTCAGTTTTCAGTTCACTAACAACAGATAGCAGAGTTTAGGACTAGCACTTAGTAGTAATATATATCACAGTTATAATTCCAGTTGTTGGCCCTTTTAGGTTTTGATATAGGATAAAAAAAAAAAATCAGATTGGGTTTTGAACTTACAGTATTGTTATTTTGACTTTTTATTGAGGTAATTTGTGGAGCCCTTCATAGCTGCAATAAATGCTAGCATGCTAGCAAGTGACTGCAAGGGGATACATTTTTGCAGCTGTTTTGTTAGACACTATCAAGTTTAAAATATTTGCATTTTTTTTTCCTATTTTATCAAATGCGACAGCTAAGTTTTTCAAGTACAGTTGACATGTGTTGCTGAGGCAAAGATGTGCCGAGTATTTAGGACTCTCCCCAGGTGTGACAGTGTAAATGATGGCAGAAAAGCCTGTTACTAAAGCTGCACACACAGGAAACAGATTAGATCACCTGTAACAGCCCGCTTCAGCTGGCCAAAATGGAAACTCTGTAACAGCCTGGGGTTGGTCTGGGTTATTCCCAATTGTAACTCATTTTTAACCCTCTTCTTTAAGGCCGCTTACATTATTTCAAGCGTACGTAATGTTCAGTTTGACGTCTTAGCGGTGAGCTAAGATTGCTAGTTTTGTGGCGTTACTCATGTACAGTCTGCCTGAAAGCTGCTTAGGCAGGGAGGGAAAGGAGCGACTGCTGACTCTGTTCCAACATGTCAGTCAGTGCTGGCAGTTTGAGGTGTGTGTGTGATCTTTTTCTCTCTCTGTGTCTCTGTCTCTCTTAGAGCAACATGGAAGCCAGATATTATGGATATTTAAAAAAGTAAACCAAAAGTAAAATTCACCAAGATTAAGTTATAGTTTTTGACTTTTGGAATTTACTACCTGACACTTTGTTGCTTTTTTGTTAATGTTCATACAGAACCTTTGTAATCCACTGGAGTTCTATTAACCAGGAATTCTTAAAAGAGAAATTTTATTTTAAATAAATCACTGTCCGAATTTGGTTTCATTTTAAAACACTTGTCAGCGCCATGGTTTTTTGGAAATATGGAGTATGTGTCTCCACTTCCTCCTATAAAATGAAGCCAAAATAGTTTGGATATTAGCGCTGCCATCTTGTGCTGGTGATGTAATTTGGAGCCCTTGCATTAGTTACCAAGTAGCCAAACTGTAGAATCAAGTACTTACTCACACTCCTAACCACCCAGTTACAAGCAGGGCTCAGCCATCAGTCATGATGTTCATCCCTTTGTTATCAAATAGCTACAACAATTAAAAACAATCTGACCAGAAAAATGAACACTTGAGTTTATATTTTGAATCATGACCTACTTGGTATCATGAAAAGGAAGGGTTTTATGGTCTATAAAGCAGGCCATGACCCGGATGTGATGTAGGTGTTTGTGGTTTCACTTTTGCAGAGTTGTCTTTATTTACACTTGATGATTGTGGTTATGGAATGCCCTGGTAACAGCAAAAGCAAGCACTTCCTCTTCTCTTAATTCAGAACACATTTAGCGCTTTCACATCAATGCTGCTCCGTGCCGGTTCTGTTTACCGCACCGGCCAGAGCGTTCACGCTAAGAAGTTTTTAGGATCAGGATCAGAAAAGTTGGTTTCCACAGGAACCAAAAAATAGCTGATTCTTCTATGTGGACCTCGACGTCTCTCGTGACCTTTTCGTGATTTCTTCAGCGTGCATATCTTATTATCAGGAAGAAAAGATAAACAAGCGTTTGTTGCCGCCCACCATTAAACAAAAACTAGAAAATGAGAGAAAAACAAAGATGGATGGAGACCAAATCTATATTGAAGAAAGTTGTTCAGTGGTCTGCGGTGGAAGCAAAATGTTTGTTCGCAAATTGGGCATCCCTGAGTTTCAGGAAGAACTCAATGACAGCACCTGCGAAATGAAAGTGTATGCAGAACTGGCAGAAGAGTTGGCAAAGGCTGAGTTCACAAAAACACCAGACGAAATTATAATCAAGTTTTTTTTAAAAAGTGTTGCGTATTAACCAACGCCCTTCGATGGTGACATAGTCCTTGCGAACTTTGGTTCAGCTTAGACCAATGTGAACACGGGCTGGTTTGCTAGAAAGCAACAAGATTCTCAGACCCTAGATCCGAACCAGATCAAGAACGAGAACCATGTTGTTGTGAAAGCGCTAATAGACCAGCTTCTTTTTAATTAACATGTGGACAATTGGCTTTGACAAAACCAAAGTCTGTAACTTGCTTCGGAAACCTGCTTTTATTTTAAAAAGGTGCATAATCTCACTTTTCTCTGCTTCGTGATGTTTGTTAGACAGTGATCTCATAATGGGCGGATGTACAAACCAGGGTTTGTACAGTGTAACTGCCTGGTTTCTTTATTATAGCAAGTCATCACACTAAAGTCATTGAAGGTTATGAAAAGTGACCCCTCTTCCATATATAGAACCAATAATTAATACTTGACTCTATAATGTCTTGATAGCTAATGTCTTTAATTGTAAGCCAATTAACAATTCGCTCAGGAGAGTTGAGAAGCTGGGATGTTGCCAACCTGAGAATTGATACTGAAAGCTGCCATTGATTCAGAATTTCACTGCCACTTCCGTAGTTATATCTAAATCAAGAAAGATAATGATTCATCAAGCAAGAAGGTGTTATAGAATTATAAACCGGTAGAAAGATTCGAGGATGATTTAAATTAAATAGTGAAATGATGTGACAAAAGTCTTTAAAAATCCTTTCCAGTGAATTCAGACAGTATGATGAATATTGCAGTCATTTTTCCTGTTGGAGTTATGGTTTACCCTGAGGCCACCCACCATCTAATTCAATATCAATATAGTGTTTTGTGTACAAGGCAGACTTAAAGAGGTCAATGAGCAAGATATTTAATGAAAGATGACATCCACATTTACTATTCTAATGCAGGAATTGTATACAAGCAAACATAGTTTATGTTAAATTAGGGATTAGTGTATTCAGTTGGTTAGGTAATGTTGTGGATAATTACCATAATTCTTGTTCTGCATTTCATCAATGTGAGATAAATTGCAGGTTCACAGACTTTCAATGTCAGCCAAAAACAGATGCTCCCTGCTAGCTCAGTGGAAATACACAAACATCTGTTTTATGATCTTATGGGCAGGATATTATGGTTTTAAATTGTGCAGTGTGATGTCTATGAGATTAGGCTTAAACGCTAACAACCCTCAAAAAGCATCCAGGCCTTTATGGAGAGCAGCAAAACATGTCTTCAAACTCTATTAATATCATAAATCGTTAAAGTTGCTTTTATATACTACTAGATTTGACTATATTTTATATGCTACCTACAGTCTATTGACAGCAGAGAAGGTCTAATTTAAAACAACA
>KV751360.1:984434-1004846 GCA_001698575.1 Mola mola
AACTTACACAACATCATGACAATGAAGCCAGAATCCAAAATAGATGTTTACATGATTTAGTATTAGTAGTTGGGTGGTCAAGCATGTTGCCAACTAGTGAGCTTTTCCTGTTTATGTAACAACACTCAGCCCCTCCATTTAGTGTATCACTGGGTTAAACAGAAGAGGGAAGTCTCACAGCGAAGGCTAATGCCATCTTGTGACCGATGTGATTTAGAGCTGCTCGCCGGCTCAGCAACATTTCCCATCAGCTGAATAAACCCATCTCTTGGCAGGGAAGTGAAGAAAAAATGTCTAGTTCTCACTCTGATCTGGTTGTTGGCAATATTTATAAAATTATTGGCCTTTAAATATTTCAGCAAGAACAGTTTGTGGACGTACATGCAGACTTCCTTTGAAATGACTGGTTACATGAAACTACGGTTTGCTGTCTCCACCCAACCCATTGTAAATTCTTTTGAGCTCCTTCATGAGTTTAATTAAAAAGGTGTGTAATACCACCTTATTTTGATTTAATAATATTCTAAATTTCTGTCAGAGGGTGGTTTTTTTAATCCTTTGAGAAGGGTTAGTAAACATTTTAGTTATTAATTGGTATTGTGGTATTGTTATTGCCTTAAACACAACATAGGTAGTGCTGAGTGCTTCATGGTGCAGAGAGAAGTAGAACAAGCACGAAACGCAAACTTAAATTCACAAACTAAACTTGCAGTTTAGTTTAGTTTGTGACTTGGATACAAGCAGTGTATAGCTTCACATCAAAACATTACAGTGCAGGTTACGGTCAGTGAATGTGTTCTGTAGGCACATGGAGATGGTGGCTCCTCGTTGCGTGCATCAGGAATCAAAGGCCGCCATTGTTGGAATGAGAAGCAGATGTTAGTGAGGAATTCTCCTGACTGCAGCAGTTTTTTTTTTCATGCCTAAGCTTCGAACACTGCCTCAGTCCCTCTCCCTCTCTCTCTCTCTCTCTGCTGTGCATATCCACCATGTAACCTTCTTTTTCTTTCTTTTAAACTTTGACACATACAGCACCCAAAGCTATTCTTAAATCAGTGTGGTTACAGCCTCCATAATTTGGCCTCTTCCCTTTCTCCAAGCAGAGGAAGTCTGTCTTCGGCTTTACCATCCAATAGTTAGATCTGGAGTCTCTCCGCCCCTCTGTTGTCAATAATGGAGGGAGAGAATGAGAAAGAGAGAGGTGTAGTTGGGACAGAGGCCCTTTTTCTTTATGCCAGCATTGGAATATAGTGTCATGCCTGACTCTGATATTTGCCACGTTGACAGGATCCCTGTTTGAGGCTGAAAGGCAGGAGGGAGCTCAGTTGGCTACTCTTTATGCACAAGCTGCGTTAGATGGACTTCAGTGTTGCATCACACTTTGCACGGCTGGGAAAGTGGGATGGAAAGCAGCAATAATTTCATTATCCAAGACTCCCGTCCCTCATACAGTGATCCCAGTTGATAGCTTGTAAGAAAATCCACCCTTTCATTTTATAGTGAACAATCCCTCAGTGGCAAACATGACATAATGTACCTTTAAACCCATCAATAAAGAATCTGCTCAGTTATGTCTGAGTAACTAGGATGTGTCTGTGGAAACTTTCCCGTCACAGTCACAGTCAAAGTGAATGAAAAAAGGTAAACAGTTACTATGGAAAATACATAATTAAATGAGGATAGTATCTGAACATGTACAAAGCAGTTGAGCCGTTGACTGGCAAAATCCAATTTTGTAAGTCTTAACCTTTAAAATTTTGCATCAAATTAAAATCTAGTTTTAGACATGGTAAACGTTTTGTCTTTCCAATCTGGGGTTGAAAGCTATGTAAAACGAGAGATGAGAGAGCACTCAGAAAAAACGGAAACCTCCTCCAAAGCTGGGTGCCTTATCCCACACTTTTGAGAAATTTTAACCGAAAATGTAATCACTTTTTGGCTACTAAAGTTTTCATAAAAATCTGTGCTTGACTTCATGCAGTATCTTACGGACAGATGGGCAAATGAACCCTGCCAGCAACATAGGCTCCTGCAGAGGTAACTAAGTATTTTTAGCAAGTACTGTCTGACCGAGCTTACTAGCATCACCGTTGATCTGTGAAAGGGAAGTGAAATGATCCAGTTAGACTGACCTCACTTCTGATCACCCCTGCTGCCATCAGTTCTATAGAAGCTCCTGACATACGGTCTGCATGTACGTGCAGAATATTTACATTTTTTTGTGGGTGAGTACTGTCTCTGTATTAGAGGCATGATTATTCACGGTCAGCAGCAGAATAGGGAGCCAGCCCAGTCATGGCTCATCAAAAGATTGCCACACTGTAAATCCAATAGTCAAAGTCTAATGAGAACTGATGCTGTATGTCAACAGTATGTGTATTTGTGTCTGCTCTGCTTGCAATCCAAGAAAGCAGTGCTATAGTGTATGATGTGGGCATATTGAATGGGCACTTACTTCGAAAAGAACTTTCTGACCTTGCAGCATAGGTCCCAGCCTACATTTAAAATGTTGTTTATTTTATTTGTCATTCAGTGGTTTTGTTGTGTTACTTCCGAATCTGCGGGCACGTTGGTAACTTTAATATTCATTGCAACAGCTTAATATTAACATATATAACACTGTTTGTCTTTGATACAAACTCCTCATATCCTTTGATAACTGCACTTTCTACTGCAGTGAAACTGGAATGCTAGTATTTGTATGGTTTACTCTCTGTGTTGTGAATAAACTGTAGATTCTCTGATAACATCTTTTTAGATGCTAAACATTTTCTCTATGTAATTTGATCCTGCATGCTTCTGTCCTATCTGATTTAAATGACAACGTGGCTTCAAGGTGAAGCAACTTTGAACAGGAAGAAGTGATAATGCAGCCTGATTGTTCTTTAACATTCTTTTGTCTGGTCTGACACTTTTAAAACCCCATGAAAGCCTCTCACATCCTCAGGCACAGTTCATGCTGTGAGCTACTTGCTGCTCACAGGAAGACTGTTAATGGTGGAAGTGTGAGTACTCTTCCTATCAAGTGTGTGAGAAAATGGTTTATAGTTAGAGAAGAATAAGGCAGCATATCCAACCTAATTTGAGCATAGGTTAAAAAAAAAAATCCAATTTTCCAAATTGTGAAAACATTCCTCCAACACTGTGGTTTTCCTTTAATAATAAGCGTTTCTATCATTTTAAAATAATTTATTTTCTTATGATACCACAACAAAAGATAAAAAAAAACAAACACTTGTTCATACCTATTTTAAAAACAATGCTACAGCCTGAATTTTGTATGTCAAATCCAATGTCAAACTGAAAAATTCAACCTACTCAAACAGCTAAAAGCATGTCAACAAAACTAAAGGAGTTGACTAAATCGATTCCCTGAGGAAAATGAGGATCTGCTGGCTTACAGAGCCAACAAAGTCAGGCAATTACAATTAAACTCCTGTGAGTAAGTTCTCTAACCACTACTTAGAGCTGCGTTTTTGCCAGATCCTGGCTATTTCATACAGATCATGATCAAGCATGGTGAATTTTTTAAAACCCTTTGTCTTTTTGTTTTAAGTGAGAAAGTTATAGAAATTAGTCATTTTTCTCATTCGAGCAGTTCCTCTCGACACAGATGTTGATACAGAGAGTCAGTGACATTCCCCTGAAATTATGTCACATACTCATGGACACAAATCGGATTGCTGCCCTCCTTTTTGGCTTGTTTGTCTTTCATTCCCCCTCTGTTGTCAGACTCTTGGTAGGAGCATGTTATTTTACAGATTTGTTTTGAATGGGGATTTAAATCATCAAATAAATATATAATTTTTATTTCAAGCATTTCTTGCCCTGCAGAAAACATAGTTCATGTGGAGCAAAATAATGTTTCTCTTCTGATGTGTCTCCACAGTGGCTGACTGCAGCTACAGTCCCCATGCTCTGCCTTGTGAGCGCTGCTTGGCCTGCTGAGCCTGAAGGTGCTGGTGTATCTGTACTGGGCTGTAGCTGAAGAAAGGACCGCTCGTGGTGTAGGTGCCTACGGTGGTGGAGGCGGGTAGTCAGTGGGCCCAGAGCCCCTGGTGCAGGCAAAGGTGCCTGTCCTGTCCCAGCCACACAAAGATGAACAAACTGAACTTCAATAACAACAAAACCATGCAGGACCGCCGCTGTGTCTGTGTCTTTTTACCCAATGATGACACACTCAATGTCATAGTTAATGTGAGTACAAAATGTGTTTCTTTCATTGCACTGCAGCTCTGAACATATTTAAGACCAACAGCATAGAGTTATATTTATCATTGAGGGTACAAGTTAAATTTTATTGTTCAATATTTTGGAAAATGTGCTTGTCTGTTTAAGTTTTAAAACTAGTTAACATAACACAGCGTGAAGACTGGAATTAAGGAAACACAGTGTACGGTCTCTTCACACGTGATTTGTCCTGTTACTTAAGGACCTTTATAGTGGTTAGTAGGAAGAATTTTGTTACCTCCAGACAGTTGATTGTGGCTGTTTCTCCTGCTCTTTATGCTAAGCAAATATAACTGGCCACTAGCCTTAGCTTCATATTTTTCAAACAAACATAGTAATCCAACTCTGTTCAAGAAGGTGAATAAGACTGTCAGACTCTTCCGTAAAGTGCATAGTGTAGGGTGATTAAGCTAAAAGTTTTGAACAAAAAATTGTTAATTTCTAGCTCTTTCATTCTAGAACAAGTGCTGGATGTACGAATGTGAGTGTGGATGGTTGTTTGTCTCTATATGTCAGCCCTGTGATGAACTGGCGACTCATCCAGCGTGTACCCCGCCTTCGCCCCAAGATGCTGAGATAGGCTCCAGCCCCCCCCGCGACCCCTAACGGGATAAGCGGTAGAAAATGAATGAATGAATGAATGTAGGATACCTTGTTTGTGAATATGTAATATTTGTGTAATTTATATAATGACTAATGACTTAGAATGAAGAAAAAAGAGCCGTGTCGTCTTTTCTCCTCAGGTGAAGACCCTGTGCCAGGAACTGTTGGTCCAGGTGTGTGACCTCTTGAGGCTGAAGGACTGTCACTTGTTTGGACTCAGTGTTATTCAAAGTAAGATTTCTCTCTCACTTCAAGTTTGTGTAGATCCATATGTTGTTTTGTGCTCAGCTGTATTTATCTACTGCTGAACTTGTTTACCTAACACGTGACCAGAACGGTCTTTGTTCTCAATGCATGAGCTTTTAAGAAGAAGTGGAAACTAACTTTTGAGTTGTAATTTTTTATCTTAAGTTCTGGCAGCCACAAAGACTGCCAGAACAATATAAAAACAGTGTAACTAGGCAGTAACTCCTCAGATCAATAACTGCTGAGAAAGAGGAACCTACCCTTATCGCTCACATACATGTCATGGCGATCTCCCAGGAACCAGGGCCACGCAATCCTGAATGTCTTTTATTATACAGCAAGGCTAAAGTTGTTTTTACACCGATGACACAGTGAGGATTCTACGTCTGGAATGAGTCATCTGTCTGTGCTATGGTGCGGCAGACAATGGGTGACAATTGTAGGCAACTGCAAAGCGAGAGTAAATTGCAAAGGCAGTGTTGTCAGACAGCTGGCCTCCAGATGAGCCAATGATGGTCCAGCAGGTCATTTGAGCAGGAGCCAGTGAGTCTGACTTTGGGACGTTCCTGAAGTGCTTGTGTGAACAGCATGAAATCCACAAGGCAAACACAGGCCACCCACTCCCTGTGTGTCACCCAGTGTCCCCCCTGACCAGAGCATCCACAGTCGAGCTGCCCCACAGAAACAGGTTCAAACAGCTCTTTCTTTGTTGAGGATTTCTGTTTGGAGGATTAAGCTCAGTTGAAAACTCCTGCGCTGACTAGTGAAAGTACGTTTTTAAATGTGCTAAGCAAATTTTAGCAGACTAGCTGAGATTGTGTCAAAATAAAGAATAAAGATTGGAATGAAATAAAAGTAAATAAATTGATATCTGGAGTTAGTTTATATAAAAAAGTTTTTTGGCCTTTTGGGGCCCCTGTACAATATGGACAATCCTGAAATAAATTTTTTGGGGATTTAGATTAAATGATAAATTGACTAATATGCCTATAAATCGACTTTAGTCTACCTGCCGACAATTCATTATCAAATTAATTTTAGTTATAGCCCTACAGCAGTGACTTTTTCCCTTTTGTTCATCCTTTACTCAGCAAGCAAACCCAACTTACTTGTGCATACAGACAGCAACTAGATAAAGTGATTCATTGATTGATTAAATGATTGGGCTGTTTCAAGTCCTGATGCAATCTGTCAGTAATGTTCGACCTGTCTACATAAATTGACATATGATTTTAAACATTATCTGAAATCTTAAACATACATTTCTTACTTTTGTTGTGCCATGCAAACACAAATAGTTTACACTAGAAATATTTCACAGTGAGGGCTCGGGAATCGCCTGTAAAACCCAATTTGCTCACTTGACATAAAAATTTATTGTAAATGACTTGCATACAAAGCTTTTAGTTTCTGCAAAAGTAAAGATGAAAAATGATGAGAAATCAGACACACAATAGTGAGATGAGCATAGTTTTAGTTGTTTTGACAGTCTTGAACATTTGTGTGCACTGTACAATAAGATTTGGGGTCATGGATGAATTGGGGTTTACTGTGTCACTGATATTGTTTCTTGAAGCAAATCACGGTTGAGCTTTTCAAATGTAATATTTGGAATCTCAAAGGACTACAAACCGAATGAACTCATTTGGTTAGAGGCATATGACATAATCAAGATCTGTCCCTCAACCGTACTGAAAATATCTTCATTGGTAGACGCCACTTGTACATGTAGGAAATGTTCTTTAATTTAAAACATGAAAACAAGGCATTAACATGTTTTGGATTATGGAAGGCATCACAATAATGGATTAGGGGGCTAAGCATGTGTTTTAAAACTTGTCATCTCTTGTCTTTCCTCAGCAGTTAGATTAATAAAAAAGCATATGAGTTGATGTTCAGCCAGAGAGCTTTTCAACGAGCTTTCATTGTGTAGAAACTCACAGTTTTCAGACCAGCAGGTCTACAGATCATGCACAATGTCAAGTGAGGAGTGGATTAAGACGTGACAGAGGTAAAGAAATGAGGAGGAACACGAGAGGCTGTGTGTACAAAGAGAAGTGCCGAGGCTGTCTGATGTGATGCCCCTTGAGGCAGCCTTTGAACAGCGAGCATTCTGGGATTTCTTAGTGAATACACAAACATGAAGGCATCTACAGTATATACACACACACACTAATGACGGAGAGAATAAGGTTTTGAGCTAAATCTGTTCCTCTGTTCTAACAGATAATGAACACATCTATATGGAGTTGGATCAGAAGCTTTCCAAGTACTGCCCCAAGGAATGGAAGAGAGAAGCCAGCAAGGTAAGAAATTATGGGCTGGATTTCAGTCAAATGTTCAAGTGAAAAGTTAAAGCATTTAAGCAAAAGCTACAATACATACAATTCAGTTTGCCAAAACTGAGCTCACTTACAACCCTCAGTCACAACACTGGATTTAAGAGTGAATAAATATCTTTATTCACAAGGGGTTCAAACAAACAAGCACGGGTTATAAGGTACAGTCAGTGAGCACAGGTTTTAGTCTGTGTATTAACATGATGGACTGTAGGAATTCAACATGTAAAAATTACATTGCCCTTAAAACCACAAATTCCTTTTTTTGTCTATGTATTGATCAGTCAGCTAATATGTTAACTGGTCAGCAATAGAGCTATTTAAAGAGCTAGAGCTGTGAATCTTTAGAAAGCATTGTGAGCTAACCAGCCCAGCAGTTTCCATCTGCTTCTAGGCTTTATGTTAAGCTAGGCTAATTGCCACAGATTTCCAGTAACTTAGTTAATGCACAGACACGGGAGTTTGATATAATTGTAATGGACTGGGTTCAGTATGTGAAAGACCCAAGGGCAGAAACGGCACATGGTGGAAGGTTAAAAGGGTTTTATTAAAGTTGCGGAGGAAGAGAGTAGTTTGATGCAGGTGGCAGAGTGGGGGAGCCAGGCTTGGGCAGACAGAGGAGTGGTGGCTTGGAAATACTGGAGATTTTAGCAACAGAAAACAAATATAAATAATAGTTACAGAGAATCACACAACACTAATATGATAACAGTGAGAAGCTGAAGTTGTTGTAGTAGTAGCTGACAGAACAACCTGGCCAGGAGTGACTGGAGAACCAAAGTGTTTATGATGAATTTGACTGGTGACAGGCCACACCCACTCCTAAGTGCGTGCACAAAGACAGGGTGACAAAGGGAGGGGGGAAAACAGCAGTTCAACAGCACCAGCATACGCAATTAACTAAGTTGTTATTGATTCAGCTGCTGTCTTGTCTTAATCCTACTAACAAAAGAAGTTATGGGAGCTAGTTCCTATCCTTCCCTTTTGTTATATTTTGATCAGTCTGCAACTTTAATAGAAGATAAAAATCAAAACCCACCAACGTGAGGTTGGTGGATATTCTTAAATACAAAATGATGCCCGATGAGTCATTATTTGAAAACCCCTATTCTTTGTTTGATTAAAAATCACTTTTCTTAGACAAATTAAGTTGAAACTCTAAATAAAAACATGATTCTATAAAAGCTCCTGTTTGGTTTGATTAACTATGACTTTTATATTCTGATAAAAATGTTAGCCATTCCACACTTCTTTTCCAGGGCATCGACCAGTTTGGGCCTCCAATGATCATCCACTTTAGAGCCCAGTATTATGTTGAAAATGGGAGGTTGATCAGGCAAGTAAAGTCCCACAAATAGCTACAAGTAACATGAAATACCTTTACTTGCTTTGACATTGGTAGCACCAGTTAACCTAGAATCTGCTTAATTTTGCTTGTTGTCTGCCCTGCAGTGACCGGGCAGCCAGGTACTACTACTACTGGCACTTGAGGAAGCAGGTGCTGCTCTCACATTGTTTTCAAAGAGAGGAGGCCTACTTCCTACTGGCAGCCTTTGCTCTGCAGGCTGACCTCGGCAACTTCAAACGTAACAAGCACTTTGGGAAGTACTTTGAACCTGAAGCCTACTTTCCCCCATGGGTGAGTATGTCCAAAAAACACCATATGTGGCCTGACACCTTAATGCAATATCTTAAATCACAAGTCATGAAATACTTGTGACGTTATGATGCTATTCACAAAGAGTCATGTTATTCGATGATATTCCTTATAAATATTTAGTTATTATTGAACGATATGGAGTCAGAAGGACATGTGGAAAAAGAGAAGTATGCCCTTTCTCTATTTCCACATTTTCCAAAGCCAAAATGAAGAGTTATGCTACAGTTATATGGTATTCATGTTAAATATTCTAATGGGATGCCCTCTTAGTCAGTGTTATACTTTATTTCAATTCTTTGACACAAGGCTGCAACATCCACAAGAAGCTTAAAAAGCAATGTTAAATTTGTGTAATATGGTTAACACATTACTGTGTTTGACTGGTAAATCCTGGTATGGTGAGTCTGTCTGATATTCCTCTGAGTCACAGGGAATGTCCGTGTAAATCATCAGTGACTGAAGCAGGTCTCAGCTCAAACATAAAAGTAAATATCCGTATCACTGCCTCAGACAATGACATGTACAGTAAAGGTGTTTTTTAGACTGTCATGCATCACTCAGTCTAGGCCTGCACTGTGTGTACAGTTTGTGGGACTTTAGCCACCTTTCTATTATGAAGCAGCAGAAGCTCTACATCTGAGCATGTAGGATAAGAAGAACTGGGACACTAAGTTTATTTTTATCCCTGGAAGTGGCACACGTGTAGTTCTTATTTTTAAATCTTGAAAAATGCTCCAGCTGACATGGTTGTTCTGGCCACCGTGGCGTCCTTCCTTTCCATCACCATCATCCTCTACCTATCTGGCAATGACCGCCACGCCCGTTTTATTGCGCTTCACTTCCTGTAATTAGCCTCCTGCCTGCTTATCGCTACTTGAAGCCAGCAATGACAGGAAATTGTTTGATGATGAGCACAACCCTGCAGTAAATCTCCTACAGTTTTAGTTGCTCAGCTTTCTTCCAAAATCTTGAGAAGCCACATGCATAGCTTTGCGAGTGTGTTTCGAGTTTGTGCCTCTGCCATTCATTAGGCCTCTCAAGGTTGGCATTTGTTTGCCCTGCACTAAGGAGCTTCATTACCCTCACTGGCACCCTGCGCAGCCAGTCTGTTTCAAGTCTACTACTTTGTGGCAGCAAGCTTGACGTTTACGCCATTTCTCTCCCTGCTCAGGTGATAACAAAACGCGGCCGTGAGTACATCCTGAGGCATATCCCGAACATGCACAAAGACCAGTTTGCTCTCACGGCTTCAGAGGCACACCTCAAATACATCAAAGAATGTGCCCAACTCGATGATGTCACTGT
This sequence comes from Mola mola, assembly GCA_001698575.1. Taxonomy (NCBI): domain Eukaryota; kingdom Metazoa; phylum Chordata; class Actinopteri; order Tetraodontiformes; family Molidae; genus Mola; species Mola mola. Next base: position 994,818 of record KV751360.1, read on the forward strand.
CCACTACTACAGACTCTACAAGGTGAGAGGTGGTTGCAGTTCAGGATGATCACAAGTCTGCCACGAATTCTGATCATTGATAATTGATTCGTTTTAGGGTTATTATCCTTATCGTTAAATATTTTCGTTATAAACTGTTCTTCATCTCATTTTTTTCAACAGGACAAGAAGGAAATAGAGGCTTCTCTTACATTGGGACTGACTCTGCGTGGTATTCAAATATTTCAGGTACTCCACATTTAGTATAATTTTAGGAATTTTGTTAAGATTTTACTGTTTTTCAAAATAAGTAAGCAGTACAAGAATCATAACGTTCTAATCAAATGTGGCCTAAAAATGGTAAAGGAGACTAAATAGGTCGTGTTGTTGCACTCTGGGCTCTTGATTCAGGAAACTGGCACATTGTCACTTTCAGCTACCAGTTGCTTCTGAAGATGGAGCATGTTTAGTGCAGCATTTTGTACCTCTAGTTATTAACTTCATGTGTGTATATTTGTGTGCTACAGAATGTCGGGTCTGTGAGGCAACTCTTGTACGACTTCACCTGGACCAACGTGGGAAAGCTGGTATTTGTGGTGAGTCAGATGCACCATAAAAATGTTTCTTTTCAACACGTACCTGAACGTTTTTCATCTGTACAGTAATTTTATTTTTTTAGCTCTAGCGATGATGAAACCCAAACAGCGGAGAGATGTGTTGGTCAATAAACACCAGATGTTGCAATGGTTTGGGGGGATTTTCTTATGGTGATGTTTGTGAAAGTCAAGCTCCTGCTCAGGGTCATGGAAATTTTTACGCAAGGCTTCTTTTCTCCACATGGCTGTTTTATCTAAGCCCTGCAAGTCCTCTGGAACAAATCAGGGATTTAGAGAGACTTTCTGTGCATGTGTGCACACAAATGCTGACACCGTATACATAATTTACATGTAATCAGCAGCAGTATTTCCCCTCTTGATTTATTAATTTAAGCTTTTATCACAGAAGTCCCCTTGCCTTTTAAAGGAAATCCTGTTACATCTTCTCATCTATGCTCTGAGCCAGCCTGTTGTTCGTGTGAGTGCTGCATTTGGTTTATTTGCTTTTATAGGGTTTCTCTTATTGCAGGAGGAAGCTTACTTTATAACCGTTTCACTGTTTCTCCCAGCCGGCTCTTAATTTCAACCCTGAGGAGTCATTATTGCTTATCACAGTTGTGCCACAAAAACATGTGACTTTTGACTCAAATTATGGCTACATTTTGATTTTTATATATTTTAAGGGCTTCACTGTATTAGACCTGCGTCACAGTTCCAGAGTGGTGACTCTTGTCCGTTCTGTTTTCTTTAATTCTTGTATTTTCGGTGGTTTCCTCGCATCTGCTGTCTGCAGCGTCTTGAGAGTGAACCAGCGATGGTGTGGCTGTGGTTTCACTGTGGATGCGAAGGGCCTCTCGTGGCCCCGTCCCACCCTTCTCCTGAATAACAGGCTTGCTCCTCCACCCCACCCACGAGTCACGTCATCAGACACCGCTGCCACCACGGCTGTAGCTACAGCCGAGCGCACCAGAGTGCAGCAAGGCGGAGAGATGTGTTGGTCAATAAACACCAGATGTTGCAATGGTTTGGGGGGATTTTCTTTTCAGGATACTGGCCAGGAGGGCCTTAGATAATCATTGTATCATATATTAAAGGAAGGAGGGCCATATGGAAATCCACCCTAATGTCGGGGGGTGGTGTTGGATCTGAGACAGTGAGACACTCGACCTTGCCAGTACTCTGGTTAATGCTGGCCTTGTTGAAGAATTGTTGAATCAAAGAAGACCTCTGGGTGATGCTGGGAGTTTTCAATGTGTGTGGCCTGTTGGGGAGAATTTTGTTGGACAGGAGAGAAGGCTGTAGAGCTGTCCTAAGTAGAGTTGAAATGAACCAAGCATGTGTCCTGCAGGAAACAAAAGTGCTTTCTAAATACTTTTTAAGAACCTGCCACACCAGTCTGCTGCTGAGTAGAGTTACCGTAAAGAGATCCACAGTTAAAGTGAAGAGAGGGAGTTCTTCTAGCTAATGAAAGGTGCAGATCTGGCAAAATTTGTTCTAAAAAATTATTACACTGCATGCCACATTGGTCGAGAGAGATGGGAAAGATTTCCGGAAGGCTCCCCCAGACCATAGTCCTAACAAACAACCTCAGCCCAAGAAGAAGTGGTGGTTTTCGGTCTAGATTAAATTGAACCATGGTTCAGTTCATTTCTGGCATGAAAACATATTTATGGATGGTTTGGGCTTCTGCGCCATTTTACAGGAATTCTGGCAGGCTATCATCAGGACTGGAAAACAAAAGTAAAGCTGCTAAACAAGATGAGCCATGGTCATGGCATGCGAGGCACAAATCAGGGGTCTGATATTGGTGCTTCTTATATCCTATATTCATTACACATGCTAAAGAATTTCAATTTTTTTGTGTGTTAATTTTGAATTATTTTAATAGTTTTTATAACCTGCATCCTGCAGGCCCACATTGAACCATAACTGGTCAGTGCAAAGTTCCTCATGGATTAGGATAGAATTTAGCCTGCTAATTCATGTTTGAGATGGCAATTCAAGACAACAACCAAGAGGACAATTAAGAAAAGGAGTTTAGTTGACACAGAAATCTCTCTGCTTTTGGATGGAGGTTGAGCACACATGAAGTTGTGGCACAATACAAGTTATTTGCATCTCTTTAGTTGTATTTATAGTAATCAAATTGAGTATTTCCTATCTCACCAAAGTGATCGTGAAAATGAGTGTTTTCCCTGGGCTATCATTTCCAAAATGGACATTTGATCAATGAAAACAAGTTTTTCCGCTTAACAGTTTAAAAATGCATGTATTAAAAAATGAACTGCTCACAAAGCGTATTATAGCATGTGTGTGAGTATTTTAATTTATGCTGAAACAATTATAAAATGCCCGGCTAAGAAATGTAGTGAATAAAGCCCAAGTCTGTAAATACAAGAAGTGAAAACCAAGCAATGGTGTCACTTGGGAGAATAGTCATTTCATGCAGTATTATGTTGCTGTGCCTCACACAGTTTGGCTCAGTCACACTCAGTCACTGCCAGTATCATTTCAGTGTTTCCCTGGTGGCCACCAGGAGCTGCAGTTTGAGGTTTAAGTCAAATTTGAAGGATGGAAGAGAATGTTTTCATTATTTTCCCAACAAGAGTTTTTCTGCACGCTCAGGGGTTGGAACAGGAAGTCTTTCAGCCTCAAAGATACCTCAAAGCCCAGAGAAAATATCTTTTGTAGAAGAGACACTGTCAGCTACATTTTATAAATGATTTCACTTTTGTATAATGCTGAATAACTAAGATGTGCTTTCAACATCCTTGGATCGGTAGAGTGAAAGCTCAGTCCTGTGGTCAGAAATGTGCAACTCTTTGCATTTTCCAACTGTAAACCCACCCGTTGCCTTTTAATGTCCAAACCCCTTGCAGAAATGTTTATAGGTCTGTATTGAAAGCAACCCCGCTGACACTAAAGACAGCTGTTATTGGGTCAGGCCTCTGCCAAAGGCACAGGAGAAAGCACAAAAGCACCATTTTATTGTATTTTATTTCATTTTTTTCCCCTCTGTGTATTCAGTCAAAATGTTTACGTCTTGGAAAATCATCACAAGTGTTTTAACTCAGTGTCTGTATGAAGAAATGAAGAATATATACATGAAGTGATTGCTGCTTTGTGCCTCGCTGCAAAATACAGCCCAAGAACAGACTTTGTTGCGGTTTGCCTTCGGCTCAGTCTGGCAATCATAACTTCAAATCTATGTAGATTCCTGTTTTATAATCTTCAGTTACAGACTGCTATAAATAAGTCCTGTAATCAGCATTCATACGCTGTCTTTGTTTATTGTTTTTTCTTTCTGCTGTCTTAGGGGAAGAAGTTTGAAATCCTTCCTGATGGTCTGCCCTCGGCACGTAAACTCATCTACTACACAGGCTGTCCTGTTCGTTCTCGTCACCTCCTGCAGCTGCTCAGCAACAGCCATCGGCTCTACATGAACCTGCAGCCGGTCCTCAAACAAGTCCGTCGCTTGGAGGAAAACGAAGGTACTTTCCATCAGTTTGTGTTGTCCTTTTTTCTGCCATATTACATTGTGTAACAAACAAGGGATTCCAGCTGCTTTGACATTGTAGAGGTGCCGGACTATTTCTGTTGAACTAAGCTTAAAGACTCCTGGTTGTAACTTATATTTCAGAGGACTTCCATCAATAATCTCATCAACTTTCCCAAAATGTTGAACTTTAATTTTAGACACTTTTTGCATGTAAAAAATACACTTTTTTTTAGTTTATTGTCAGTGTTAAAATGTATCTGTTTGGCCGGTTTCAGAGAAGAAGCAGTACAGGGAGTCGTACATCAGTGACGCTCTCGAACTGGACATGGAGCACCTGGACAAGCATTCCCGGGCCAGTGGCAGCAGCGCAGGGAGCGTGTCTCATCACAAACGCCTGTCCCGCCACTCCACGACGAGCCACGGCAGCTCACACACATCTGGCATTGAGACAGACAGCTTCAGGGCCCCGGGTCAGGCCCCACACAGACCCCTACGAACCTGCAGCTCATCTACAACCAGCCATGGAAGCTCACACACCTCCGGCATCGAGAGCAGTGGCAAGGAGCGCATACTGGATGATGACGGTAATAATGATTTCATCCAGAATAAAACGTGTAAAGAATCATACAAAAACTGAAAAGCTTTACAGCTTTTTATCAGTTAAAAAAGGAAAAGGACATTTAATATGAGTAGAGGTATAAATAAGATTATTTTGTGCTTTTTGATTCATTGGTGAAGTGGTGATAATTGTGTCAGCAACTTTTGCTGTTTGTACAAAAATAAGCACAATAGCAACATTACATTTTAAACAGTAACATCAAGTAACAACGCAAAGCAGATTCACAGTATTTATAAAATGTATTTCAACAAAATAAAGCATAGAGAACGACAAGACACACTGTAAAAGAAGCATGAGACAAAAAGCATTCAGGTAAAAATTAGATCGAGTTAAAATAGAGAGTTATAAATAAAAGATGAATAAAATAGAAAATAAGAAATTCAATGCAATGTCTGCCATGCATCAAGAGTGCTGCACTCTGTAAACATGTACATTAGCTGGGAGTTATAGTTGAATGATTTATTACGAGCTGTGATAACTCAAACAGCACGTGTTCTTTCAGAGATTGAGATGCTGGTGGATGACCCCAAAGACTACGAGGAGCTCCATGAGATGGTTCTGGACCAGGAGCTGTGCATCCACATCACTGAGGACATGTTGACCATGTCGCCGGATCAGAGCAATGGATTCTCTGGTACAGATGCTGTCTCACACATTTAAGAAACATCTGAAGTTTTAGTGCAGACTCCTCTTGGAGTATCAATAGCAGACATTAGCAGACTGTGCTCAGACAGTGAGTAATGAAGAGACTTTTAAATCCAGGCTGAATCATTTCTCAGTCTGTGAAATCATTTTTAATGGCTATCACCAATACTGAAGCTAAATGTTCCCACCTGTCCACCACAGGACTGATCGTAAAAGATGTCAGCTCCTCGACCTCCAGCTCTTCTGAGACTGTCGTCAAGATGAGAGGACAAAGCATCGAGTCTCTGCCACAGGTAAACCACCTGCACGTCACAGCACCTAACACAAGGATGACAAGATCCAAAGGCAGCAAGCAGTGTAAAAAGTACTAAAGTACTAAAGTTTACTGAAGTCCTAAAATATTTTACATATTCATATTACATTGGAATCTGTGTGTTCACAAGCACACTAATCTTCCACTGTTATTCCAGATAAGGCGATATTACGAATTGAATAAAGGACATGTAAAAAGCATATTCTTCTGGTATTATTTCTGTTTCAGGAGCATTTTCTGGACATGTATACAGTGCATTAAGAATATGTGGTCCAACTGGGCTATTTACAATATTTACAACACACTCCGAGGTGTTAACGGCAGACAGTCAGTAATGTGCATCGTAAACAAATCAGGCATAGCTGAAGTACTGATGCATGCACAGAAGAAAAACCCATATTCCTTGTTGGAAGGCAAAACTCACCTACTTTGAAACATTATAAAAGACTTGGATATCAGCAGGTTTTATGATGCGTGTAAATATCACACTGCCATTCTCTTCAAGAATGTGTTCTGACGATGCAAAACAGAGGCTGAATTGTAAACAGAATGTCAGAGAAATATTCATTTTCATTTGACTAGTAGGACTATTGTCTTTTTCCAAATTAGGTCATAATATTCAGGCTTGTGTGCTTATTTGATTTGTTGCTTTCGCCTGCAGACCTCTGCGTGCAGGAAGCCTCCGTCTTCCACCGACCGGCACAGCCAGTCTCTTGACGACATCCGGCTCTATCAGAAGGACTGCCTGCAGTGGGCGGAGCTCTGCCAGGACACTGCACACAGTTACACGTTCGGCTGCGCCCAGGAGCTGAGCGATGGCGGCGGATACCAGACCCTCGCCGATCAGCGCACCGGCATGACGGGCGAGCAGCACCCGTTTCCCATCAAAAGAACCAACAAATACTTCTCCCTGGACCTGACCAGCGACGAGGTCCCCGAGTTCGTAGTGTGACGGAAGCGCACACAAGGTGAGCCCGGGTGAGCCCCTTTGCTTCCGGACGTGGAGATGCATCAGGCCTCAGGAAACGAGATGAGAGAGCGCAGGAAAGGTGGCCTCTGTTCTTGGCAGCGATGACTAAACTGGCGGCTGTCTCCTCTCGTACCACTTAACACTAATATTATGATAAATGAGCAGACTGGTGGAGCTGAAATGGGAACACTCGGTTCAAGAGAACCTGTCTCTTTAAAAGTGAAAGGAAACAAAAGGGATCGTCTGAAAGAACATTTTATTCACATCTGTAGTGTGTGGTGTTAAGAACCACACATCCTGTTTACCTATTTTATAGACTGATGGAGGTTGTGGAGATGCATCCAGTCCTGGAGAGCATATCAAAGATCTTCTCTGGAGGACAAAAAGGACAAAATCACTCTGAGCTACGAACCAAAGACAAGAAATGGAAATAAACTGAAACTTTTTCTCAGTCTGCAACCGTGACAGAAACATTTCAGGGTTGTGGTGGGAAGGAAGATGAAAGCAGCTTAGACATCTCTCTTTGGTCTTCTACGCCACTTCACTGCACCGCAACAGGAAGTGCAGTGTGCCAGCTCCCCCTCCTCGGACTGAACTGTCAATCATGTGACACAAACCTGGCGTGCCTTCGTTACTCTATGCAGGTGTCAAACCGTCGCCTTGACAATCACTCCTCACACACCTTTTTTTCTGAAGAGCCAAGCCAGTAATTCCAAAGCTCTGCTTTATTTTTAAACCCAGCGCACGCAATACTTCAGCAGATAGAGACAGTTTTTCAGCATCCAAAACGTTTCCCCTCATCCCAGGAGGAATGAGGTCGAGTAAGTCTGTGCGTGTCCTGACCTGCGTCGGCCATAAACGTTTCCCTGTAATCGCGATTCAAAATGGAGCTGCTGGCCGTCGTCCAAAACAAACCGCACATTTAGACGCAAACATGTACGTCCTCCTTTCCGTTCACTTTTTATTTCTTCCTTGTTTTCTCTTTCCTTTCTGCTTTCATTTGAACTGGAATTTGTTACATTTTTAAAAAAAAAAACTGCATCCTCTCACTTTACCTGATCTCTCTTTACATTCTGTGTTTTTGTATGAACTGTCCAGACTCAGTTATGTGGAACAGACTCACATTCAGTATTATAAAGTAACGTATGAGACAGTATTAGCCACGTGTGACAGGAAAGACAGGAAACAGCTGTTTTTTTCACTAATCAACCGGTATGAATAAGAAAAGGTGGTTAAACCAACAAAAAAAAACAGTGTTAATCGTATCTCTTCCCTGAAGCACAAATTCAAAGTTACATCAATTAATTCAATACTGTCCTACTTTTACAAAAGGCCCAGCCGTCATATTTTAGCTTTTCTGAACTAAAACTCACTTTGATTTTAGAAGAAACTGCATCGCAAACTTGAATTATTTAGATTTTAATACAGACTCTTAGTCATCTTTTAGAGGAGTTGAAATGATCCTTCAAGTTACTGGAAAACAGTTATCGAACAATGTTTCTGTTACATGATATTAAAGGAATAGTGACACATTTATTACTCTCATGTTACTAAATATGATGCCACAGCCAGAAGATGATAAGCTAAGCTCAGCTTTTAGCTTAGCATAAGGCACAATGTTCTATCCAAACATAAAACAGATCCTGTGAATTCAAATTATAAGTCATACATTAAACATTTCACAGGTGGTTTTGGTTTGTGCAGGAATTTTTCCTCCACACCAAAAAAATGTTCATCGTAACCCATCGTATGAACATGCCATTGTCATGGAACAGTTGTTTATTTGTTTGGCTCCGTCCGCGAGTGCATTTTTTCAAAATAACTTACATACGTGTGTTTAAAAATCATCAGTCAACCTATATCACAGATTTTTATAAAATAAAACAAGAATAAATTACTTCACTAAAACATTAAAACGCTCAAAAACAAAACATGAACAATAAACACAGTGACATCAGAATAAACAAGGTGTTGATTAGTGGACGTCGGCCATGTTTGGATGGAGTCTGGCTTCCTGATGAGATCACTGCTTCATGTTTATCGTCCACACGAGAGCAGCAATCATGTCCTCGTGTCACCGTTCAGCATTCAGAAATGTACACATGTGATCCGAGCTGGAAGGAGAACAACACACTTGTTTTGCAGGCTGTCTGTCATCAAAAACAAACAAGTAACGTGACAGTTGTACAGTGGAACTCCAGCTAACTTTTATTTAGTCTCAAACTTTGTCGCTAAGCTGATGTGTAATTTTGTCTCTGTGTTTTTTAGTCGAACCCCGAACTCATCACTTCTATATTAGGTCAGTTTTCACAAAGTGGCAACACAGAATCTTAACAAGGTTTTTTTTTAAAAAATGCGTTCGTGTTATACAAAACAAGTACATGAATTCGATACTGCTATGTCATTTTTTTCTCGCATTTAAGTTAATGGAAAATGTCCCACTTTGATGGATTGATGATGTTTCTAATATTAATACTGTGTGTGTAAGTAATAAGGTGAGGTACACAGCCATATAGTCACAACTCGTGTCCGTAAAGCCTTCGTAAACTCAATATATGGTCATACTTACACTTTGTAAGAGTCCGTACGTCCATGTCCATAATCCTTTCTGTGAAAGGATCTCTCTTCAGGAAAAAAAATTAAAGATTTTTTTTGTTGTTTTTTTGGTCACCCTGTAATTAGAAAAAAGTCTTGTTTTGTGCCTTCTTGGTACTAATGCCCTCAATATACAATAAAAAGGTACATGTATTATTCAGAGGTCTGCTTTTTTTTTGATAATTTCATACAACTTATTACTTCACACACTATAAATTTACACAGACACACATTGAAACTCTAAATTATATTATTATTGTATTTTTTGTTAGTATTAATTAAGGTAGGTTAAGCTGTTCCTCCAGGAAAAATTAATGGAAAATCAGTGTTGAATATTGTCATTAAAGCACATTGTTGTCCGACTTTGTGGACACTGTTAGTTTGTTCTGCCCTCTGGTGTTGTCGCACTTATCAGTTTGGCCTAAAGGTGGCGATATTGTCATTCACATGCGACAGCAGCAGGGCTGTTCTTGCATTCTTTGTCTCTGTGCCACCTGTTAGTTTTAAATCTGATGTGTCAAAAATTATAAAGTCTTTGTCTCACACACACACACACAAAATGTCAGCTAGATAGAAATTAATTTTCAACTTGAGTCATCATGAGTCACTGGAACAGAAGAAACCCTCATGTTGTATTTAAAATCCTCTTATTTGACAGTACATATTTGCACTGTGGGAGTAACTGCATGTTTTCAAACAGTTACCTAATTACACAACTGAACGTCCAGAGGGACGTTTCCAACAAAACACGTTGGCCAAACTTGTCACAAAACCTGCTGCGTCTTTAATTTCTGCTTCTTTTTCATCCTGTTA
>KV751360.1:1023848-1067071 GCA_001698575.1 Mola mola
TCCTTACTTTAGTATCAAAAGTACGACTAAAAGTAAATGTACATGTATACATTATACTGTATACTACAGGTCAGTTGCTTCTCATCGTGACCAATTATCAGATTATTCTTCTATTCAATTATTCTTATTCAATTTCAATTTGTCTGATGACTATTTTTTTTTCTTTTCTTTTGGCTGTCACTAATCATGAATGCTTTTTGTCCAATGCAGCATGTAATCCACAAAATAACTACTGTCTAAAGCTATTAAATAAATCTAGTGCAGTAAGAATATTTAGCAACAAAATGTCATGGAGTGTGAAATGGAAATAGCCTACTCAATAAAGTACAAGTACCCCAAAACTGTACTTCAATATGGAGCCATCTGTGCGTCCTCCAATCCCAGCAAGAGCGCTATCATTTGTTTAAAGAAGATGATGCGCCCTCTGCAGGTAACTGTGTGAAACTGCAGGCATGACAACGGTCGCATTCCGGACAAACTCTGTTACGTCATGGCCATAAAACGGCACAAAGGAGAGCAAATTCGGCGTTTTAGTCCGAATGCCGGTTAAAACGCACAACGACACAATGCAACTTAACAAAAAATAAATCGGTGCAGGGGGACAAATTACAAGGTCCTCTTACGAAGAGGTGAAAGAAAAGGCTATTGTCAGAAGTGGGATTCGAACCCACGCCTCCAGAGGAGACTGCGACCTGAACGCAGCGCCTTAGACCGCTCGGCCATCCTGACACATACATCCACCGTCCACATAAAGGTAATATATTCATCTTTCTGTGTCTTTTATCTCTTAACATGTTCCCCTGTTACGTACGTATATATTCAGAATCATCAGTTTATTTTTAGAAGCTGCAACCTGCCATCAACGGAACAGTTAAACCCTGAATGATTTTTTTTTTGCGGGTCTCAAGTGTCGTAAATTGATTCGTGTTACTGATATCTGCTATTGATCTGTCTGCTGCGTTCAGACGCTCGATCAGTCGTACATTTGGTTTGGCTGGACTAACTCAAGGGGCAAACACACGATACACTCACGTCCAACCCGGAATCCGGGAACTCAACCCCGCCTGTCTGGAACTGTAGGCATATTTTCCCTGTAGATACTATAGTTAGCATGCTAGCGTGACACTTGGATGTGTAGCACAAGCTCGTGGCCTCTTTCTTCCTTAGGAAGGAAAAGGTAAGTCATGAATATTCAATTGACTGCTTTTGCCCAAACACATTTAAGAATCATTAAGAAACATTTTGTCTTAAAAGTGATTAGTGACGATTAATTGTGTAATTAATGATACAAACATTGATTAAAAAAAAAGTTATATATAAAAAATGAAATTACTTTAGTACTGAAAATCACATCTTAAACTCAATCAATATGATTTGAGTTATTTTAGTTTCGTCTAAATCTTTTATACTAACACGTTCCTTTGCAGCGGGGTAAACCTCACACCAATATTCCCTGTGGGATTTTTTCAGAAATGGGTTACGCTGACTAGTTTTTTACATCACCGTAATTTACGTTTGTTTTACTTATTACAGCATTTTTTGTAGAGGAAAAAAAAAACCCCAATGCTGTCCTTCAACATACTATATCAACAAAACAATAAAAAGCTGTCGACGTCAGCGACACGTCATTAAATATTCAGTCGGTGCCCTTGTCATCCTGGGGAAATATTGCTAAAGGGACGCGTCTTCGCCTCAGAGGAAAATAGTGATTCTATCCGCAGGTAATTTCCGAAAGTTCGGCTCCGAACGTAGACAGGGTTGTGTTTGTGAGCGACGGTAACCGGCTGGCGGGGAAATGACCGGTACTGTTGGCTGTAAAACCCGGAGGTAGCCGCTAGCCGGTACGGACGTTCGCGCTTACATGGCAGCTAACCGGCGGACCGCGGACGGTACGCGTCGCTCGCACGGTGGGTTTTAAAAGCTCTGTCCTCCCTGTGAGCCCATCTAATCAAACACAAAATCAGTTGCGACTGAGACAAAATAGCTCTGGGCTCGCTTAAAGAAATATCACTTCCTGTAGAGGAGCTGCTGAGCCCGGTGCAAGTTCACAAAGTTTGCACTGTCGTCACGGTGGCAGCTCTTGTAACGCACGCCGATGTATTTATTCCTCTTTTCCTTACAAGGTTTCCGTTTATCTAATCATTTCTAAATGATTAAATGAAATACCGTGTTGACAGCATACCGGCCTCACACCGGCTTGTTTTACTTTGTTGAGAATAGATGCAATGCATGTAATGTAAAAACAGTGAAATATACATATATATATATATATTACACATTAAAGGTCCACATTTTCCTTATTTGTCCTGTTTCTGGCCGACCGAGCCAGTTGCTGAAATATTCATTTTGCTGGTAGAACATTGTTAAAAATGTTTCCCGCAAAATGGACGCAGACTTGCTTTTATATATATATATGTGTGTGTGTGTGTGTGTGTGTGTGTGTGTGTGTGTACAAGCAAATCATCGTAACCACAGACAATACAGTGTGATGTGCTTCTTCTCTCAGTTTCACCAGCATGGCCTCTACCTCTCCACGGAATTTCTCCTGGGTTGAACCAGGCAAGTTGGCCGGACTGGCGCTGCCCAGGATGGCGTCTGAATACCAGTACCTGCTGGACAGTGGTATCAAACACCTGGTGTGCCTGTGTGAAAGAAAACCACCTTACTGGGACTCGTGCCCGGAGTTAAAGCTGCACCACATCAAGATCGTGGACTTCAGCCCACCCTCACCAGGCCAAATTGAAAGATTCCTCTGTATTGTTGAAGAGGCCAACTCCAAGGGGGAGGTAACAACTCAGATATTTGACTACCAGTTGTTTTGCCTTGCAGTGAACTCTAAAGACTCTCCAAGGTTCAGTCTAGTCTGTAACCTGATACGTTTGTCATCAGGAATGTTGTGTTCACCACAATGTTAAACAGCTCAACTTTACCTATCTGGATCGTGAGGGGATGAACTTCAGCCTTAAATAACCTTTCGAACTCTGCAGCTTAATATTTTCAAGTAGGTGTGTTTGAGTAGGTTCTCAGTCATCCAGGTGGGGGTAGTCTTAAGTGTTTTAGTTGAAGGTATCTAAAACTTCTTTTTTTTGTTTGTTTGTTTTGAAGACATTTCACCTCTCACATGCTAGTCTCATTCATTAATGAGTCGTTAATGGTTCACATGATTGTATGAATTAATAACAACAGAGGGGGTCCCCTTGGTTCTCCCCACCAAATGTTTAGAACTGAAGAAGCCTTCTGGATGAGAGGTGAAACGCCTTCAAACCCAAAAAATAAGTCCAGATGCCTTCAGCTAAAACACATAAGACTACAAGTAGGTGTGTATCGGAATCACAGGCTTTACTGTCATTGCACAAGTTGTACAACAGCCTTTTTCTGTGCATGTATCTTGTCATCAGATTTGTTGGTTGTGTATTTTTTACAGTGTGCAGGAGCGACCAGCTGCCATAGTTAGTAATGAGGCTGCGCATTGCCGATTGTTATTTATAGCCCAGTTGAGCTACAAATTCTGATGTGCTGTATACATGTCCAGAAAATGTTCCAGAAACAGGAATAATACCAGCATGTCCCACTTGTCTTAGAGTGCACTCGCACTTGTCCCAATTGTTTTGTACCGTGCCAAAGCACGATTGCCCCCCCCTACTTTACTGCAGCAGGAGAGTGACGAGGGAGGCACTTAGTTATATTGTTAAGTCGGGTTGAGTATGCGTGCTTGCGCAAGTACATGAGCAACCATATGGTACCAAAGCACACCTCTTCCAGCCATGCCAGGGACAAGGAAGCGTGCCATGCTTGAGCGTTTACACTAGTCAAACAATCCGCACTTCCTGAGTCAAGCATCTAGGGCCCGGTGCAAGCACGCCCTTAATCGAAAAATGGTTCAGTCAGAAGAAGGCGTAATTCCAAACATAATGTTTGCACGACCTGTATCTAGGGCTGGGTGATATGGCCTATAAACAATATTGTGGTATTTCTAGGCTATATCGTAATACACAATATATATCACGATATTTCAAAATCTCCTCTAAAGCACTTAATAAATGTGCAATTCAACGTATTCATGCGTAAGATGACCCCAGTGTGATGATTCTACTAGTCCCTGCAACAATTTTCTGCATTATTTACTATTAATTCATCAGAGCTTTCTGTTGTTTTTTGAATTTGCATGCAAAAAGGGGGTAAACACAGTCGAGTTTAATTTATAACCAATTTGAATTCTTAATTCCAAAGAAGGTAATTGGGCACATAAGCGTTTGACAAATGGAAATGAATAATGGTATTATGTAAGCCTACATACTAATTCAAATCCAAACCACTGACACACAGTCAGAGTCCTGCACGGGTCCACTTTTAAACACCCCTCACAGACACACACACAAACCCTTAAAGCTCAGTACCAGAACTGAGCAGTTATCTGCTATAATCTTTGCACCTTCCAGGTCCCGCTAATTTTAAGTCCCGTGACCCGACCTGTAGGCTGTGGTTAAACACACAGCCTATGAGAGTTGTGTTACTGAGTTGTTGCAGTGGCTGCTGTACCTTTGCAATTTTCGACATGTTTCCTCAGGGACAACATGACACGGCTTGAAACATTCATCGTACAAGTTGTACTCGACGGTCGCGATATATTCATTCAATGTATCATGTGGGACAAGCTGCAGTACATTGAGTATACTCGATATATCCCCCACCCCTACCTGTAGCACATCCTTATGTGGCCATATTTAGAGTGAAAGTGGAAGATTGTTGTTGACAGCTTTGAAAAAGTGCTTTCAAAGTGTTTTGATTGCGTATACATCGATTTGGCTATAAGTGCCAGGGTTTATGCTAGAATATGTTGTTCTTAAATGTCCCAGACAGGGTTGGTTTTCCTCGTTTTTTGTTCATAAGTGCTTGCAAGTCTTTATTTTCCGTTGTTGTGTCCCCAAAAAATCTAGGGGATGAGGGGAGATTAAAAAAAAATATATCTTTATAGCCCAGGAATAAAAGAAAAGAATAAAAAAATGGATTTTAATTAAAGAATTGGCAAAAAATAATGAGAGACTTAAAAAAGAAAGAGGCTGGCCTTCTACAGCTTGGCGATAAAACCATCTCAAAACAAGGTAACGATAACATTTAGGACAATAATGATGATCCTCTTTGGAAGCAAGTGCGATTACAGTCAGTCTGCCAGTTTTGGCTTGCATGTTAGTATAATGTTGCGAGTGTAGTTTGTTTGAGTCGCATCCAGGGGAAGAAAGTCACACTGGATGTCGGACAAGAGGGAAGAAATGGGTGGAAGTCGAGCTGTGGGCAACAGAAGTGATGGGGAATGTGAAGAAAACTCGCGTTATCCTCCCAAACTGAGGACACTGGTTTGTAAAAAAAGGTTACACAAGGTCAGTTGGGTGTAAGTGGTTTAAATTTGGGAAAAGCGACGAGCAGCAGATTAAGCTGGTCTGCAAAAGTACTGTATGTTTGTGTTTGGCACCAAGCAGAACGATAAAACTCAACAAATCTGTTCCACCACCTGAAAAGGTGCCGTCCCAGCCACCTAACCGCCCCACCCAGAGTTTGATTAAACTAGTTAAAACGGACTGTTCAGTCATACTTGGTTTGCATTTCTTTATTTTGTAGAGAAAAAAGGATAACGCGCTGCTCTTAATTTTCCTTTTGCCAGTCGTGGGCTCTGCTGCTCTCTTCACCATTTAAAACATTTTATACAACATGAATATGTAATGTGAATCCTTTGTCCCCATGAAAATCTTAAAGAAAACACTTTGTGCTATATATTAAAAAGGCATGTTATTATTTGTTATGTTCATCAACTATTTTTAGGTTTAACTGGTAAAACTTCTGTTTTCTTCAGGCTTCTGTCAGGATGCTCTTCAAACTGGCAGCATCAGCAAAAAAAAAGCATATCGTGATAAAACTTAATCAGTATGAAAATATATATAGCGATCATATTTTTCACCATATCGCCCAGCCCTACAGCCTAGAACCACCTAAAACCAGAATACAGCTTTCCTGTAAAACAGGCAGAACCTTCTCACACTTGACGGGCAACCTGCAAGTGCCTCTTTTGCGTAGGCAACCACATTACAGACACTTCTTACCATACAGATCCTAGTTTAAGGGTTTGGTAACCATGGTAACCTGTAGAGGTGTGACGCGACACTAGTCGGTATTCTATTCAAATCAAGATGCTCAGGGCGCGTTTCGATCATACATGCTAGTTAATTCTTTGAACAGTAGTATATTGAGTGGTGCTGATGTGAGCGACCATAATTTCACTTTTGGGAGGCTTGTTGTTGAAATAGATGTTATCGTTTCCATATTGAACGAGATGATATTCAACCGTATCAGAGTTTTCCTCGATTCACACATTCCAATGCAATTTGATTGAGGCTTCATGGTACGATTATTGTGATTCAAGAGTTAGTGTTTAGTAACCATAGTAACTATAGTTAGACCTGATTTAGGAAATCATTAAGTCTTAAAAATACTCTGTTTTCTTTTTTGAAACTTGATTTTAAGCATTCTATGTATATATTTTTTTTAACCTTGTTTAAAATAATAGTAATCAGGTGTTTAAATTTCCAGTTGTCTGTTTGTATCCCTCTTTTAGCTTATTATTTTATCGTTGCAATTTTTATTTTCCATATAAACATGTATTACACAAGCATCCACAAATCCCAAATTCTTAAATAAACCCTCCTAACTTTATGGTGATTGCTAAGCTGTCCTAACTTAACATGCAGAATTTATTCACTGAGAGGCTTCTGACAGACGCTGAAGATGTGTTCAGGTGTGACCAAAAAACCATTAGTCGATACAGGCAGTACCGGGCCCTAATCCTCCAGTTAGCCGGCTTTAAATGAGTTGGCACGGTGCTCTTCCGGTTGTGGTTCAGCTTGTCAGGTCACCCGATGTGTCAAAAATATCTCAGCCTGCTTTGTGATGCAAATTTATTGAAGTGGCTGTCCATCACATACAGTTTCTAAGAGTTGGGTAGGACTGGCTTAGGTAATACCAAACAGGGGAAAATCCTATCAGTTAAGTCTGTATAATACGGCTCAGGGAGGAGACCGAAGACAAACACTGATTCAGGCAGACCACGAATAACAAATATCCACTTTGCTTAGGAGTCAATGTTAAAAGTCTTGCTTTATATTTATTAACACAGAAAAAAAGGTTATCACATCAGCAGCAATTTATTTACCACATCTCCATCTCCAGCTATACCCTATATAGTTTATACTGTATCAGTATACATCTAACCATGAAGCATGGTGGTGGAAGAACGACTGACAGTGTTGACTCTACTTTTAAAAACAAATCGCACACTCCCATAACTATAACTAGCCCTGGATGGCCGTGCCGAGTTCTCGATGAGTGCACAAAACTTTGTGTTCCTCCTTTTCAGGGCGTGGCGGTTCACTGCATGCATGGTCACGGGCGAACGGGGACCATGCTGGCCTGCTACCTGGTGAAGAGCATGAATCTGTCTGGGATCGACGCCATCAAAAAGATCCGCAAACTGCGACAAGGCTCAATCGAAACTCACGAGCAAGAGAAAGCTGTGGTGCAATTTTATCAGCGCACAAAGTACTAAACAGGACAATAAATAAGCAAAAAATGAAAAGTATCTAAATTATCCTGCTAAAGAAATTTTATTATCTTGAAAAGAGATTTACAAAATTAAGGAGATTCTCCGAAACCGCACTGATGGATCACTTAAACATTTGTACTGCTGATTGCACGTGCACCGTGTACTGTATACTGCACTTTCCTCACAAACCATTACTGTTGTTTTTAAACAGTATTCAGCCATAACATTAAAACCACTGACAGTTGAAGTGAATAATGTCCTCTCCTTGACTCCCCTCACCGTGTTTTAATCAAGTTTCTAAGTGAGCGGAGGCAATACTAAGAAGGTGACATAAACGACTACAGACCACTGATTGGTCGGAGAGAATTGTCATCGTTTCAGAAATACCTGATCTCGACACAGTCTTGCATCACCTTTAACTAGAATCTTCGTCATCTGAAGACTGAAGTAACATTTCCAAACTTTTCTTCAGCCTATTCTCAAAGATTGTCTCTTCGCTGTGGCAAACAGCCATATAGCAAAAACCCAAAATACAGTCCCCTCAATGTCCTCTGTTATTGTTGGATGTGTAGTTTGTGTTGGTGACTTCACAGCAGTTTCCTTGGCTATAACAATCAGCTATTTCGAGGTAGTGCCGGCAGTGGAAAAGAAACTACCCGATACCAAAAGCCAGTAGAGTTGAGGGAAATTCACCACATCCCAGTTCGATCGGACATGACAGAGCAAGTCCGGTTCATAGACGCTCCACCTCGCAAAGGACTCAAGGATCCGTTGCCTCATGTATCTGTCTCACGTATCTGTCTCGACAGGAAAAGATCAAGTCTAGTTGATTATGAGGCCTCCATGGATGGTAACCTTTCAGGTGCCTCCCATGGATGCTCAGAGCAGATCCTTGGGATTCAGATGTGGGGAATATTGGGGCCAGGTGGACACTGCTGTGCCACGTTCCTCTGGCAGCTGCTGAACAGTTTTTGTGGTGTGGCACTGCACACTTGGGGCGGATTGTCATCCACATAAATGCCAGGATCAAGGGTTTAACAAACAGAACCTTTCGCCGTAGTGAGACGATCAATCTTACTTGCTCCAACTGTCATTGGTTTTAATGTTGTAGCTGATTGGTGTAGAGTTTTTAAGAGAGTATTTCTGAGTCCTTAATCTTCATTTACACACTGGACTCCAGTGAGAATACCCTCTGACGCTCCTGGAACGGGAGCTTTTCAGGAGCCGGCCCTCTCTTGGTTTCCTCCTCCTCCTCTCTGTAAATGAAAAGATATGAGAAATACTGAATACTAATAATGAAGAAAATGAAGCAAAAAATTTTCCTTACAGTTTTCCAGTTGTACAGATTTACAGTGTTTATGTGATTATGTGTTACTGTTTATGAAAAGTACAATTAGACTAAGCTTGTTGTCTGCTTGGAAATTTCTCTGCCTTCAAGTCATAATGAGTGAAAACGCTGCAGAAATACTGCTAATGGCTGCCTGTTAGACTCAGCTGAATTTTGTAATTTTTCATGAGTAGGCAAAAATGTTAATATCACACATTTGAAGCCTTGCTCTTAATATGCTGGGACTGCTTTCATGATGATGAACAATAATCACAGGGCCTTTTGATCAAATAAAAAAAACAAAAAATCAAATGTAGTTTCTTACTTTAATGTATTGGTGAACAGTTATCTGTGTTCGACTTGTGTTTTGGGAGAAATAAGTTTGTGACTGCATTTTCAAATGGCTGCATGGGCCCAGTGGTGTTAATGCACCAGAGCCCAAAGGACCACATTGTTTTTGTAGAGGTTATTTAGCATTTTCTCTTTTCTTCTCCTGCCATTTCTCACTTTTGGAGGCTTTACCATATTTGAAAACTCACAAACATAGTTGCAAAGTATCATGGTCACTCGGCTCCACTGCGCCCCCAGACACACCCTACCTGCTGTGATAAAGTGATAAAGTGACTCTTTATCTGCATCCAAAATTATGTTTCTGTGATTTTTTTTTTTTGCTTAATTTTTTTTTTTTCTTGCAGGAAATCGGCCAAGGGCAACAATTAAAACGAAAGAGCATTTAGAGAGCTTTTGGATACTTAAATTCAGGAAACATTGCACCAACATTTAAAATGTTGATTCTAATTTGATATCTTAGTGGGCTCATATGAAACCATCATATATATATATATAATCCAAAAAGAAACAACATATGGCTCGAATCAAATTTAAGGTGTTCTCACCAGCCCAAAACAAATGGGGAAAAAAAAAAGTACCGGGTGTATGTTAGAACAAGTGCGAGTTATATGAACTACAATCGGTTTTGAACGCTCTCCTGCTTTCCTCCCCTCATGAGACGAGAGACCCTGACAGCAAGAAGCTCTGCTCACTGCTCTTTCCTGTTTTAACAGTAGATGTCACTGTTTGACAGCAATGGACGTGAAAACATTCACCTTAGAGCAGGGTGGTGTCGTTGTGAACAGTCAAAGGGACATCTCCAGTTTAAAATTTTGAACACTAATATTGGTTCATTCAAAGTTTCGATAGAGTTTTTTAAATATTCCATGTTTGTAGTCAGTTTTATTCTTGAGTCAGCATCACCAAATGTCTCTTTGATGCAGACAAACCATCAGTCAGCAGTAGCATATTGTGTAGCATTTTATAAATTGATTAATGCCTATATATTTTTTAATAGGGTAGGTTTAATAAGTAACCTGCTCTGCATCAATGCCTGTATCCACGATTTGATGTCAAATCACATGCTCCTCCTCTTCACTCACACTGTGATATATATACGTAATAACTGAATAAATGTTTCCCATTATGAACTTTTATCCCATATTGCGCAGCTGGTCCTCAAACCAGAAGTTCAGGAAAGTGGAGGAAAAAGTTCTAAACTGTACTGTATCGCAGAGTAGCAGCCCAAAGCAGTGCTGGAGTGCACGGTACCATGTTCCTTAGGCCAATAAAGTTACATCTTTTTCCCTCTGTAAATACTTTCACCATTATCATCATGGACATTAGCAGATTCTAGCTCCATTAAAAGACACACAGACAAAATACAACACTGCAAAAATTAATAAAAAGAATAATCCAGTAATTGCTTTAATAAAAGACGTTGATACCAATGTTTCCATTATATAACACTCAAGGATTTGACAGCAATATAATGGTGACACTTTGATAATCATTCAATTGACAAATAAATTTTGTGCATCAGGTTTCACAGTTAAGTATTAAAGTTGACCCCTGAATTACAGCACAGCTACTTGTACTACACCTCTTTGGTTTATTAGTCATACTGAGACACAATCATAGGTAGCCTGAAGCCTGTTCAAGCTTGCCTTTTTTGTATTGGCCACAAGGGGGCAGTATAAAGTTGAGCACAGTATGCTTTAAAAACTTGTCTCGTCATTATCTTGAACACATATGAAATTATCTTAGTTTGGTCATTGCCTAAATGTGTCATTGTACTCACACATTTGATCTCTTCTAATGTGTCCTGGATGATTAGTGTTGTTGCAAACACATTGCACTTGTCGAAAAGGATAAAAATCAGGAAACTTGAGATCCTTGGTCAACACTTAATTTAACATAAAAACGCTGTGGTATAACTGTGATTTAATTTACAGCCCAACTCACCATTCAGCTGAAATTCCTGTGCTCCATAAGTTCTCAACTGTTTCTGTGTACCCAGCTTTCTCTGCCCTTGCATTTTTACAACAGTGTTAGGATTTACCCAGGATTCCAAGGGGCTTGGGTCTCAATCAGATGAAAGCCAAATTGGCACTTTGACTGGGATGTGGTTGACACTGGAGCCCTTTAAATACATCAGGTTTTAACAGCAGGTGGCTACTATGGTACCATGAATATGGTGAGTTAGCAAAATGTGAGAGGAGTGTTGTCCGTCTCAATCAGGTGTTACTGCATTTATAAATGTGAAGCAGTTAGTAACTCTGCACTGAGATTTGTGATTATGCACAGTAATCTGCAAATATGTGATCAGAGTCTTTATCATCACACTTGTACATGTGTTTAAAAAAAAATCCAAATTACTCTGCATTTATGTTTATCAGTGTGCTGAGATCTTTACATCTGTAAACAAAAATGGAAGTGAGAACACAAACCTGTAAATGTCTGCTGTGTGGCACCTAGTGCGGCATGTGTCACTGCAATTCAGGCCTGGTGGCTGTGCTGTGGTCAGTGATAAACATAACCTGAAATGAAGTTTTTCCCAGAGACACCTATTCCGGAAACACAACAATTTAAATGATGGCGATACAGTGCACATGAATAACCCATGTACGTGCACAAAAAATTGTTAACTTTTGTGTCTGTAAACTAAATCATGATACGGTCCATCACAGTTGGGATGTCTGCGTGAATATTTGAGGAGTGTGATGGCACAAAACAGAGTGCTCACTCTCATGAATCCAAAAATGTCCACAAAATTGTATCCACACTTATGCAACACTTTCAAGAAATTATGTGTAACAGTGCAGTAGTGCGCTGCTCAATGCTGGTTGGAAAATACAAATCAGGGTCCTGTAATTTCACGGCAGGTTAAGGTCAGCTGGTGACACAGGTTGCCATGTGCAGTGATTGGTTAAAAATAAATCTTAACTAAAATAGTGTTTTGTCAGCGCTGTCCCAGCACCAGGTCGGAGTGACAATGCAAGGAAACTGATCAAATGATCGCCGGCCAGCGAAGAAGCTAAAGATGACATCATACACGGAGTTCACCTAAAAACAGCCCAAATGATTAAAAGTTCGGCGACAGGTGGAACATATCGCCCGCTGTTACAGGCAGGTAGCTGTAAACGTCATATCGCCCCACCTGGAACAGCTGCTGCCTTTTCTTCTGCACTCAGTCCTCTCCTGCCTCAGGTAACCGTTTCACTTTTAAAAACTGTTGTACACTTGTCGTAAATTCCCCGTTGTTGTACGTACAGAGAGAATCCATATTGAGTTTAGTGGGTTTGTTATATTTTAATCAGAGAGTTCGTTAGTCAGCGTTTACTTGCAGGCATTTGTTGGGCAGCCCAGGGTCCTGTTCTCCACGGAGGAGGAGCTAGCGGTGTGCCTGGCTGAGTTAGCAGGAAGTATGTTGTTTGACGTCACTGCGCTCATTTAATAACCGCTTTGTATGGTGGATCATCGTTACTGTCTGTATTTCATCCTGTTAATGATTTCTGGGACTTGACTTTGCGAGCGTCAACTGTTACAGGCAGCACGTGAATTAATGTGCACATTGTTTATGCCAATGAAGCAAATTTACCAGACAGTTCGATGACCTTGTACCTCAGTTATATATCGTGTATTGCAGTAGCTTGGTGCCGTCACTGAGATTGTAATCCTTTATTATTATTATTGTTTTACAGAAACCATGCTCTGTTATCATCATCAACCTCATAAAGAACCTTAAAGCCGTCCCTGTGTGTCCGCCTGCTCTTATAGATAAAGTGGACCCAGCAGTCTGTTACAGTCCTTCGAGTTGGTCAATAATACTAATGCATCTTAAAAGAAACAATTGAATTTAGTGATTTTCATCAGTTATTTAAGAAAGTGAAAAGTTTATATATTTTAGACATAGATACGTGTAAATTGATTTGGTTAAAACATTTTACTATGTTAATTTTGATCATGATGGCCTATAGTACAAAAAGAAATAGAATAAAAATGCACACACAAAAAAAAGCTGGAAATATTTCACTTTCCACAATTTTCACAACAGTTTTTTTTTTTTTGGGGATTCACTGGCAAAATTTGATATGAGTTCAATTCAGAACTTTTAGAGCTCATGTTCGCTTCCTGTCTGTAGGAGCCCACGAGCATTGGTATGTGATGTCACTCCCAGCTGAGAACCGATTCTATACGTCGGCCCTTGTGACACAGTGAACTCATGACCTAAAATAGATTTCAACTTGGAACAATTAGGCCAGTTGTGATGTGGCACGCTTCATCATTAACTTAATGATTATGTTAACACTGGGAAATCAATATGAATACCAGTACCTGCTAGACAGTGGTATGAAACGCCTGGTGTGCCTGTGTGAAAGAAAACCACCTTGCTGTGATCTGTGCGCGGAGTTCAAGCAGCACCACATCAAGATCGTGGACTTCAGCCCACCCTCACCAGGCCAAATTGAAAGATTCCTCTGATTGTCGAAGAGACCAACTCCAAGGGGGAGGTAACAACTCAGATATTTGACTAACAGTTGTTTTCCCTTACAGTGAACTCTAAAGACTCTCCAAGGTTCAGTCTAGTCTGTAACCTGATACGTTTGTCATCAGGAATGTTGTGTTCACCACAATGTTAAACAGCTCTACCTGTCAGGATCTGGAGGGAATAAACTTCAGCCTTAAATAACCTTCCGAACTCTGCATCTTAATATTTTCAAGTAGGTGTGTTTGAAGCCAGTGCTTACTGCTTCTCATTCCCATCCAGCTGCACGACACCTTGACAGATGGTTGAAACTTGCTCAACAGATTGTTGCCATTGTTGAAGCAAACTCTTTTCAGCTTCGTAAAACTAACGGCCTTTCTCAACCAAAGTGGTCCTAAGAAGGCATTTTTTTAATGCCCGTATCATCTCGAGATATGACTGTTTTAATGCATTATATGCTGGTGTCTGGTACACATCCAACTTGTGCTAAATGTTGTTTCTCACCTTTTAACAAGCCTGTTTAGGACTGAGTTTTAACTTTTGATGTTTCTTTTGAAAGACACACCCACAGTATTTATCTCGGATTTTAGTGCTCTGTAGGCATAACAGGGCAGTTTATTTTAGAAGTCCTGAGGTACAAACTGTGGGGTGATCGAGGTTTGGCTGTTGCTACTCCCAACAGCGGAGGCAAATTCTTCAAACTTTGCACAAATGTCCACTCTGACTCAAGTATGAGTTGATTAGATTTTGTAGGTCATAGGTCAAAGGTCAAGGTCACACTTGGGAACATGAAAAAGAACTCAGATCAAAGCCACTGAACATCACTTAGACCTCAGATCTTATGAGTACCATATCCCAGGAATGCATTGAGGGATTTTTTTTTTTAGTCAAATCTGGACTTTGCATTTAGACTTGAGGGTGAATTGGTTAAATTTGGAGGTCAGAGGTCACTGCTACCTTACTTAATGTGATGTCACACTATACTTGGATTATTCTGGAATTAGTTCTTTGCATTTCGATAGCTATAGACACGGCTTGGCCTGGGACCTTTATACTGTAACGCCAGGTGTACTGTCAGTCTGGAACAACGAACCACTCACAGGACTAAAGTAGCACAGTCACAGATCCCCACAAGGCGCAGAATCACATCCAAGCCATTTCCATGTCAGTGAAGGGATTTCCTCACAAATGGAACAGTACTTTAATAAAACCAAATATATCATGTACTAATATAAGATGAAAAAAAGCAAAACTTTATTTTAAAATAGCTAAGCATTGAGTAAGCCCTAATAGTGTCATTTTCTTTTACTACTTCTTAACCGTACGATGCATTAGAATAGTGTGTGCCTCCTCTTCAGGGTGTGGCGGTTCACTGCATGCAGTGCCAGGGCAGGTCAGGGACCATGCTGAACAACCCCCACTGCTTCTGTGAGGCAGCAAGCATAGCAACTGTTTTACAATTAAGAAGCAGAAGTAAAAGAATGATCTCAATTTTAGTGTCTTGAAAAATAAAATATAAAATGAATGTGTAAAAAGGTAAAGACAATAGCAGATCATTGCATGCTGTCAGCTCACAGCTGCATTCTTTTAGCGCAGCATTCCTTCTATATACTGTATATAGATTATAGAGAAATGTTCCTCCTCTGAGGTGCTTAAAGCTTTGATCTTTATTTATGCACTGGGCACCAGGGAAAAGAGACTCTGACGCTCTTTGAATGTGAGTTTTTCAGGAGCCGACACGCTCTTGATTATCTCCTCTTTTCTGTGAATAAACAAAGACATTAACACAGTTACATGAATTCTAATAATGAATAAACACAAAGACTTATGACAGAGTATTATTAGGATTTGAATAGAATTTGTAAGAAACCTTTTATTCCAAATAAACAACTACACAGACTTGGAGAAAATTGCCTCTTTTTGGAGGTTTTCCAAGGACCTGCCTGTTTTGTTTATTTCTGTATAAAATCTTTTAAAGTTATGACGTTATTCTCAAAATCTCTCTATATATACAGTGTCTATAAACATTTTTTTTTTTTTATTAAGAGTATAGTCTGCTGATTTATCCAGCCAATTCTCTCAAATGATGTAATAATATAGTATAATAGACCATATTACTGTTATAATTTTACTCCAACTGTACTTTTAGAAAATAAATGAATGAAGTGAATAAAATGTTAAAATTTAAACTTACTCTTTAAAAGCCATGTTGTTAATATGTTGACTCAGTCCAACTGTTCTTTGATTTGTCAAAACATCAAGGAAACGTTTATATGTACAACTCTATATCTGATGACCAGAGAGCCTTTTTTACACATAAAAATATCAGTATAAAGTAAATAAAGTGTCCTAAAAATGAACTAGTACCTGTCTTTGCCTTGTTTTCTGTTTGGGAAAGATGATTTCTTGACTGCTCTTCCAGCGCTTTTGGGTCAGTGTTAATGTTCCCAACAGAGGTTCTCCTGTTCTAAAGGTGGAAGAAATAATAATAAGATGGGTCCTGGGGACGACCGGTGTAAATAAGCTCATGGCTAATAAACAAATAAATAGAGCCGTTTCCGTGTCCCGAGTACATAATGAACATGTTTCATTCAGTGTTGCGGGTAAGGTCATATTTTCCCATAGGAGGCTTTAATTGGAAAGCCAAAGGCAAAATAGTAGTGATAGACAATGTGCTATTGATAATAATGACGGTGAGAGTGAGTAATAATGATTAGAACTGTAACTAACGATTATTTTAATCATCAATTAATCTGCTGATTAGTCTGAAATAGATCCGTAATAGGTCCTCATTGGAAAGGGTGTGGAAAGAAAAGGTGTGTCTCAATC
Organism: Mola mola; assembly: GCA_001698575.1. Lineage (NCBI taxonomy): Eukaryota > Metazoa > Chordata > Actinopteri > Tetraodontiformes > Molidae > Mola > Mola mola. The sequence goes on from KV751360.1 coordinate 1,040,415, forward strand.
TTGTAAAAAAAAAAAAAACAAAACTTGACAGTGCCAAACTGCCAAATAATCTTCTGATTGTTTTCACGACTGATCAATTAATCATTTTCTCTATGAATTGTAAAAAAAAAAAAAAATAGTGATAAATGCATTTTTTTTTAGAGCTCAAAGTGATGTCTTTGCTTCTTTGATATTCTTTAAGCTGGAACTAATAAATGTTTCAGAATTTTACTTGTCGATTAATTTTCTTTTGATCGACTAATTGATTAACCACTCCATCGTTGCAGCTCTTATAATAATAGAAAATAACCAGATATTAAAAGCAAAGCAACGAGGACGAAGTACAAGACTGTGTGGCAGAAAGTTTCAAGCCTGCGTCTAGACATGTCCTGTTACATTCTAAGGTGAGTTTTCAGCATGTTAGTACTCAGCAAGCTTGCTAACAAAATCGGTATCTCCAATACTTCTAGTAAACCAGCAGCTGATGAGCGCGATACAAGGGCAAATAGTGAACAAGGGAGTTAGCAACGTCACTGGGTCCCAGGAAGGGCTCTGGATAAATATAACTTTTTTGGTTTTGGTCTTTGTGTTAATGTGCAACTGTAAGCTTATGAATCAGGATAACCCCAGGTTTAATCCAAGGAGTTGATTTCATGAGCCTTTTAAACAGATTTCTCTTTTTGTTTTTGATTTCAGGTGTGTCATCTTTAAGGATGTATTGCTAGCTCGTTTATGTACTAAATAAAGGGGTAGTGATGGAGTCTGTAGCTGCAGTGTATTATGAGACATCCAGTTTTTAATGTCCTTAAGATATGTCTGTAGATTAGCCAACTGATGGGTTTCATCTGGCTTCATTGATAAGTACAGTTGTGTGTCATCTGCATAATTATGGACAGAAAGAGAACTACATGGAAGTGAAGATTCTCTGTACTTTCAGTTTTTTAATATGTGCCCTGTTTTTGCTTAGTATAGTGATATCCTACATTTCCCAGAATGACTTTCAGCAACATTTTTGGGTATTTTAAGACTGATCTCTACTCCAACACCAGTATGGTGGCTCACCTGTGTTCTTTCCTCCAGCTGCTGCATTGTCAGCATCATGTTCAGATCTTCGTCTCCCTCCTCGTCCTCTTCCTCGTCATCTCCTCTCCTCTGAATCTCCTGCAGTCTTTTCTGAAACTGCCACTCCAGGCTTTGCTTTCTGAGCCTGTTGTTCTCCTCCACTGTGCGGTTTGCTTTAGCCTGGAGCTCCTGCACCTCCTGCTCCAGGAGCTCCACCACATGAAGCCTTTGTTGTTTCTCCAGCTTCTCCTTCGCCTCCCTCCTCCACGGATCAGAAAGCCGCTGAGGGTCTTTTTGTTTTGCCCTGCCCAAGCCCTGCTCCTGTTCATTTGGAGGTTCTTGGAAGGAGACATGTTTTATTGGAGTGGTGCCTGCCTGGGGTTTTGCTGTCTGACCTCCAGGTGTGGTGGATCTGTGCTGCTGTGATAGCAGTGAAGGCTGAGGTGGCTTTTTGGTTACAGGAATGGGACATGCATAAATGAGATGATCTTGGTTTTGCCGATTTCCCTTTACTTTAAGGGTTTGGCTCATCTTCACTGATAGAAATGATGGGCTCTGGAAGGTGGTTAGTGGAGGTTTTGTCTGGGATCTCACTGCTCTGGTTACAGGGATGTCGATGCGTATTGGCTGGATTGAATGCATTGGTGCTGGAGGCTGTGAAACAGGACTTCTCCAGACATCAGCACCACTCGGACGGCAGCCCTGCTGTTGCTTTGGAGGCGAACAGTTATCCGAGAGGATGTCATGAGCAGAAACACTTGAGCGAATTGGGAAAGATGAATAGTGGCTCATGGTTTGTTTTGCTTGCTGGTCCTTCTGCTCCCACAAATTCGGCTGTTCATCTATGCACAAGTTCTCCTGTGACAGAGCTTGGCGCTAGAGGGGAAAGCAAGGTAATATTAGCTGCTTGTATGAACAATAAGTGGTAGAGGAAGTACTCAGATGTTTTACTCAATTTAAAGATCAGTGCAATAATTTACAATCCCAATTGCAAAGAAGTTGGGGCATTATAGCAATGTTTCCACTGAGCAGTATGGTTCAGTTCAGTTCGGTACAGCACACTTGGGAAAGGTTAGCTCATTACAGGCGAGCGTTTCCACTGGTAACCGTACCATTACCTGGTGGGCGGGGTAGCCTGACAGTGCCAGCTATGTAAGTAGTGTGACATCATAGAAACGCGATACAGTGTATCCCCATGAAGAAACCATAACAATAAAGGAGACAGTGGGGGACATCCAGCATTTCCTATTGTTTGTTGTTGGCATATGGTTTATCACACAAAATAGACTATGTTTGAGAAAAGGCTGCACACCACGAGGAGAGAGGGCCTGGGCAGACTGCAGTGGGTTTAGTGGGTACGATTTAGCTCTGGTTGGTACAGCAAGCCAAGGGTGAGAAAACTGTGTGCAGTGCTTGATGTGACCTTTGACATAAATGAAGATGGACAATGTGATAAGATGCAATAAGATATGAGTGCTGCCATCTTGCTGGTGATGTCATTTTGAGCCAGTGTCTGCACAGTAGTGCTCAGGAAACATAGCCACTGTATTGAGTTACCGTCCATATGCCCACTTGTCCAATCACGGGCAGAGCTTATCTGTCAATCATGACGCTCCACCAATTTTTTTTTTTTTTATATAGCATCAAATAACAATTCAAACTAGTTTGATTAAAAAAAAAAAAAAAAACAAATGAAAATAAAAAAAAATAACTAAAACACAGCAACCATCTTTGAGAAAAATGTATTTGAATTATTTAAGTTGTTTTTTTTTAGTTTGGTCCATGACCTATACTGGAGCCAGCCACCAGGGGGCAATCGAGATATTTTGGCTTTTACTTATGGGGAGCTCTCATGTCATCTATCTATATACATTCTATGGATATGACACGCAATAAAATCTGCATGCTAGTATATAGTCGATTTTCTTGATCTTGTTTATACTCCCATGGAAGAAATGCACAAGGGTCTTCACTATTGACTGAGGCTGAAACTTTGGCAGTTCACCAAAGCTGTTAATTAAAAGCTGTTTATGTTACTGCAAGAGGAATGTAAGTGATATGAGGACTGTACCTCTCTTTGACTTGACAGTCACAGGAAATTGTCATTGTTAAATGGCCTATTTTATGTTTCGGGTGGCCTGTCCAACTAAGTTGTACTCAAATGGTAAATGGACTGGACTTACAGTATACAACAGTTTTTTATCATTTCAACTTGTCTTTACACTACAAGTCACAATAAACCCATTCACACACACACATTCATAATCTGGCGTTGGCAGTAACTACCTTGTAAGGTTTGACCTGGTCATCAGCATTAGGAGCATTTTGGGATGTTGTATCTTGCTCAAGGACACTTCGATATAAAGACCCCAGAGACTGCAGGGATCGAACCATCGGGTAAATGCTCTGTTTCTTTCTACCCCTGTCAACAATGTGTTGACCTCCCCTGCTGAGTAGATACTGCTAAGTATATGTGATAAAAAAATTTCTATTGCAAGAGGTACATTGAGTCTTACCATCAAGGTCCTTTTACTGGAGCTTGGTGCATCTAAAGATGTCAAAGACACTTTGGATGTCTGCTGTGCTCGATTGGATCCTGCTAGGGTCCTGTCCTGGGATTTTGGAGTTGGGAGTGTCAAATATTCTCTGTGATATGTCTGAATACAAACAATAAAGGTACATTGCTGACAAAAGATCACTTAAATCCCATCTCTCATTTCACATTTTTAGTTGGCAGCAGCGAATGTGAAGAATCTACTAAACTCTCACGTTGGCACAAAGGTTGACACTGGAAGCATCAGCGATGTTGGTCACTTTTACAGCAGGGCCAACAGGGCCGAGTCTATCGTCAAAACCTGCTGAAATAAAGAGAAAATAGACACAACGGGTTTTTCCGCATGAGTTAAACAGTCTCATGAAGCCTATGCTGCTTGTGCTGTTAGAAGTGCACCCACTGGTCACGTTGGGGTTGGAACGATAAAGTTGTCGGTTTCTCTGCATTATCTGGTCTTTCTTCCTTTTGCTGTTTCCATGGAGATGTTCTGAGGGATTCAGAGCCACACTCTCAAGCGTGAACGCTTTACTATTTGGATTACTATGGCTTTCATCACCTTGTGAAGTAAGAAGAAGTGATTAAGTCATGAAGCAGAGAAAGGGCAAAATAAAGCCCCATGGTTTAATTGGGTGTAGCTACCTGTGGTGTGCTCTGCGGTCCGTTCACTCAGCAGAGACCCCAGGCCATGGTATCTCGCTCCAAACTTGGCAACCTTTAAGGTTACAACAGGGCCAGTTTGGATAATGATAGCTGCTGCCCTAAATCGAGAGGAGGAGATATGAAAGGCATTTTGTACCTATTCGGTTATTTCTCCTTTTATTTAACTGCAACACTGTACCAGCGTCAGTGATACATTTCCTTTTTCTAAACTGTATTAGGAGGCTACCTTTCTTGGCTGAGGCCAACCAGGCTTTGACCATCCACTTTTAGTAGCTGATCCCCAGCTGCTAATCTGCCATTCTGTAGGAGAGTAACCAGAGATTATATGCATAACCATTCAAATGAATCTTTACATTTCCAATTTAAAATTCAGCTGAATCGAAAGACCTCACCATTTCAGCTGGTCCCCCCTTCACAATAGATTTGATATAAATCCCAAGGTTGTCTTGGCCTGCTCCCTGTGTCATTGTCAGAGAGGATGTTGATTAGATATAATGCTTATTGGATATTTTATATTTCAAGTTGATAAATACAACATAATCAGGAAAAAGAGACATTCTGGCAGAACTCAGGCACTCACCTTGGCAGCTACAATGCTGATCCCCAGCCCACAGTTCAGAGGTTTGTTCAGTGTAATAACCACAACCTCTAGCTCTCTGTGTCCTGCCTATAGGATATAATTGAAATAAATGACTATAAATGCTCTTTTTGATGTTAAACTTCAGTTACATTTAACATCTGGGACAACAGCTTGTGTCTCATCTCACCATGCAGTCTAAAGAAGGCGGAGGCTCACGGAAGTGCACGGTCCAGTTACCTTTCGAGTCCGGCACGGATGTTATAGAGCAGATGCCTGGAAGAGAAGGATGTCATTCAGTACCAACATCAAACAAAGAGCCCATTTCAGGTGAATAACTGTATCTTGTATACAATGAATTCCTGGCATTTTACACCAATTGGCAAAAACATTAAAACCAATCACAAGTTAGGTAAACAACAGTTATCATCTTACTAATATATAATGTTCTGATGGGAAACCTTAATGCTCATGTGGATTGTACACTTTCAATGGGCCTAAATGTCATTGCAAACCCCCTCATGGCACCTTCAAACTCCCTACATCCCAGTCTAATTGAGCATTGAGATCCTGCTAATGGCCTTGTGTCAGGTACCAGGACACCTGCAGAGGTCCCCTGATCTGAGGAATGTCCTGACAGGTCAGAGCTGTTTTGTTGAGAGGTACCAGTACAATGATAAGCAGATGGTTTGAATGCTGTGGCTGTATATTCCTTATTTTTACTTGTTTTCTGCTAATATCCCATACCTTTCTGGCAAATTGGTTCCAAAAACTCTCTAAACCCTGGTGGGATTCCTCTCACAGTGTCACAAGAGTACCCTCCCTCCGACAGCAGGAAGGGCAGGCGGAGGTCGAGGCTCTGCTCCAGCTGGACGTCCCGTCCTTCGCTCCGGATCATGTTGTCTGTAGAGGCCTCTGCGGCCGCCACCACGGCATTAATCAAATCCTGCAGCGGGGATGAAAAGTGGGTCAGACGGCAAATATACAACAGGTTCAGGTTGCTCTTGTCCATCGTATAATTGTAATGGAATTTATAGGTCATTCAGTCTGCCTCAAGGCATGTGCCAAGGCAGTTTGGATGTGTTTGTACTTTAATGCATATAGTTCACTACAGTGCAGAGGTAAATACTGTAAATACTTTCACTTATTTACTTTTACTCAGGATGAGGATATTTTTTTATACTTATGCTTAGATATTTTGCCTACTACATACTGACTTAGGTCATTTCTAAATAGCTTTCTCACCGTTGGCAGCAGCACTTTACATATGGCAGAAGTAAGTAATAAGTAGAGGTTAGAAAAGAAGCAGTTGATAGTGATTGACAAAGTCTTCTTTTACCTGAGTCAAAGTATGAAATAACACACAGAAATGCCCCACTACAAGTAATCATCCTGCTTTTAAACAAGGAAAAATTGTGCATTATTATTAAAAATTTACTCCCATAGTTGTGTCATTCATTGATTCATTTTAGTAGTCCTGCCCTCATCTATAGGCTGTGATCAAAATATATATGTGCCAGGACCAGCCCTAACCTTGTTTCCAGCTCAAGTGAAGTGGTGTCACTGGTTTCCAACGGCTTATTGAACGGCAAGTACTTTCATGTAACAGGTAAATCACATGCCAGTCAGTTTCACAACCCCTTTTCCTGGTATCAAGCCAAAATATATCTCCCCTTCAACTGGTGGTGTCGTTAGACGTGCAGTCTCGGATGAGCGATCAGGAATAAAAAGTTCATGTTTTGACTGCATCAGCCTAAAAGAACTCCTGAGCAGACTAAGTATTTGCTGCTATCTAACTGTTTTAATGTGAGTGTATGGTTTTCGCTTGTTCATTTGAAGTTTGTGTGTCACTAAAGCCCCATTTCTAACAAACAGCACAGTTCAGTTTAGTACGGTACAGCTACGCATTTCAATTGTCATAAAGCTGTGAATGGTACCCTTAAAACGTACCGTGCCAGTTTTATCTGTCTTATTCCCAACAGTAGTACACAATACTGATAGCTTGTGAAAATCCGGAGGAATAAATTTGAGCATTTATGAGAATGAATTTAAAATACTTTGGGGATAAAGTTATTATTTTATGGGAATAAAGTCAGAATTTCTGATACTTTAGTTAGTTACTTTAGAGGACATTTATGAGAAGATCGATCCCCTGCGCTACAATGAGGCAGGTGTAGAACTTTGTGAAGTTGTACTTCAGTACAGGTTTCACAAACAGGAAAATTCTTAATCTTTTGGCACATCAGCACCACATTATCATCAGTATCAGGACTTTGAAAGAAAAAGAAAATGCGTTTATTCTACTACGCGGACATGGACGAAATTGTCTTTTTGAGAGCTGTCCAAGGACCTGCCTGTTTTATTTATTTCCTCATAAAATCTCATAAAGTTACCACAACTTCTTTTCTTGTACGATTATGAGTTTTTTTTCTCGTAAACTTGTGACATTTTTTCCCTGAGACTTCTTGTCTCGTACATTTTTCTCGTAAATTGATGACTATCCTCTAAATCTAAAAAAAAAAAAACATCTTCAATGTGGCCCTGCAACTCCATTGTACTGTCTCACTCTGGGTGACTTGATATTTAGAACATTTTGAAAGGGCGTCATGACTTAGAAAGGGTTGAGAATCTCTGAACTGAGGATCAACAGAGGCACACGCTGGGGTCATTTACCATATCCTTTGGTATTTAAGGTGAAAAATGAAATTTATTCTGTGTTTCCTAGCTCAATACCCAACCCTAACCCTGGAAACCCAGCACCATGGAAACACAGGACGTGACAGGAGCATGATGAGATTACAATAATTTCTGAAAAGTACTCACAGGGGGAATGTGAGGCTCATTGTTTGCATAGAGGTAGCCAGCCAGCAACATGTGCAGCTGCAGTGAGTTCAACTTGAAGCAGGAATTCTGGATGTCCTTCACGTCTTTCAGCGAGTACTTATTCATGGTCAGGAGCATGGTTGCCTAGAAACAGTCAGCCAATACTATTTCAATAGCTTGTGCCAACTTGTTATACGTAACCTCATCATAAACAAGTTCAGAAATATAGTAGCTTTAAAAAAATCTACCAAACTAATAAAGGTTTTAGATGCTTTGATCTTCAGACCCGACCTGGACAATGTGCCCGAGGTGGCAGTCAGCAGCCAGCTCCAGGCCCTGCCGCTCCGCCCAGGACTCGATAGCCATGAGCCTCTGACGGAGAGCCGCTCCCCAGTAGTGGGAGTGCAGGCCGAGACTGTCGGCCTCCGGGCCCATCAGCCGGTTGAAGAGCCAGGCGCTGATGAAGTGGAAGAGCTGCGAGAAGAGCTGGATAGTGAGGGCAGGGTTGACCCGACAGCGGCGTAAAAGAGACATGCTGTTCATCAAGGTGTTCAGCACCATCTCTGCAAGACAAAAGTTCATAGCAACTGAACAAAGGGCCCACATTCCAACAGCATTATTCATGAGTGCAGTATGCACAGGCTAAATTACCTATACCGGCTGGCAGGGGGCCGTGCTGCTCAGGATCAATTAAAAAAGTAGGCAAGTGCGTCCTTAACTCATTCTGTAGACACTGCAGCAGGAAACTGTGCAGAAAAACAGACAAAAGTCTTTATATTGTAAATTTCTTTGCACAAAAAACAGGGTGAAACGTTATGCTTAACAGTTGTGTTTGTGATTTTGAGGGATGTTGACGCCTGACCAGACTCTGGCTCCACATTGCTTTGCTGGCACCAGATGGCAGCATTTGCAGGCCAGATGTTTTGCTGCACTTTTAGGTAAGTCAGGGATGTATATTGATATTACATTACAGATTTCATGATTTGAGGCCAATTATCAACTCAAATTTTTTTTATTACTTAAGTCATCTTGTCTTTTTCTGGTTTATCCCAAAGCCATTCTGTCAACGGCACTGATGACTTTTAACCATTGTCATTGTGTCAATGTGGGGAATAGTGGGTCTCAATTAATTGGTTATTAATCAATAACTAAAGTAATTCAGAATAAAACAGGCTGGTCTGGACCTGCTCCACATTTTGAAGCTGCAGTTAGTAAGTCTCAGAGGCAAATGCTGAACAAGCTGTAGATCTGCTCCCGAGCCCCCAAAAGAACTGACTTGATTGGACTTTTTTGCATTTTGTGAAAGCACTAATGGCCATAACGTTATCATTGTTACCTGAACTAAGAAATTCAAATTTTCAGTCAGAATTACAGAAAAACTACTAGATGGGTTTCATTGAAACCTGGAGGGAGAATGGGAAGTGAACCAGGGACAAACTCAAGCAATTTTACTGTGGCTCTGGATTCAAGGGCAGATCCTGGAGTTTTACTTTCTCTTATGTCTAAACTATTTGGTCAAAAACATCATGTGCCTCTTTGGTTTTGCCTGGATCACCCGGTCATCTATTTGATTACACGACTTCATTATGGTGACGGATTTGAGGGGCGATGCAAAGTCATTTTTCTTGGAACATCTGTTTAAACTTAAAAATCCCTGAATCTCTACGGTCTGTACCTGTAAGCACTGTGCACCAGGTGGGACAGATCCTGCTGACTCTGCTGCGTGAGCGGGCTCAGGTTTTTGTCGTGCTTGAGGAAGTTTAGCAGCTCAGAGGAGTTGGCCATCCAGAAGGCGAGAGCGCCAGCGATGGCCTTCTGCCGCTGCAACGCAAATATGGCAGCAGCGTTAAGCTCACAGAAGACAGACAGATTTAGACAGGCAGAGAGACTTTGATTCTGCTTAGAAATGGAGCTTAGAGAAAGTTTAGTCGGGAAAACTTTCCACATTCCTTTTAGGTTTAGGTTATTTTGTTAAGTTCACAATAAACAAACTTTCATTTTCACTTTTATTTCTGCCATTTTCTCAGTCTGTCCTGATTGGAATGTATTCAGTCCATGCAAATGTTGCAAAAGTAGCTTTGTAGACTTGCCTGGATGACCTTCCCTGTCATGGCCGCCATTTTGTTTGTGATCTGGGTTACTCCATGCGTGTGCCCTGAGGTGGGAGAGCCTCGTTTGTGATGGCTTCGCAGGGCAAAGCGTCCCACAGCGTAGAGGATGTACGCAGGGGAGAGCTTGAAATGAACGGTGGAGCTGTTGGTGTAATTGATGACCGCAGAGAGGAGGGCGTCCACAGCTGAAACAGAGGAGACGCCGGCAGGGGTCAGGAGGACACCGTGAGAGGGAGGACGCAGGGCTTACAAGTCAAACTAGAAAATAGAAACAGCTGCATTCATACTCACAGTTACCACTGAATTTAATTTCAACTGGTAATCCGGGTTGATCAGAAAAGTCAGGATGAAGACTTCCTGCGAGCCCCTCGCCTGTGTTTTTGACAAAGAGAAATAATAGATAGAGGAATAGATTAACAATGACTTGCAGCCATCTTGTTTATTTTAAGTGCTAATCATTATTTTATTTTTTCTGCAATTTATAGACAAAGATTTAAGACTTGCCCGCGACTGCCTGCTTCTGTTGCTTCTTGTTTTCTGAGTAGTGCTTCTTCGTCTCACATCTAGACTCACAAATGCCACTGTTGTTTGGTGGCTTTTCCGTTGACCTGAATATTAGGGAGGTTATTATTCTGGTGGTTAGGAAGGCCCGAAGCCAAAACTCTGCAAAATAAAAAAAAAAAGTGAGCAGTGAAACATTCTCACCCAGTCTCATCTTCTGAATCCTTGTCAGACGCTTTAGTTTTGTTCTTCTCCTTCTTCTTCTCTTTTCTTGACAGCGTTCTCTTGAAGGTTTGGATCACGCCTCCTTTCTCCAGCTCCTGACAGTTTTCCTTTATTGTTCAACACACAGAAAAGAACATGAATACAGGATTGCGACTGAGTGACGAGAGAATGCACCTGCAGAATTACCTCTGAACTCTCCTTGTCTTTCTTGAGCACAAATCGTCCCTCTCTGTTGCCTGTGGTCCAGTTTAATTGCACGACCAGAGGCCTCTCATCCAGATCCAGTTTACGTTCTTCTCCCACATACAAAACACAGAAAAATGATCAGACACGTTTTTTAAATCAACCGAATCGCAACACTACATGGAGACATTCTAAATAATAAATTAGTGTTTTTAAACTTGAGCATTATTTCCCAAACTTTGAGCATCTAAAATTTAACAACATACATCTTTCTTTGAATATTCTGTCAGTAGAGAGGTCGGTTGCAAGGACAGTTTGGCTCGATAAGGCCATGCAATGCAACAAATAAAGGAATTTTTCATCTGCTCTGTTCTACCAGATGCTTGAAATAACGTTTTGAATGTAATTAGTGGCAAACAAAAAACAAAAACCCAGCTGTTTATTTTTGACCCTTTTAGAACCCCTGTGCTGTTACACTTATAGCGTCATCGAGCTAATCAAAGTTTGGGAAATCAGGCTTGGGTTGAAAAATAGTGTAATTGTTCAAAGTCTTGCTGCAGCCATTGATTACGTGTTTGGCTTTCTTTTAATGAAAACATTGCTTCATGGCCTTAAAATCTCTTGAATGCCTAAATGCTACTTTATCCCCACCCAGTCCCCGCTCACAGCTCCACCCCACTCCTGCAGCGGGAGCGAGCCGGACCTTCCCTGCTGTTATCGACATTTAAACTAGTCTACTATACGCTGCACATTGGCAAGTTGTAACATTGGAGCATTTTAGCAGTACATGTTTGAACCAGACACGGATTCAAGGAAGAAGAAGAGTTGATGATCAGAACAGTTAAGTTTTGTTTCTACATAGTTTAGCCCCTCCCCTGCAAGTCATCAGAGTTGTTTCCTAAGGTTGTCCGCTTAGAAGACCGAAGCTGTTAGAATCATTATTATATTATTTCAGTCACATTGTGTGTCGTCGTACATAAAAAAACATCATATGGACATTTAAACAAGGTAAAAAAAATATGAGTTTCATGAAAAGTGGTCAATAATACAGCAGGCACACTGATATATGCTGCATTTTTTGATATTCTGATCATAACTTGATCAATTGTTTTAAAAGAGCAAATTAGGGATACCCATTAATTCTTAGTTTAAAGTATTTAAAATGATTCAATTGTCAATATTAACAGCTAGAAAGCTGTTTTATCTAAAAACATAGTAGAAAAATGACACGTCCTTGTTAAATACAATACAATATATAATAATTCAGAGGAATTTACCTTTATTGGCGTGGATCTCATACAGGGAATAACTTGTCATCAGCATTTTCATGTCAGGCCTGAATTTCTCTGAGAGCGTTTCGATGAGCTCGCGAGTTGAGGAGCTGCTACAAACACGCAGACACTTTGTGGCCACATTTCCTCCAACGTGATCCTCAAGGTAGAAACGCATCACGCCGTGAAACCCCAACATCTGCCAGGACAGAGAAAAGCTGTCATAGTTTTTAGAATCAGGAATTTTAAAAGCTTTTGTCACTAAATGCCGTTAAAAGACAATGCATAAGTGCTGCCAGTGTAAAAGAGAAAAATGTGAGCTTTTCCCTTGTGGCTTGAATGGAAACATTGATTTTATTCTTCAAATGGATGCATGTTCAGTAGGGGCACTCTAAAAATGCATTTTTTTCATTGTCCTGTGCCAGAATAAACAAAAGTCATTGCTTAATCTTAAAAAGTTAGTATTTGAGCAGCCTTAAAATAAAAAAAAGAAGAAAATAAACTTTTTATGGCAGCACAAACGCAAATTTCTTTGTGAAAAAGGGAAAATGTGTGAGGAGAGGAGACACCAAAGCTTAATGTGTTTTATTTAAAGGGACATATTTTTAGGGCTTTACCATAGCAACTTGTAACACTTACAATCTGTACTTTGGCATCAAGATTAAATAACCGAACAGCAGTTTTAAGTATCTTTTAGGAGTCGCAGTATTTCCTGCACTGTTTGCTGTGTTTCGGTAAAATCTCTGAACCTGCTTGCACATTTACAACTCGTTTATACGGCTCTTGACACGCAGGTGAGCTCCAGTGTGAGTCTGTGCTGCGCTCTGGGAGCCTGCCAGCAGCTATCAATCCCAGCCAGCCATGAACGACTGAATGAAAGAGCACAAACTCTAATTCAGCTCTTACAGGTTCCGACTGCAAGTGACAATGACCTATTTAACCCTTTTTTTTCATGACCTGTTATGAATATTAGGTTTTTGGAAGAGACTGCAGTAAAAATAGAGTTAAAGCTAGAACAACCAGAGAGGAAACATATTAAGTATAGACTTTGACAGATATGAGGTACTTGTACTGTATTTGACTGAGTTATTATTTAGAAAGAGATTTTTACAGCTGTAAATTAAATATACTGTATGTGTAACTGCAGCTTAGACCGTCAAGTAACATTAGTATATAAGGTAATAAAAAAGACAACCATCAGTGTTGGCAGCCAAAAGCTGTTTCAAAAGTTAGTGTTGAGCCCTGCATAATTGCATTTTCATTTATAGTAATAAAATAAAAATTAAACATATATGCATTCACAAAACAAAGTGACATTATATTTGTGATGAGTTCAGTGAAATTACTCTTTTGAAGTGCAGTAAACACTCACTCAGGATATACACTGTGGCTCATTTAATGTTTTCGCTCTAAATCAGCTGCAGTTTTTAATTATCTTTGCAACAGGAAGTTCAGCACATCAAATGAAAAATGAATTTCTCTGTGTCTGAGCACAATCACTGTATGATTTACTTCTGAATAACCAATATCTTCCATTACAAGAGGCATTTTAGTTTTGAAATATTAAATGTATAACATGAACAGGAATGATTAAGACACAATAATATCTGTCAGCTTATAAACCAGCAAGAATGATGAAGTAGAGTAAAAATATAATAAATATAAAAAAACTAAACAAAAGGAACTGCTCATGTTGTACAACAACATATATGTTAAATGTAACTTATATTAATGGTACATCTGAACCTTTCACACGGACACTTCACACTATACAGGTTAACCCAGAGCATTTCTGTGATTTATGACCCCCGTCTGATGTCTGCAGGTGACTCACCTCATCAGGTTGGCTTATTTCAAACAGGTCCAGTCTGTGGATGTTCCACTGTCTGATCACTTTGGCTAATCTCTCCCGTTCGCCCTCCTCCGGCATTTTTTCCACCAATTAACCGCAACGTTCCCGATTTACTGCTGCAGGTTTCCTGCCGAGGAATGACTGATGAATCTCTTGATCCGTGTTGGGTGTTTGCCTCTATCGGGAGCCCACCCGGTCTTCATTAGTCCTACACTCACTGTGCTCTGCAGTGTGTACTTAAACATAATTGCCTGCTTTATCACCACTTCCCCTCTCCGAGCCACCCACATCCCCCTGACCTCATTTAACGGATCAGTGGGCCTTCATTATGTGTGTAAATACTTTCCATGTCATATATAATTTTCTCTTGAATCATCATTTCCATAAGCAAACATACATTTTATGGTGTGTGCCTGTGCACATACTAACATGATTAACAATGATAGATTTAATGAAATGCTGACAATTTGCAGGAGACATTTCCACCGTCGCCATGAGGGACGTTCACCCTCTGCTCCTCTGCGACACAGATCTTTCCGCTTGAGGGAATCCCACTTCTCATGCATACCGCTGATTCTCAGCCCAGTTTACGGCTTTCCCATTCAGTCAGCACTACGTATGTAGGGCAGCTTTTGTTGGCTTCTCTGAAGCATTCTAGCCTTACAATGGAGCAAAAAGCCTCAACAACACCAGCTCTTAATTAGGTATACAGTATGATACTTTAGAAAAATGAACAATCGGGGGTATTGTTGTCTGGATGTTATAATATGCAGAGAGGACGTGTCTCGGTTCAACCTGGTCTTTTTATTAGCATCTATGAAGTATAAGAAGAGAGTACGAATAGATGGATCCATTATTCTTAATGAAAGAAACATAGCTCTGTGCTAATGAGTCATTATGGAACCAGAACAGGAAGAGGTGTTATTTTCCCTGGTCACCATCACCATGTTACACTCAACCAAACGGAATAATAGCCAAACTCTTGCCTGCAAAAGAAAGGTCTGTTGTGAGCAGTTTGCATTGAGTTGCATTCATTGCGCCATGTCTTAACATGCGTGTAACTGTGTTAACGAGAAAACAGAGTTAGGATCTTCTTCCTGTTTCCTTCCACATGATCCGATTTGGATTCTGGAGCGACTACATTAGCAAATGCTGTGTTTGGTTAAGGTAAGATAAACTCAAAAGGTGACCTGGGATCAGATTTATGCATTTTTATTAGCTTAATGACTAATAAATATCCCTCTTCAACATAGAAAGCAGCAAAGTTTTTTGGAGCTCATAAAGCTGCGAGGCCCTCTTGTGGGGAATGCAGAGGAGGAATTGCTGTAATAAGCCACTTCAGTTTTGCAGTTTTTATTTATTTATTTGCTTCAGATTCTGTTTTACACTTTCAAGTTTGTAATAAACAACAATAATACATTTTCATTACATGAGATGCTCAAATTGCTAAATTGCACCATTTAGGCAATAACTGCTGATTTCATTGCATGTGTTTACTGTATCATCATGTATGTGACAGCCTTGCTGTCACTCTTTATCCAGACTGATACAAGTTGTGTATCAGTTGTCATCACTGTTCTTCCTGTTCTGCTTCACTGTGCAGACAGAATGTCCTTCACGGAGGGTCTGTCAATGGGGCTCTGACAGCAGTGGGAGAAAAGCACCCTCCCATGTTCGTCCAACACGAAGTCGCCCCCCAGCTGAAGAAATACAGGCAGAAAGATGAGTCTTAATGAGAATGTTCACATTTAAGAAATAAAAGCGGTAACAAATGGAAACGTTATGATAAAAAACGTAATTACTTAGTCGAACTTTCTTTAATTATCAGTTTTATGGGAGAATAGAGACCTGACACACCTTCCATTAAGTGCACACATGCAGTTGTCATTGTTAGCATCATTTTACCTGAAACATGTCGTCTTGAATCGACGGAAGCCCTCTTGGAAACTTCATGTCTTTCAGGATGTATTCAGCATAGAGCAGCATGTTACCGAAGTTTAATACTTTCCTCAGAGACACACCCAGACCGAAGGCTGCGTATATCTGCAACAGAGAGAAGAGCTGGTGTACCATCAGAGTGTGCACGTTCCGTATTATTGTGGCGACCTCTCACCTTCCTGTCAGGGTCCAGCAGCATGTCGTATTGACAGCCCGTCTCCTGCAGCCAGTGTGAAGCCCCTTCCTGACAGCCAAATGAAACGACCACCGCCTCAACTGAGTGTTCATCCAGGGAGCTCTGGAAAAAAAATAACGAGGATGATTTGTAGGTGAAGTAGTCATATCTGAAAAAATAAAACATGGATTGAAATTAGAATTACGAGAATTGTTATCACTAAACAGTTGCACTTCATTTTTTTCAATGTGATGGTATTTTGGCTGACCTGTGAGAATACTGCTGCTCTGCTTTGCCAGAATAATTTTCTTCCTAACTGATTTGTGTTCTGGCTGCCAGACGACAAGCATGACTTTCTGTTTTTGCTCTGATTAATTCACCATTCTGCCAGCAGCATAAACCAAAAATGAATATTACTTAAAATCCATGTAATTGTGAACCTATATATATGTATTGAATGTCCATAAGGTGCATGTACTTAATGTATGTAGTCCATATATCGCCTTCATTGCATTTAATTTTTGCACTCTCCATTTTACTTTCGTATGTATTTTTTATCTTATGCTACATTTTTATATATTTAGTTCTGAAACTGCTTGCAATGTTTTCTTACCTCTACCTCTCCTTAACTCTTATGCTGCTTTAACAAGTGAATTTTCCAGTATGGGATGAATTAAGTTAGTCTTAAGTTATATTATCTTACCTATAAACATCACAGAATGATATGTTGATTTCCTCACAATTATTTAGAGGAGAATCCTTCAAACCACGTAGTAATTTACTTCACTTCAGGAACATTTTTGTCACTGGGAAAAAAATTGACTCGTACTTGCAAATGTTTCTCTGCCACTGTGCATCTAGCGTTACCACACAGTGATGTAAGAGGTTAGCATGCTTTCCGCAGCACACCTGTAGAAGGCACTAAGAATTTCAGACCCGCCCTCTTCAGTTTCCTCAGGAAAAACAGGCATTGTTGAGCCATCTTGATGATGTTCGAGGCGTTATTATGCCAGGTGAGGTAATGTGCATCATGAGGTATTTGAAACAGGGGACATTCTCCTCCGTTGATCCAGAGTGGAAAAATTCGCAAAAATCCAGAATCATGTCTTTGGTTTTGCTGATGATGTTGATGATTATGTTGTTCTCTTTACACCACACTGCCATCCACCTCCTGCCTATATGCGGACTCACTGCAGTTGTGTGTGAGCCCCACCGCTGCCGTGTCGTCCGCAAACTTCACTACTTCACTTTGATGGCGAGCATCGCAGTCGCGTGTCAGCAGTGTGTGAAGCAGCGAGCTGAAGACACAACCTTGGGTGGAACCAGTGTTGAGGATGATGTAGGAGGATGAGGTGTAGTGAATTCTGACAGACTGCAGTCTGCTACTTAAAAATTCCAAATGGAACTATTCCGCGAAATGATGGTTGCCTACAGTGTCTGTGGGATGATTGTGTTGAAGGCCGAACTGAAAACCAGGGAGAGAAGCCTCACAGAAGCCTTTTGTACAGGGACGATGGTAGATGTCTTGAGGCATGTTGGAATAATTGACTGGGACAGTGAGGTGGTAAATACGTCCTTGAGTACCTCTGAGAGCTGGCGCGCCTCGAGGACCATGCCCAGGTTTCTGTCAGGGCCTGCAGCTTTCAGGCGTGTAACTGTCTGCAGGTTCCTCCTCATATCTGCTCCTGCCGCAGGGGGCTCATCAGGCAAGTGGGTGAACCTTGAAGTGGAAGTGGTGTTGGACGCCTCAAAGCAAGCGTAGGAGGAGTTCGAGGCATCAGGTAGCGATGGGGCAAGTAGGACATTGTGCATCCTTTTTGTTGTAGTCAGCGGTGCGTTTTATGCCCCATCACATGCTCCAGGGGTCACTGGGGCAGAAAAGCCCTGGTACAGTCATTTGAGAGCGTAGGTGGATTTACTACAGTCAGATGAGAGAGGATGACTCATGATATTGGATAATTATCCAGAGCAGATGCTTGTGGTTACGAGGCCAGTAAAGAGGAATGTTTGCTATCTTGTCAGGTGCTGCTAATGAAAGTGTTTTACGTGCCAACAGGCGCTGCAAAAAAGTGGGACATGAGCCAATGATAACATCACGGATTCACATTTTTGTCACCGTGCCACCTATGAGCAGGCAGTGCAACAAAAGTGAGCAAATTTTCATCACTTAGATCAGCTATTTTTCTCGAGGCACAAAAATATGCCTCCTGATAGTTTTGGGAAGGTGGTGAAAAATGAGTCTGTCACGCACGCTGCTGTAATTGTGTGCCTAACGGACCCCAGATTCAAACTTCTCCAAATCTGAGCACATCTCTCTCATCCTTAAATCCTAGTGTGGCTTGTGGCCCACCAGGGGCCCCAGTGTGCTCAGTTTAACTGCTGTAATGACGTGTCGTTTCAGCCGATTCGTCAAGGAATACCGTCCATCCATGTCTTTTACTTCCAGCACTTCTCTTTGCTTTTTACATTTACAAAAGTACATACGTTTTTACAACGGCTTCGAAGAGGTTTTTTTGTTGTTTTTTTAAGTCTCAAACGTTATTAAATCTGAACTACTGTCCCAGTGGGCAGAGCACTGGTTGTCTCCTCCACCTCAATTTTCAAAATAAATTTTTATATAATGTTAGTTTAAATTATATTAAGTAAGTTGATTTATGTTGAGGCAGTATACCCTCAACAATAGACAAGAATACTTTGTAAAACTGCTGCAGCAACTCGTACACATATTTGTATGCATGGAGTAAATGACAATGGAAGCTGAGTTCGGTGCAGTTCAGCAATTGATTAATGTTCCAAAACATAAGGCTTACTGTAATGAGGCAGAGACAAAAGAGCTGGAATGAAGAAAGCAATAACGTGAGACAACAGGCAGAAAAAAACTGAACAAAAGACAGTGGACAAAGTGAGCAGACATAGATACTGGGCCTGTCCCTGAACCTGCAGGCCTCCAGGTCCATTAATGCCCTTCATTCTCTGAGGAACTAAAGACATTCATAAACTGGGGCTTTCATTTGACGAACAAAATGTGGAGGGGATTTGACGTAGACCCTGAAATTTTTTTCTATTTTTTGTTGTTTGTTGATTCAGCTCCTTTGTTTTCAATACATTTTATATTTATAACAATTTATTGAGGGGAGAACATGTTTCTGTGGGGACACGTCAGCTTCATCCCACCTAGAACCTGCGCCATTGGTGATAGAGTAGCAATCTATCATTTCTTCAGTGCTTCATGTTTACCTGATTCTTCTGCAGATCTTTCAGATGGAGACGGCAGAGCAAACAGGAGAACTGTCGGATTAACACCAGCAGGATCTTCTTTCCTTTCCCAAGATATTTTTCTAATGTGACTCTCCTGCAAACCACACAGAAGAAGTAAGTAAAAGGGAAAACAGCGTTTCAGTTAATGTAATAATCAGCACGCTTAAATTTTTGGTTTAGTTTCTTAACAAAAATTGGTGTGACAACATAAATGAATCAAACTTACTCTCCCGTTCTGGCATCGATGAGAGACGTTTCAGGCGAGATACATTTTGACTGCTGGTCCGCGTCCAATGCCGTAGCATTCAGTTGTAAGTCAGCATCCAAACGCTGCAGGAAGGCATCCCACTGAACCTGTGTTTCATCGACCACAGTCACCAAAAACGAAAACACTCACACTTGCCCCGAGGAGAACATTTTCAGGAAAATACCAAAAATGTCAGTGACTCACTTCTAGTTGCCCAAGTTCCCGCACAGAATCCTGCATCGCAGCACAGCTGGAGGAGTCAGAACAAAGTTTTATATCTACTGTTTCAGTTTACAGGCGTGACAAGCGAGACCCCAAAAAATGAAGCCAGTAAATATTTGATCACCCCCTGTTGGTGGGTTGCAGTATAGGTCATAAACTCCTCCCTTTCACTGACTGGACATGGGTCAAATTAAACACGGCCATCTCTGATCAAATTTTCCCAACAACGGTTTCTGTCATTTCACCTAGTTGTTATCATGCATGACATGTGTTCATTTTAATGTTTCTGATCAGTTTGGTTTTAATCTGATGATAAAGACATCATGACTGACAGCTCGCAGCTGGGCCGGTGAAACCTCGATACCGCTGTGATATTTTGGCTTTGTTTGTGGACAGTGGGAGGAACTGGAGATGCATTATCCATCTTTGATTGTGTTGAATCCGGTGAGTAAAACATACCAAAACATATTTGGAAAGCTGAAAAAAGTAATGTTTATACAGGTGCACAAAAACAAACTGACTTTCTTATTGCATTACAGGAGAATTCTGGTCATTTTCGAACTGAGCCCTATTTCCTGACATTTGAGATCACTATCACTAAATTAAAGGAAAAGATACTCAACAAATGTTTGATACGAATTCCCACAAACAAAACTAAGTAAAGCTCACTAGGCTCCACTATGGTTTTCACTCAAAATGTTATTTCAAGTGTCTGGTGACATGAAGTTGATTCCTAAAGCGAAACACCCTCCTGTTTTTGACTCAATAACTGTAAAGATACTGTATGAAATGAATGTTTTCTGCTTCCTTCTAACGACAGAGCTCCCCTGGCACAATCGGTCAAAATGAAAGGCTACTATTTTCCATGGCTTTCTGGTGTTTACGGGAGACAAATTTTTGAAGTAAATTTATTCCAGTTTGAATTTGTCTTGTGTTTCATAAACAGTGGAGAAAAGCAGAACACAGTTTGCCTTTTGCAATCCACTGCTAGTGTCTGAGCTCCCTCAGTGACAGGAAGTATTTGTTTTATACAGTATACAGTTTATACAGTATCTTTACATTTCCCATCACATTAGGCAAAGACAACAAATCATTTACCAGAAACTGGAGCCATAGAGGAATATTTGGTATTTCCATTAAACAATGAATTCATTACGCTGATTAATCCTCTCAGCTCTTACTTGTTACTTCTTCTCCATAGCTCCTCTGCATCCTTTTTGTTCTTCACAGACAAACTGTGAAATTAGAAAAGAAAAGACGTGAACAGCTCATATGTGCAGGACAAAGAGTGCTCGGCTCAATCTGGGCCTCTATTTTTTTTATTTTCACATCAGCAGTAACATGATTAAAAGCGTCTACGGCAGCCATTCATGCACCACTCCCAACCTCCTGTACAAAACCGCACCAGCTTCAATCAGAGCCAGCAGGGACTGTTTGCGATCAATGCGGATTTTCTGTCTGACGAATTCCTGGAGAGAGCCTAAATGAGATAAAGTAAACCGAGTCAGTGTGTAACAGTGTGTTTGTGCTCGTGTCTAATGATTGACGGGCCTCCTCCTGGCCCTGACTCTTAGTGTGTCCATAAATCTGCAGAACAAACTGCCTGTCTGTCCCCATGAACTGCTTCCTACCTTCCCTGCTCTCCCTCTCGGCGAGCTCCAACAAAGCTCTCCCAGTTTCAGTGAAAGCTGCGAGAGCCTTGACATGGTGAGAGACTGCAGTCGGGTCCGCTCCGTCAGCCATCTCCCATTCCAATCTGGAGCCGTTTCAGATGTGAAGCATCTTATCTGTGCACACAGTCTTTCTGTCAGAGTCCACGGGGAGCAAATGGGGAAACAAAAGCCGTGCTGTTGAATTTAAAGGGGCGCTCCACTGATTTTACACTTGAAGACCTGTTTGTTGTATGAAGAAAAATATTTAAGCTATTGGTCGTGTTCTAGAGGTGGAACTTAAGTTCTGACCAATATCTGTTTGGAAGATGCAATTCCACACTTCTTATAAAAGATCCAGAGAGCATGCATATACTGTATATAAATATATATACGTGTATATATGGTCGATTTTCTTTAAGAATTTCCCAGTTTGGAATCGTTACAATAAGGATGTTCTTTTCTCCCACAATGCAATGCACAATGAAAATGATAAGCTTTTCATGACAGGAAACAAAAAGGAAAATAAACTGTTGTTTAGGTGTAAAAGCTCTAGAATATCATTGAGTCAGAGGTAGCAATAATTTCCTTTGTCCTGTGAGGTTTAAATGGTCATGATGTTCCGAAGTTTCATTGTCTTTTGATGCTGAATGTATCATTTAAATTAATTTGTACGATTTGGCTTATTTTTCAATTTGAAATATTAAAACATGAACCAACCTTATCAAAATAATGGAAAGAAGTAACTAGTGTGATGCCAAAAATGTGTTTGTGTTTTTGGAGAGATAGCCACTGGAATTAGCATGCTAACCAACTAGCTGCGGCCTGTCTTTACTTGTAATACCGCGAGTGGCTAGGGAGGCAACAGTGAGTCACAGGGAATTCAAGTGTGGGGATGAAGAAGAGCTTCTCAATCATGTAGAAGTTACAGCCCCAATTGTCACAGAAAATGACACTCAACTAGCTTTATTAATGTCCTAATCGTGTTCAGTGAGCAAAGAATAGGTGAAGTGAGCAAGAACAAATTCTGCCATCCACAGTTGAACTCACACTAGTAAGAAACATGGAAATTTCTCTGTGTAGTTATTCTTCTACTTTGCAAAAGCTGAATTAAGCAAGCTTTGGCGTTAACTACAGGCAGGCGCCTCACGTCATAGGCGTGGCAGTTGCAGCATTGCGTTTGTACTTTGTGTATTCTTGCACTGCTATCAGTTAGAAGTCACCTTTATTCACAACACTTGACGTTACTGTTCTGAAATGAGTCTGTATTTGAGGTTTGAAAAGTTTGATAAACATTTTTGAGGACATTGTTTATTCCAAATGTCTGAATGGTGAACAGTGTAATTAGAAGGTGGGAAATGCTGCCCCCAGAGGACGGACTGGTAATTGCAAATTCACCTTTAATGTTCTGTTGATATGAAATGTGATAAAATAAAACTGCTGGCTGCCGGCACTAAAATTAGCATTTATGACATTGATTAGACACTGAACACATCATCAAGATTTTTCTTTTATTGTCTGACTTTTACATGAACCAGATGTGTTTTCCACAGCAGCTTTAATCAACTGACTCCATCTCCAAATCACTTTGTCCCTGGTATCCGTCCTCCTCGACTTCCTGGAGTCGCTCGCCATTGCTCTCCTTTGTGTGGCTCTCCTCTGGCTCTTGGACTCCCTCAGACAGTCCTTGTGATTGGGTAACAACTGTTTCTGTGGAAACGGCGTGAGAGATTGTGAAGGAACTGGCGATCTCCTTCAGACGGTCCTGCTCTGCCTTCACTTTAGCCAGTTCCTTGGTCAGTGGAGTTTCGAGGGTCGGTGTTGCAACAAGAGCTGCGTCGTTTGGGACGGGGTGGTCGTCTTTAGGCACCTTGGGGGTCTCCTTCACCTCAAAGTCCTCCACCTCTGTAGGCTCACGGGTGTTGGTGCCATCCGGTTGGGGTCCAGCTTCCTGCACCTTCTCGTAAAGACTCTTCCTCTCCTCCTGCAAGGCCCTGCACAGACTCTCAAGCTTCTGGTTCTTGATGGTGACAAGCTCAAACTCCTTTTCTCTGATTGCTTTCTGCAAAGGATGAAAAAGGGTGGAAAACAAGTGTTAAAAATGG
This sequence comes from Mola mola, assembly GCA_001698575.1. Taxonomy (NCBI): domain Eukaryota; kingdom Metazoa; phylum Chordata; class Actinopteri; order Tetraodontiformes; family Molidae; genus Mola; species Mola mola. Next base: position 1,063,807 of record KV751360.1, read on the forward strand.
TGGCTTTTACCTTTATGGCAAACAATCACATGCTTGTATTGAGCCATAAATGGGATAATGTTTCTTACATCTGCCACCATGTCAATAAGACTCTTGTTGCAGCCATCAAAGCGACTCTTCCATGACTGGCACTCTTTCTCCAGCTTTTTCATTTTCTTGCCCATCTACATGACCAAAAAAAAGAATAACATTACACTGAACACAATCAAAGCTGAGTCTAAAAATAGGATTATACAGTTTATTGTAAATCTCATGGGATTTTTTTTTTTGTCATTTATCACATTTTTATTCACAGATCAGCTCAATAATATAACGGATATCATGACTTCAAATACTCTGTTCTTACTTTGTCCATGTCTTGTTTGAAGCTGCTGTAGACACTGTTACTCTTTGATACGGTGCCCTGGAATTCATCAAACTTTTTGGAGTACATATCAAGCTGAGAAAGAATTGGGAAGAAAAAACATTAAATGTGCCTCCGCAGAGCCAGAAAAACGGGGCTGATATATCCCGCGATGCCTGGTGTCCATACCTGGGTCTTCATATCGACCTCTTGCTCCTTCATGACCTTCACTTGCGTCTTGTACTCCGACGCCTGCTTGAGCAGCTGTGGAATAATAAAATGTGCCATGAAAATGAGCATTAGGAGATTACAATTGCAAATGTGTGATTAAAACGCTCGTTGTATAGCACCCGACAAATCTGATACACAAAACGTACAAACTCCCTCTCCAGCTTGTGCCTCTCCTCGGCCTCCTTCAGCATCATGTTTGCCTGTGTGAGCTTGGTCTCCAGCAGCTTTTCCTTCAGGTCTCTGTGTTTGAAGACCTTCTCCAGGTTCTGGAAGACAGTCAGGTGAAGTCATAAGAGCAGGTTCGAGCGTTCTGATCAGCTTCAGTCAGGTTTTGCTCGAGAGAGTTTGGGTGAGCTGGGCGCGTGACGGGATCAGTACCGCCTCGCGTTGGTCGTATTGTGAAATGAGCCCTTTGAGTTTCTCTGCCAGGGCGCTGTTCTCCTGGCACAGCTTGGTGTTTCGGCTGCTGTGCTCCTCGATCTGGGCCTGAATCTCGCTCAGCGTCCCCTGGAAGTGGGTGGTGATCTCTTTCCTCTTCAGGTCGTCCTCCCTGCACCTCTGCAGGGTCTCCTCCTGTGTTTCAAGGGCAGGAAAGCTTATAGAACAGTTTAAATCAGAATCAGAATCAGATTTTATTGCCAGGTGTATGTAAACATAATAGGAATTTGACTCCGGTGTTTCTGTCTTGGACTAGTGAAGTAAAGACAAGGAAACTATATATACATATATACATTGACATTCGAAAGTGGAAAGTTGTACAATAGTGCAGTAATGTGCAAGGGTGCAAATGTTCATGGGGTTGACAGTTGGCTTATGGGGAGATCTGGGAGACAGCCTGGGGGAAGAAACTTTTTTTGATTCTGGTGGTTTTGACGAACAGAGCTCTGTTAGCGCCTACCAGAGGGAAGCAGTCTGAACAGTTTGTGTCTGGGGTGTGAGGGGTCTGCAGCGATGGTACCTGCCCGGTTCCTGACTCTGGACCTGTAAAGGTCCTGGATGGAGGGCAGGTCGGCTCCAGTGATCTTCTCTGCAGACCTTATCATCCGTTGCAGTCTGTTCCTGTCTGTTCCTTCCTGTTTGGTGGCCGATCCAAATCAGACAGTGATGGAAGCGCAGAGAACAGACTGGATGATGGCGGTGTAGAAGGTGACCCGAGGCAGGTTGAACTTCCTCAGCTGACATTCGAAAGTGGAAAGTTGTACAATAGTGCAGTAATGTGCAAGGGTGCAAATGTTCATGGGGTTGACAGTTGGCTTATGGGGAGATCTGGGAGACAGCCTGGGGGAAGAAACTTTTTTTGATTCTGGTGGTTTTGACGAACAGAGCTCTGTTAGCGCCTACCAGAGGGAAGCAGTCTGAACAGTTTGTGTCTGGGGTGTGAGGGGTCTGCAGCGATGGTACCTGCCCGGTTCCTGACTCTGGACCTGTAAAGGTCCTGGATGGAGGGCAGGTCGGCTCCAGTGATCTTCTCTGCAGACCTTATCATCCGTTGCAGTCTGTTCCTGTCTGTTCCTTCCTGTTTGGTGGCCGATCCAAATCAGACAGTGATGGAAGCGCAGAGAACAGACTGGATGATGGCGGTGTAGAAGGTGACCCGAGGCAGGTTGAACTTCCTCAGCTGACGCAGAAAGTACAACCTCTGCTGAGCCTTCTTCCTGACAGAGTCTATGTGGGAGGTCCACTTCAGGTGGTCAGGAGATTGTGGTTCCCAGGAACTTGAATGAGTTCACACTAGACACTGTTCTGTTGAGGATTGTGAGGGGGGCGTAGGGTGGGCAGGTTCCTCCTGAAATCCACTGTCATCTCCAGTCTTGAGCGGATTCAGCTCCAGGTGGTTCTGACCACACCAGACGACCAGTCGGTCCACCTTGTGCCTGTAGGCAGACTCCTCACCGTCCTGAATGAAGCCGATGACCGATGTGTCATCTGCAAACTTTAGAAGTTTCACAGACGGGTTATCTGAGGTGCAGTCATTGGTGTAGAGGGAGAACAGCAGCGGGGAAAGAACACACCCCTGGGGGGCGCCAGTGTTGATGGTACGGATGTTGGAGAAGATGCTTCCCAGCCTCACCTGCTGTCTCCTGTCGATGAGGGAGTTGTAAATCCACTGACAGGTGAAGGCCGGCACGGTGAGCTGGGAAAGTTTATCTTTCAGGATTCCCGGGATGATGGTGTTGAACGGCGAGCTGAAGTCCACAAACAGGATCCGTGCGTATGTCCCTGGGGAGTCGAGGTGTTGGAGGATGAAGTGCAGTTCCATGTTGACTGCATCATCCACCGAACTGTTTGCAAACTGCAGGGGGTCCAGCAGGGTTCCTGTAATGTCCTTTAGGTGATTCAGCACCAGTTTTTTTTTTTTAAGATAGAGCACATGTTGTTTTGCTCTAATTTATTTAATATAACTAAATGATAGATATGTTAATTTTTTTTTTATCTTGCATTGCTATATACTTGTATTATTATTTTTTTCTCTTTAGGTGAGGTTTAAAGATAGTCCACCTTGGGTTTCTACCTTTTATGTGTTTTTATGTGGGGTTTTTTTAACGTGTTTTTCTCGCCTTTTTTTTTTTTTGTCTGACTTTTCTTGTTCAAATAAACTAAACTAACAACACTAAACTGTAACAATGTAGGTTGGCATTTTTGCTGCAAAAAACTTATAATTCAAATATTTAATTTTCTTTTGGGTCATTT
>KV751360.1:1089896-1122774 GCA_001698575.1 Mola mola
CAGGTCCCCCCCCCCTCAACTTCCTGTCTACATATATAATTACCAAAGATTATAGCACCGAGACTGCAAAGATGAGCGGAGGAGAGAAGTAAGATGTGATTGTGCAGCGTTGAAGGCCGTCTTCACAGAAAACACAACACGGCCACAGTAGCATAGAATCATTCAGAAAGAAAAGGCACATTATCTCCATCTATTGTATAAAATCACAGGAAATTTGTGTCCAATACATTCTAACTCCAAGCTTGCATTTCAACATAACAGAAAATTGATCTATTGATCCATTTATTGTAATTTTTAAAGCAAAAAACACAGTGTATCAATTCCAGCTTTCTTAAATGTTGGCTGTTTTTTTTTGTCCTCATGTAACAGTTAATTTATCTTTGGATTTTGGATTAATGATCAGACAAAACTCTAAGAAACCACTGGGAGCATTTTCCTGAATTGCAAACAACTGATGACATGAATATAATTCCTTTAAATTTCAAACAATAGAAGCAGTTTGAACATATAAATTGGCTTTTGGCAATTATGATGTGCAAATGTTACTGTGAAATTTTATGGCACAAAATAAGTAACTGATTAATCAAGAAAACAATAATTTGATACAATCCAACATTTAAAAGCCTTTGATTACAATTCTGCAAGTATTTGGACAACAGCGCTGTCTGAAACTATGTCATGACATGATCATTTTGCATCCTCACATCCCTCTGTTGTTGTTCAGGGGATCAGCTGTCATGTGCAGGGCCCAGGCTGGGGAAAGCCTGCCGAAGGGAGGGGGTTGGGGGGATGCAAGGACGTGAGAACCCCTTGCGAACCCCCCATCTGCACGTCATGGAACATTTGCAGAAGAGGGACCTCCCACCTTAAAGGCGTGCAACAGAGAGCAGACACAACAGAGATCATCGCTGCACCGGACTCACCATCTTAGGTGACAAGTACACCTCTCTCGCCGCTCCGGCGGCTGCAACGCCCGGCCTCAGCGCGGTGCAAGGCGGCGCGGAGCGGAGGCTTACCGGCAGGAGGATGGTGTCACTTCACAGACATTTTTCTGACGCATGACGGGGAAGTCTGGCTCTCCTGGGTCGGCTGTACGCGGCAGGGGTGTCGTGGAGCTCGGTTTTGCGCCGTCAGCGCGCTTTAAAATGTCCCGCACCGCTGGGGCGTTATTACAAGTGTGAGCAGCAGGGGGCGCCAGCTTACAATCCAGGAGTGCTAAAAAGTCGAGCCGTTTACGTCTTTAGACATGCAAATATTAGTGTATGAACACAGGTGATCGTATTTTGAAGGGTTTCTTTGTTTTATTTAAACATTCATTCAAGCATAAAAACCACACCACGTAAAAATTGGAAAACGTGTAGAAAAACTGACAGAAATATGTAACTGTTCTGGCGTCGAGGAACATTTATAAGCTGTGAATTAAAAAAAAAATTTTTTAAAAATCAAATATCAATCATCTCATAATTCGAAGTAATTCAGAAAAGTGCATTTTAGGAGTTTTGTTCAGTGATTTAAGCAAATCAATCCCTGCATTGGTCCTCTTCTTCAGCATGTGATCTGGTTCCCTTTTAACTGGCGCCTGTCAGCCTCAGTGTCCAGGCCCACTGGCACGGCATCTGGCTGAAGGACAGCTGGGGCAGGAGGACCTGCAGGCCGCCAGGTTTCATGGGCCCCCACTTCAGAGGGCCGTAACCCAGAAGCTCCACCTTTTTAAAAGAAAAAAAACCCACCAGAAGAACAAAGGTGACATGTTGACACAAAAGATAAAACTGCTCCGTGAGCAGGCTGACCCCATTTCCCAGGATGCAATAGCCTCATTGGACACCCCAGCAGAGTTTGATCAGTTAAGACTGGTCAGACATCATTATTGTGAGGCAGGCTGAAGATCTTTCCTGTTCTAAAAATATGTAATACATCTCACATCTTACACATATTATTGCATTCAGTTTACAAAACAAGTAGCTGCTTTCAAGAACATAAATCTTTACTGCTAATCTATATCTATATAGCTCATGTCACAGTTTTTCTTAGTTCATGAATTTCTCGTACAGAACCCAACCACCAATGATGGAGTTTAAAAAAATACCCACAGGATTGTTCAATCAATATTTAAAAATTAAACATTTTCAGAAGGATCCTTTGAATTGTGACCAAGTAATGTACCAGGTGGAGACAATACAGTGGACAAACTGTGATGGAGGCACCTTAAACGTTTCCCTGGCATTTCTATCCTGCCATCGTCTCGTCTTACCTGAGTGTGTCCCTGTGTGACCACGGGTTCGTTCAGAACCACAGATCCGTTATGGGGCCACTCCAGTAAATTGGCAAAGATGATCTTTTCCTGCTGTCTGAAAGTGTACCTGTTGATGATGAGATACACAAGTATTTGGACAGTGACACAATTTGTTAGCGATTGCTTTTGATTTTCAAAGTCATTGTTGTGGTGTGCAGAGATGAAAATAACAGAAAATGTTTATTACAGCAGAAAGGAGGACTCACCACACGCTGGGAGTGACTGTGTCTTTTTGAGCCCGCCATGCGGTTGTGTTGTAGATGGCCTCGCCGTTGACCTTCAGCCACTGACCCATCTGCCTCAGACGCTCCTCGAAGATGGGAGCGATCCTTCCGTCGGGCGTTGGACCGATGTTCAGCAGCAGGTTTCCACCACATGACACAGTCTCCACCAACGTCTGACGCCCAAACACAACACACACTAGAATTATAGTTGTTGTAATATACATTCTGTGTCATCTGATAAATGACTAGTCCAAGTTTGTCATACACATGGGCAAAACCAAAAAAAACCCTGAAGTTTGAGATGAACGGCTACAATGAGTTGGTGTTGCTTGAAAGATTCCAACAGAGGGCGCTGTCTGCTCTTCAGTTGGAATTGCAAAGCCAGAGACATCAGTTAAGATGACTGTTCCACAAAACTGAGTCACATTTTAACCAAGAGTAGAAATCAAAGCATTTTAAAGCGAGCAGCCTTTCAAAGGCAGCATGTATGTTTGGCGATATGCCAAAACAGTAAAGTTGCATTCAAGGAATAAAACGTCAAGAGGAATGTTTAGACCAACTATGCTTGAACATGCCGATGTGTTTAGAAAGAAAAAATGTATTTACGTAATCCACTCTTTGATAAGACCGTCTTGAAGGTTTCAACTCTTTTCTGCTGACTTCCCTCCGAGAGCAACCTCACAGATGCAATACTGATTTTATGTTTGTCAGATTCTGTGATCTTTAGAATGGATTTTGGTGCTTGAAAGCTGGGCTTATATAATACAGGATCAGTAAAACTCATCTCATCTGCCCAACAGAGTTCAACACATGCTGAGCGCGAGGGGAGCTCACAATAAATACTTGACAGTTTAGCCTATAAAACTTGCTTCTCTCTTTAATACCGTATGCATATTTTCCAGTTGTATTCCAATAAAGATACTGAGAAATAAATATAATATGGTCATTACATCACTGCTAAAACAACAAATCTAATGGTTGTCTGAGAGTTTTGCAGTGCTGTGTATATGTAAACAGTCAGAGTGATAAGCTTAATATTCAGCACATATAAGCCATTCAATCCTGCATTAAGGATTTGATTAAAAAAGAAGAGACATGATAAACAGTCGACAGGCGAACAGCATATTCAGCCCTCACCGATACAAGCTGCTCGATGGTGAGGTAGTCACTGAGGGGAGCGTTTCGTCTGTAGCCCCAGGACTTTTGGTCGATGGTCATGCAGTTTTCCCATTTGTGTTTGAGCAGGTGCCCAGGCTGGTAGCGATCAGCACATGTGTAATATCCACCATGGGTGCAGATGGATCCAAAGCCCCACCGATCGTTGGTCACCACAGTGTCTCGTACAGGACTGCGAAGGAACACAGGGGAACGTCACACCGGCTATGAGATGGACTCCATAAAAGACACTTGCTGAATGCTACCTGTCGTTGTAGAGCCAGGCTAAGAAACCTGTGCTGTTCCAGTACTTGTCGGGTGCGTCTCCGTCCCCGTCAGACCAGAGCACCTCAGGCTTGTACTTTACGACAAGCTCATAAAGCTCAGGCAGTGTTTTACTGGTGGGAAAGTAGTTTGTAGTGAAGACATTGGCTGCATCCTGTTCAAAGAGGGGATTGAACCACTCAAAGAGAGAGTGGTACAGCCCCAAACGCAGACTGCTGTTGGCTCGGATGGCGCTCACCACTTCATCTACCAGATCTCGTTTTGGCCCAATATCCACTGCGTTCCAGTTCCAGGAGTTCTTGGAGCCCCACAGTGTGAAGCCTGTTAAATATATAAACACAGCATTACTAACGCAAAAGTGGAATTAAGTCCTCGTTTTAGCACTTTGAAAAACTCTCAAACACAACTGTAAATCGTGAGAAACAGGGTGTGGATCATCTCCTGTACCTTCATGGTGTTTTGTGGTCAAAACAATGTATTTCGCTCCCGATGAGACAAAGATATCTGTCCATTCTTTAGCATCAAAGAACTCAGCAGTGAACTGCATTGCAAAGTCTTGATACTTGAAGTCTGGAGGATAATTCCTCTGCATAAAGTCAACATACGGCTTTAGTTTTTGCTTCTGCCAGTACCACCTGGAACAGAAAACAAACACTGAACACGTGGAAAGAAGGAGCCGCTTCACACTCAACAATGTTGTCAATGCAAAATACTAGTGTAACTCAAAGAGGTAGAACTTTATATATTCATTAAAGTGAAATATTTCAAGCCTTTTTCTTTAATTTTGATGATTATGGCTTATGCAATTTTTAGAGGCGCACACAGCAAACATCCCACCCCGAAAAAAATAAAGTCACAGCAGCCATATGACATGAAACTGCAGGTGAACACAAGTGTAAATAATAAAATTAATTAGGGTCCAGCGAGCCAAAAAGCACAAAGCAAGTCCATTAGACCTGAGTGGAAAAAGGACTTGAGGTTATAGATATAACCCCAGTGCTCTGATTAGCATGAGTGTGGTAACGCTCATGTTGGGAGAGGATGTTCCTTCTTCTCCTATGTACAAGGTGGACACAGTTTTAGTTGTCATTCAAAACAAGCTCACCTCTTCTTCGCTTCTACATCAAGGAGGGTGATCTGGTGAGACGGACACTTATACTGATCAGAAAACCAGTTTATATCCATAACCTTAAGTTCTCTTTCATAGCATTTGTTTTGTGTGTCAATATCAGAAACAATACTGTTTCTAAATGGTTGACTCGCCCTGAACATGAGAACGTATTCCTCCTTCAGAACGTAGTGGAGCGATATTGAATTACAGCCTGTAGGCCTTCCATTGTTCTAAACATCCATCAACTGATGGCAGGCCGCCCAGCTCTCCAGATGCAGACAGGACTGAAGGATCACTCTGACGCAGCGTGCAACACACATCGTCCACGCACTGCGACTCGAGAGCCCGGAGATGCTGTTTGCGCTACCGCGACCATCGGGACACTGGTCTCCACAGACTGTCGGGACAAGGTTTATTTGTTTTTCTTGTTTTCAACGTGTGTTTTCTGTAGTTGACAGCTCCCTTGGCAGTCTGCACAGATGCTTGTGTCAGGACATTTTTATCAGAGTGCATGAGAAAAGTGCATGTGTGACAAAATGAGAACATTGTCTTCTTGGCACTTCGAGGGGCCCTGGAACATGATTGCCCGTCGAGGCCCTGCACTCTGTAGAACCTGTCCGCTTGTAGAATTTGCCTGGAAAGGAGCTGGGAGAGGTTGGAGTGGCCCAGGAAGGGGGCAGTCTAGGGGGTAAATGAGCCCAGAGCTCATCCTTTCCCTCTCAGGTTGGTAAACTCGAGCCAGCGTGTCTTCTTCTGATGAACCACGAGGCCTACGGCTTTCCCTGTAGCTTGTATATCCAGTTTGTGGAGCACAAGACGTGGGCTCTTCTTCCCACGGGGGCTTTGTGATTTAGTGGTCATCAAAATGGAAGAGGCATTAAAGGCTGTCGCTGAGACAGTCGCTGCCTGTAGCACTTGTCGGTTAGGCTACACTGGAAGCGGTCCAATCCGCATACTAAGATCCAGAGTATACGCCGGCCGCATCACAAGGCTTCGAAGCTCTGCGAGCACCACTAAAAGAGACGGTTCCTCCACCTCATTCTTCGGAGTTCCAAGTCCCCATCACCACCTCCCATGGCATGAGCAGCGAAACCCTCCCAACCGTCGTCCGACTCTTCCCAAGACAGTATGGGTGGCCGACACTTGGGGCTCGAATCTGCCCCCTGCCCCCCCCAGCTTGGAGCATTAGAGGTGCTCGAGCTCTCAACTAAAACTGCAACACATAAGAGGGTTCCACCCTGACAGGCTCGCCTGATGGGCGATCCTGAGGCGGAGTAGCAGTGAATACACTGGTACGCAGATGCCTGCAGGTCCCTGGAGACACTAGATAGCTCTTGCAGCCACTGACCGGGGGAAGTGAGAAATGCTGCTATTTTTCCAGCATTTAGGAGGTAAAAATAGTATTTTTACAGAGGTGTTACCAACCGATTTATATATCGATACCTATCAGTGTCGTTGACACTGAGGCCACTGGCGGAAGTATTTCTACCTTCAGTCTGGAAAACACCTGTACATTACACAGATAGTAGAGGTGGAAAAGTATTTCAACTGTCACCTGGGAGTGACTGAGTTGTTGTCTGCTGGAATCTGGAGTTTTGCTTTGAAAACAATAGCACATTTAATGACAGGCTTTATGTCAGCGTTTTGCATGACAGCTGATGCGAGGTCACGCCCGCAGACAGGACCTAGCCCCTCGTGACACGGGCGTCAAACCAGTTCTGGCTGGTGTACTGTGACTGGAACCAGGCCGTTCGTCTTGTGAGACAGGGAAGGCAAGCTATGGAAGACAACCATCAGTGTCACTACCAACACTTGTGTTCCCTTTCTCTCGCCATTCCCAATATCCCTATTTTATCTGATAGTATTACTTGTTTATGAATTATCCAGTCACTCATAATGTCTCTCAATGACTTTTTTTAACCAAATTTGACGTGCCTTCAGTGACAACTATTTATTTTGAGGCAGTCATTGCGCCATAGTTGGTTGCAAAAGCTCTGTTTGCACAAGAGATTGGCTGATGTGGGGTTAAAAAAAATTATGATCATATATAAAACTTGAATTTTACGTCGAAATAGAGGAACAAAAAGAAGAAATGTGAAGAATTTACAGCGACAAGACAACTGGGAGAACACTTAAACCTCAAGTTTAAAATATTTTGTATCATGTTCAGTATTAATTGCTCGAAATCGGTTTAAGACTCACCAGAACCACTCGCTGCCGAAACCGGGCACGGAGAAGACCCCCCAGTGAATGAAGATGCCAAACTTGGCCTGGTCGTACCACTCCGGCAGCGGTCTGGAGTCGATTGATTCCCAGTTCGGCTCGTATTTTGCCTGGCTACTGCCGAGAAGCAGCATCCACACGACAAAATAAGCTATAAACGAAGCCATCCTAAGTCATAATTAACTGGTGTGACAAAATGGTCCGGAGAGTTGGACGGCAGTAATGTCACGTGAATGTGTTGGAAACGCGGATGTTTAAAAAGTGTCTCCCGACTGCCCGGTGAGCTCCAACCAGTCAGACTTCACAGCGCGTAGCTCCTCCGGGCAACGCCGCGCAACACATCTGATGCCCCTGGAAGTCTACGCATGCGCAGTCCCCCTCTCTTTGCGGAAGTAGCGTTTGGAGCGTTGCTGACAGTAAATAAAACAGTCGACACACATGCAAGGCTTCGTGGACTGTCACTGTCACATCTCTGCGGGGGATTTCGACAGGGTATGAGCAGGACTGAAGGATAAAACCTCGTATTTTTTCTTAATGATCTAATCAGGCTCTTTATCTCTTTCTCGTTTTCAGGACATAGATGAGGTGATTGAGAATTCAAAAAAGGTGAGACGTGTCAAATAAGAAGTATATTCCAGATTAGTTGTTTTGTGAGTTAATATATTTGCTATTTGCCTTCTTTAAAGGCTGGGTTGTTGGCGCTGTTAGCCGTGGCCGAGCATGCTGGGGAATTTGAGAAGATTATTGAACTGTCACAGAGGTAAGTTAACTGTCTTTTAAGGTATATGATTAAATTTTGATAAGAGGAAGGTGAAGATGAGGTGCAAAACTAACTCATTTGGAAAGCAGGATTGCGTTAAACTCCTCGTACAGATAACTTGTAACATTGCCAGTGAAATAAGAAACCAGGTTTGTTTCTGTATACAACTTCTTACCTGCAACTGAAGTAAATTTCTAGACAATATATTAAAACCGTATAATAGATTTCCCGAAATTCCTGGACTTAATGTGTAATTTATGGTCTTTTTTTGTTTGTGTCTGTTCTCATGCTTCATGTTTCCCCAGGTTTCCGGGATTTATTTTTCCCTGCCTCGGAGTCCATCCTGTTCAAAAAGTGTCCCCAGAGCGGCAGAGGGGGGCTTCTCTCCAGGTACTGTCCAGGTTAAAGGGTTAGTTCACCCAAGTGGGGAAAGAAAAATCAATATATTCTCACACTTACAGTAGCTCTGTTAAAGGATTGTTCAAGCTAAGTACTATTACCTGGTGCACAGGCTCTAAAATTGTACAAAATGGATATTTTTGATGCAATTAGAGCATACGTGAACTATTTTGTGAAGTACTTTCATTATGTGTAAACACACGTTCTACCCACAGATTTGGGTGGTTTAGAACAAAAAGCAATTTTTTGTTTAGTTATTTTGTTGTAGTTGTTTTTGGAGTTGTCCTGTTATAGCAAAATGACTTTTTTTTTGTCCTTCATGTAGGATCTAGATGCAGCTCTGCCTATAATACAGAAATACAAAGATCAACTTGTCGCCATTGGAGAGGTAATAATTCAGTATCTCTGATTTTACTGTGAGTTTCATTTTTATTCATGTTTAGAGTTAACATTTTATTTTTGTGTCTGTTATTTTAGGTTGGCCTGGATTTTACACCCAGATATGTCAGCAGTGACGCTGACAAAGAGGGCCAAAGGCAGGTCCTCATCCGTCAGGCACAGTTAGCCAAAGAACTGGATCTCCCTCTGTGAGTCTCCCTGGTGTAATAATCTTGATGATATTAACCCGATAAATTTAAGCCTCATAAACCGCTCTCCGGGCGTATTTTTCCTTTGAATCACACACAATACTTGAATCAGAAATCTTCAAATATGTTTGCATGTTGCAGCTGTTGATGGAATTCCCTAAAATGAATGACATATTATTTGCGGCAGTTTTTGTGTGTTTTCTTTTGTCTTAAATAGCTTCTTTATGAAATTAGTCTTTAAAATTAAGCTGAATTTTTGCTTACAGGCCCATCAACACGAAAATTAATACATGCCTTCTGCATCGTATTGAAATAATTGTGTTACTCTGCCGGCTAATAATCTCAGCATGTGCAGTAACATGAAATAAAATCAAATTTACATAAATATATTTTTTTAAATTATTTATTTTTCTAGAAATGTCCATTCACGGTCTGCAGGGAGACCCACCATCCACCTCCTGAAAGAACAAGGTTTAAGTTCAATACTGTTTCGATTCTCAATTCACCTGCTGATTCACTGCTTCTGAGAGGTAAATTGCAATTCCTCTGACCTGCCACCAGGTGTCGAAAAGGCTCTGCTTCATGCTTTTGATGGGAAACCATCTGTTGCCATGGAGGGAGTGAAGGCTGGATATTTCTTTTCTATACCACCATCCATAATACGGAGTGAACAGGTAAAACAGAGCACCTGACCACGGTACATCTACTCTGTTAAATTTCCCCTCAGTAACACCAACACATAAACCTCACACTCGTATTCTTCATTTATGCTTTAAAAGTACTAAAAGGTGGACCGTATACATAGTTGCATGTGTAAAATATCTTTTCATTTTAAGTGTTAGCATTCACAGATTACATAACTCAGCTCCTGTCCCTTCAGATAGCACGGACGTGTTTACCTGGTTCGTATTTGTTGACTTTATCCCGCCGAGTGTTAATAATTAATGAAGGTTTCTGTGCATGTTTTCTTCCAAGAAGCAGAAACTTGTGAAACAGCTGCCATTAGAGAACATCTGTCTCGAAACTGACTCACCTGTTCTCGGCCCAGAAAAGCAGGTAAAGATGCAAATAACCATTTGATTTGTGACCCCTTTTGTCATTAGATTTTTTTTTTTTTTTTTAGGAGAATATTTCAATATCTCCGTGGATTTCCTTTTACATGAATATATGTGGTGCATACAGCTAAATCCTGTGCATTCATCGCCGAAATATCTTGTTTTATTCACCCATTCATGCTGTTTTTCTGTGTCCTGAGTGCAGGTGAGAAATGAGCCCACAAACATCAGTATTTCTGCGGAGTACGTCAGTAAAATCAAAGGAGTGTCGCTGCAGATGGTGATGGAGGTGACGACGCAGAACGCTCTTCGACTCTTTCCAAAGCTAAAATCTGCCCTCAGACCCTGACACAGTGCCTTAAAATGTCATTTCATCTGTCTAGAATATAGCTTGAATTGCACGTCCATAACATTATAATAGATTTAAAATAAAATAACAGAAGGTTTGATCATTATCACATAGCCTGTATGTTGACTATAGTAGTGCGCTTGATTGATGAAAGCTGATATTCTTAAATGAATGAAGGTGAACTGGCAATTTCATATACAATTTGTATATTTTTCATGTCTGTGATATAGCTGAACGATAAAACATTTAACAAACTGCTGACATTGATGCGAATGACTGATTTCATATTAACTAGCATTTCTAAGCAGAGCTGCGACTATTGCTGATTATTTTCACAATTGATAAGTTAAACATTCACGCTATAAATTAAAAAGAAAATTGTGAAAAATGCTCAAAGTTTTTCGGAGCCCAGAGTGATGTCTCTTAAATGTCTTCTTTGCGCCAGCCAACAGTTATAAGAACTCAAAGACTCTTCATTTACTGTCAGAAATGACAAAGAAAATCATCAAATCCTGACATTTAAACTCCAGAACCAACAAATGTTTTGCTCAAACAAAGACTGAAACAATTATTTGATTACCAAAATATTTGTTGATTCATTTTCGTTCGATCAATTATTCGCTGCAGCTCAAATATACAGTGTCTATATTAAATATATCTGTATAAGAATTTCCCCCAAATAAAGTGCAGCAGGAAGTCTTGCTTAACGTAATATTATGTTTAAGTATTTTTCAAGAACTTGAGCTTTATCTCTCTAACCCACAAAAAGTAGTTTAAAAGTTAAACACTCAAGTGTTTTTTTTTTAATTTTAGACATCCCATACACGAAAAGTTAAGCAATTCTACTCTTTTTTTTCTTTTAATTTAAGTTATTATTTTACTGTAACCGTGGACTATTACTCTTTTTTTAAATATCAACATTAAAAGCAAACTTTTTGCGACATGTTTATGTGCAATATATAGAATACGGCAAACGCTGTTTTTCTTAAGTAACTGATGGGGGGAAAAAAATCACGATATAGTCATTTATGGGATGCACACTAAGCAGTCTTTAATGTGAACCGACCTTTTCCTTAAAGGTCTGAGGACCCGTCGGCCCGTCCCACGGCGGGACTGACACTCGGTGCAGCCAGTTGCGACGCGGCCGAGCGGTGCCTCATTGGCCCGAGCCGCTGAACCTGCCCCCCCTCCCAGAGGTGGGGATCCTGCGCGTCCTTCAACGTGTCGCCTCCTCGCCCGCAGAAGTTGAGCTGTTTACAACCGAGTGCGAGCAGTCAAATGAAGGTGAGCGATGCTCACCGCCTGCTCGCGGAGCTGAGAGGGACGTCTGCTGCACACTTGGTGAGTCCTAGTTTGTCACGTCTGCTTTAGGCACAACGTGCCATGAAATCACGCATTATTTATTGGAACTGGATCGTGTTTTAAAGTTCCCACCCGCTGTCTTATCGCACACGTTAATGCTGCACTTTGATCAGTGTTTGCGGGCTGTACGGAGTCTTGTTTTATCTTGACAGCCTTCATTCATTCAGACTTTCAACCTTTAATTAAATCTCCGAGAACCACTGAGGACTTGCCCTCCTTTCATGACCTGGAGAGTGCGGAACAAACATCAGCAACAGGCACAACACAAGCAGAACAGATGTAATCTTAGTTTAAAATGAGTTCATTTTGAATGTATGTTGTTAAATGTTCCAGGTGGATGCAGCAGAGAAGCAAAAAAAGCAGTTTTAAACCAGAAAACATTCACTTGGACATGTTGATTATTGACTCAGTTCTTGGTTTTTAGCTCTTTGTTTGTACAAATAATTTTTAAAAAAGTGTACAATTACATGCAAAATGGAAGAAGTGGCGTTATAATAACAGTGAAGGGCATGTAGAAGAACCCATCTAACATTATATCTAAGATAGTTGTATATGCTTGCCAGAAATCCACAAACAAACTCAAAATAAAAAAGCAGCAACAGGTAAGAGATGCAAACCAAGAGCTCGAGGAGACCATGAAAGAAAAATGACACGTTAAATCGCCTGCAGGTGTGAA
Source organism: Mola mola (assembly GCA_001698575.1). Classification (NCBI taxonomy): domain Eukaryota; kingdom Metazoa; phylum Chordata; class Actinopteri; order Tetraodontiformes; family Molidae; genus Mola; species Mola mola. The sequence continues at coordinate 1,102,376 of KV751360.1, forward strand.
CATCAGCAGCCATGACGGGCGACGCCGTGGTCTGGAGGGGTCTGACCCGGATGAGGAACCAGAGGCTGGTCAACTTCCATCACGCTGCAGGATCAGCAAGGGTGAGCAAGTCAGCCGTGGTCCGTCCGGATAGAGTTTCACAAACATGCCACCCAGACGCGTCCTCTGTCTGTTTCTGCCCCCACCACCTCATCAGCACCACCACAACAGTCACCCGTGCAGGAATAGATTTAACTACTGTAAATATCCGGCAGTTGCTTTTTATGGCAAGAAACCGTTAAATGACGACAGCTGTCCTACACACTTTTATGCACAAAGAGTTAAACTCCCGGACCAGTTGCACCAGTGGTTGCCCGCTTTTCTGGCTTGTGAACCCGCCTCCTCGCAACTTGCACGGTTCCATACACTAGTGATTTTACTCTCAGAAGTTTATTTTACAAAAAATCTATTAAAAATGCAGATACGGTCACGGTTTCGAGGATAATCAAACGTGGGAAATGGGACTCTGATAAGCTATCCCAAGCTTGGAAGTAGTGGCCCAAACATTCAATAACCTGCAAGCTAAAAATCTCAAAACACCAATAAAACATCCTAAAGATCCTAAAAAAGTGAGAGTAAATTTAATACAGAGGGACAATGGTCCATAACAGAGAATAGAGAAGTAGAATTTGATCGGAACGTGTGATTCATGTAGAGAAGCTGTTACGAAATGTTGAAAATTTGGAACTCCTCAGCAACACAGGCTTTCAGATTCAACGTAGTTTAATAACAGCTGTTTTCTCAAACTTAGAAATGGGGATAATCTCTTGACAGTTTGAGAATTTTTTAAGGAACGTGTTCACACTTTTATTGCAAAATACGCTAATCGGCTTGCATTCTGAGAGGTAGATGAGATGGTTAATAACGCTCACGTTTGTACAGCTCGCAGCTAGTTAGCTTAGCATCAGACTGGGAACGGCTAGCCTGGCGCTGTCCAATAGTAATAATATCCCTGTTTACAGTTTGGATGCTAAACTGAGCTAACTGGTTGCCGATGAACGTGAGCGCTATCAGTTCTGTCTTCTAACGCAGGAGACATTCAGCAAAGAACAGGAAGTCCACAGAGCGGCTGCAGCGCATGTTCACAGATACTCCACTCTGGGAGCGTGCTTCAGCGCCTGCTTCATTGGAGGTGTGAAGAGCAGGCAGGGGGGCTGCAGCGGACCGGCATGCACCAAAACCTACCACGGGGCCTGGTCGAACCGACTGTTCTGTGGACACACGAGGTCGTTCACCCAGGACAACTCCACGGCGGGGCGGCTGACGTCGGCGGATGTCGGGAAGGCGGGAAAGACGGAAGACGTGAAGCAACATAAACAAGTGGTATCAAATCTGACGTGTGTTTGAATGATATTGATCAGAGCTACTTTGTTGCACTTGTTGTCTCTATTCAAACTCGTCATTTGTGCTTCAAGCTGAGCTCTTCTCTTGTTTTTCAGCTCAGCGAGAGAGCCAGAGAGAGGAAGGTGCCCGTCACTCGGTTCGGAAGGCTGGTCAATTTTGGCGGTGGGTGTGTTTCCTGGTGTCTCGGCGCCGACATTAATATTTGCATCAGCATTAAAGTTTCAGTCAGAATTCTTCAACAAATGGACCCTCAGTGGCTCTAGTGTTAAATAACTGGGCAGCTGCTGTGATGCTGTTTTCACTGAAGAAAAAGGTTTCAAAATCCAACTTTGGATGAAAATCCTGTTTTTGACCTGGTTAATGTCCATGTGGTGTTTTATGTGCTGCGACACACAATCACGTCACTGTTGTAACACTCACTCCAGCGTTACAACCTGACACTGTGCAGCGTACAGTAGACTAGTTTAGATAGATAGATGTACTTTAAAAATCCTAACTTGGGAAATTTCATAAAAAGTTTAAAAATTCACATTCACAGATACTGTATATTAAGCAAAGGCGTAAAATTACACCCATACAATTTTAAAGTTTTTTTTAAAATAAATATAAAAGGTTTTTCAAAATAGGTTCCTTCCTTAAAATATTGGCAGAGCAATTTTTCTTACCTTAAATGCCCCACAATGCTGCAAACTGTCAACATTTTCACACGATACCTTTAAATATTCAAGCAGTTATCATGTTATATTACTTTATATCTTATTATGATTTTAAGCATTCTTCTGTTAACAGCTGAGGCAATCAGTCAATGTTCACAGCGGCTCAAGTTTTTTTCATGGGTTGGTTTAAGTTCATGATGAGGTTTTTTTTCTGTAAAACTACACTAATTAAGTTAAAGATACAATTCATTGATTAAATGCAGCTTTTTAAACCAAGATTATTACAACAATCTTGAACACATTCAGCATTTTGTCATTCAATCCATTTTTTGCAATCAAGTTTTTGACACGAGACAAGCAGCAAAGGCTCATGGGAGATGGAGTCTGCAGATACATGCCCTTTTTACATGCTGGTAATTTTTTAAGTGTTTTTTTTTTATTTTTTTATTCTCACCTGAAGAAGTGGTTGAAGATCACAGTTTAATTTTGGACTTAGTCGGGAGGTGTTTTTGCATGGGTGACCTCTGTCAACAGTTTTGCAGACCTGGGGCGGTCAGAGTGTGGGAAGTCCTGACATGCTCACAGCACCAGAGTATCAGTAGCTGGGAAAACATTTCGGGGGTTGTTGGAGTCCTGCCTGAGAATCTGGCTAATGTATAACGTGTTGTCAACCGTCCACCTTGCCCTCATCAAAGGGCAGCGCACGTGTAGTATCAGCTGTTTCTTCCGCTCTTTTTTTGGGCTCAGTTTACTCCGTTATCGGGTTTTATTTGTTGTTGTTGCTGCTGTTATCAAATGCAAAGTAGGGCACTGGTAAGGTAAACATTTCAGGTGTCATAACAAGAGAAGTCAGTTGCCAAGTTAACAGGTCTTGTCTATTCTACAAATGTTTGTGATACATTCTTATATTCCTTTTTCATTGTTTTGCAGGACTGGCAGTTGGACTCGGCATCGGGGCAATCGCTGAAGTGGCAAAAAAGAGTTTAAAAGCCCAACAACAAGGTGATGATTAGCCTTTTACTGGTGAATGTGTTCAGATTTTGAACATCATATTATGATTATTAAGGCTAGCATGGCCTACATTTTTATCATTCATTTCATTTAACAGGACAGAGCTTCCAATTTAACAGGAATTTGTTATAAGTAAACAACATGTATCCATTTGTTTACTGTTTACTTTCGAGATCTAACTGGGGTTAGCGACATGTCTGCAGCACAGAATATATGCTCATTATGTAGAAACATTTTTGATAAAAACTAATGCAGACAGAAAAATAGAAAACAAAACAAAGTTTTGGTATTTAAAGGTAGAGGTCACTCAAAGGTCAAAAAGCATGTTTTTTTTGGCTAAACTGTATCTCCAGAAAGAATTGAAATGAGGTCCAACTGTCGTCATTTTGTAGTTGACAGCACTGGCTACAGATGTCTTAAGTGCTTTAGTTGGAAGCATCTGGACTTCTTTATGGTTTTGAAGACGTTTCAACTCTCATACTCTAAACATGTGGTGGGGAGTCCCCAGTATTTAACCTCTGGTAGGTGGATGATAACTGGTGTCTTAAACCACCGCCCAAAATGTCTTCAAAACCAAAAAAGTCCAGATTCCTTCAACAAAAGCACTTAAGACTACCTCAACATGGATGACAGAGAACCTACACTATCATGTGGCTACAGATACTTAACCTTAGGGCTTTTAAGGTCAAAGTTTGAGGTCATTGACAAGTCAAAAACACATTGTATCGGTTGTTTCTCCTGAATTACTTGACAGAGTGGTACAACTGGTGTCATTTGGCACTGACTACAGATGAGTAACGTTTATGCATTTTAGGTCAACTGGACATATTTCGACAAGGAATTGAAATAAAGAGGTCTAACTGGTGTGATTTTGTAACTAATCCCAGGTTCCATCACATAGCCAGAACTAGCTGGCTCTTCAGGTCTTGTGTCACCCATCAGGCAGTGCCAAACGACCTTGACCTAAAAAATCACGCTGCCCAAAACAAACACTAATACCACAGTCTGGTAAGAAGCTTAAATAGGAACTCACAGAAAAAATGACTTTGAAAGACAAGCATTTATTACTGAGGGCAAATGTTGCAGGCAATCGAGTTATGTTGGCCGAGGTTTGGACTCTCAAAGTGCTTTCAAAAGTAGTTTTACATTGACCTTAATCCGAGTTCAGACATTGAATTTCCATATTAATGTATTGTTAAGAAATGTGTATTATTTCCAGGGAAATATTGTAATATGTAGACACTGGACAATATGCTTGTATAAATACCCCACAATTCAAAGCAGAAGTGTTGACAGCAAAAAGGGCAATGGTGGACGGTGACAAAGAAAGCTCCGTAAGTATTAATGATGCTTCAATTTAACGTCTGACTTTCAGAATGATCACTTTTATCATTTATTATTTTTTCGCGCAATTCTGAGAAATAAGTAAGTCTGTATTCAATTTTCACATTTGGTCCTAATCCTCTTCCGTAAGCTCGACCAAAAAACACAAAATACAATGTATTTAGTGTTAAATTTCTGCTAACTAGTGCATCTCGAGAAATGATCACATTGTGATTTTTCATCAGTTGAACATCGTTGACGTCTCTCACTAATATTACAGTATTAGCATCTTATAGACAGCTGAACTACTATACAACCTGTAGTCAACAATTTGTTTGTTTCTCAGGGGTCAAAAAATCCATCCTGGACTCGAGCGCCTTCCTCTCCGAAGCCAACGCTGAGAGAATCGTTGCAACTCTTTGCAAAGTCCGAGGTGCTGCTCTGAAGCTCGGCCAGATGCTCAGCATCCAAGGTGACCTTTCGTCAAATGCTCGCGTAAAAATGTGCGCGTACGGATTCTATAGGGAAAGTCTTTTATGACGCGGACACAAGGACACGCTCACCTCAGGCCGTACTATGTCAGTGTGAAATCCAGAGACCTAACACAGGCAGTAAGGCAGCTGGAGCCCCAGCTTCCCAACAGGACCTCACCATGACCCAGACTCTGTTGTAAACAACAACACTCCATTAACAGCAAAGAAATGTCCTCACTTAAAATAAACCAGGGGCCAGCCAAACACAGTAGAGTGCCATTCCAGTCGGGCTATTGTAGGCAGCCAGTGCTGAACTGTCCCCGGACTAGGCGTGCACTTACTGTAACACGTTGTTACGCGTCTCTTCCAACATCATTACAGGCGAGTCCCAGATATTCTGAGAGACAAAACCCCGGCCGTCTTTCGTGACAGAATTCAATCTCGACCTTGACACAAAGTCTTCCTCAGCGGCTGATCCAGTTAGTCGGTTCATTCGTTCGACACTTGCAGAAAAGTAATCGGCATATTTACTTCATGGGTTGTCGTCATTTTGCTTGTCTAACTACTTGTATAGTTGTTGTTTTTTTTCTATTTCTATTTAACACGTAATTATTACTTCTGCTCAGGTGGTTGTGTTTTTGTTAGTGTGCTTTTGTTTCTGTTTTTCTTTTTTTTGACTTGACTTGGGCAAACATCATACAGATGTGTAGGATGATATTTGCTGTTCATTGTTTTTTCTTTTTTTCTCTCCTTATATAAAGCTGCTTTCTTGTACTAATGGCACTACTTCAGCGATGTGTTTATTTCATTCTGTTATTTTGTTTGTGTTTGTTAGTTTGCTTTTTTTTATTAATACTACGCAAAGCTGTAATCATGCACTATGACAAGAGAGACGCTCTATTAACCCCTCAGCGATACTTATTATGATGGATTATGGGTCCAAAACAAAAATGGCAGTTGACAGGATAAAACACAAACATAAATGAGGCAATCAGACTTCATCCAATAACAAAATTAAAGATGCGTTCAAGAGGGAGCAGGGAGAAGCAAAATGTTTATTTAGTCCTAAAGCTACTTCACAATATCATATTATATAACAGAAATATGTATATACAGTATATATACATTCTTAAACAATATATTAGCAGCAAAAGCCAAAAGCAGCCTTCTAATTATAAAGTCACAATCTACCAATTGTACAAGGAAGTAAAAAGGTTGTGATATCGATGAAATCACCCGATATACACATTTTTTTTGCATTAATCCCTGAGGTGAGGTCATCAATATTTGCGAGTAATATGTAACAAAGGCAGAATAATTGACTGTAACAATGAACTTTTACTGCCTTTAATGTCAAAAGCGCACTGAAACAGTGACCTTCACAGGAAATTTAACCATTACAAATCAGCCTAAGCAACCTTTTTTTGTTCCACGCATTGTCTCCTTTAAAACCACGGGGACGCGGAAGTGGCCAAGGTTGAATCCATTACATGTTGGTGTGGATCAAGGAATTTAAATTTAAAGGGGGCTTCGTCCTGTGTCCAATTGAATGTCTCGTCGGAACATTTCCTGATTGTTTACCGTTGATTGTTTAGTGTGAGACAGCAGAGCGAACGCTGCTCCTCTGCAGTTCTCCACTTCTCCTCATCAGTCTCTTGATGAGCTTATCTACCGGCTAAAATCAGTTGAGAGGATTTGCAGCGAGTTCACCTCTCGTCGCTGTCAGCGTGCTGTATTGTTACCTCCACCGTGTCGGCTGGTTGGTTTGTTTGTTTGTTTGTTAGCAGGAGTACGCAAAAACTGCCGGGTGGATTCCAACTAATCCCACAGGGAGGATGGGGAATGGGCCAAGAAAGAATCCTCAAAACTTAGGTTGGGATCTGGATAAAGGGGCGTATCCAGGAATTTCAATTTTAGGGAACTTTTTCAGCCTCTGCTCTCTGTTGCCGTTGTAGCTGGTGCTAGAGCTGCAACGATTAATCAGTCAAAATAAAATGAATTGATTATATAATCTGATAGTATGTACTTAAATGTCAGGGTTTCTGGCAGTAAATGAAATGTCTTTGGGTTTTGAACTGTTGGTTGGAGTAAAAAAGCAGTTTGAATATGTCACTTTTGGCTCTGAAAAAATGTGATGAGCATTTTTTACCATTTTTTTGACAATTTACAGAGTAAACGATTAATCGTGGAAATATTTGGAAGATTATTTGATGAATAAAATGATCATTAGTTGTAACTGTAGTTGGGGCTTTGAAATGTTTTACATTTGTTGGTTTGGCACACTTAACACAAGCAGATGTCATTTATCTAATACTGTGCTCATTCAGCGTTGTTTCTACCACAACTTTGTATGAGCTCATCAATACAAATTCCTATCAGCTGGCAGTAAAGTACTGAATCATGAGTATAGTAAACTACATTTTAATGGGCTTTGGACAGAGTTTGAAAGTTTCCTTGGGTTTTTAAGAGACTGTGATGTTTTCTCAATCCAACATTATTTTCTGTTGTTAAATAGTTCACACACACTAACGCTGTTGTATTTTTACTGCACTGTAAAAAAAAAAAAGAGCAACTACAGGGCGATTTTCTGTTAAAACTCTGGTCTGAATGTCAACCAAGAGGCAATAAGTGGGTGTGAATCTTCCTCTGGTTAAGTTTGGTCTTTTATTTTCTATCCTCTCAGACGACGCCTTCATTAACCCTCAGCTGGCCAAAATCTTCGAGCGCGTCCGACAGAGTGCAGACTTCATGCCCTCCAAGCAGATGATGGTAGAGTATGGAGAGAGCGAGCTGCAGGAAATGTGAACCAGGCCCACAGAGGCGGCAGATACCCTTCTTTCTCTCTCTGCAGAAAGTCATCAGCAGCGACCTGGGACCCAACTGGAGAGACCAGCTGGAGTACTTGGAGGAGAAGCCGTTTGCGGCCGCGTCCATCGGTCAGGTGCATTTAGCCCGGCTGAAGGACGGCAGAGAAGTGGCCATGAAGATCCAGGTCAGGCAATAGGAGGTGAAACTCAGACAAAAACGCTGCAAACCTAAATAAAAGTCACACAATGCAATCTGGTCTTTCAGTACCCCGGAGTCGCCAAGAGTATCGACAGTGACGTGAATAATATCATGACCGCTCTGAGTTTAAGCAACGCGCTGCCTGAAGGTAACATTTGTTGGAGGGCTTTTGTCACGTCTTTATCACGATAACAGCCGCCTTTGTCTGCGGTGGGTCAACAGACGTGCCTGCACGAGCAGCCGGAGTGTCAGCTTTTTGACATATTCCCTCCTTTTCGCAGGGCTGTTTCCTGAACACCTCGTTGAGGTCATGAGCCGCGAGCTGGCGCTGGAGTGTGACTACATAAGGGAGGCAAAATGTGCCAAAAAATTCCAGTGAGTTGTTCATATTTGTTCCTTCTCCAGACTTTACGGCCAAGAAGGTTTTTATGTGCAGAAATTTCATCTTGATGTTTTTGGGGCATAACAATAAACTCGGTAGGACAACATAAAAGTCAAAAGGAAGTGTTGTTGTTAAAAAAATAGGAAAGTATGCACTTTTTTTTCAAAAAAGAGAAAAAGCAGCACCGTTTTTAAAGAAGTGGACCAGGGAATGAGCAGAATTTCACAACACGAGGGTGTGGTTTAATAGAGCGGATTGAGTCAGAGCATTGACATAAATAAAGATGGTTAATATTTCTTCATGTCCTCTCATTGTACGGTCAAAATATCCAGATCCAGGGCTGCCATCTTGTACCGGTGACATCATTTGGAGCCTGTGCGGCAGTGCACGGTATCGAGTTCCTGCCGAGTCGTCAGCAGGGTGTCCATCGTTTCACCCCGTTTTTTATAACAACATATTGCATTGAAATCAAACTGAAAAATGAGCGACAGTGACAGAAATGACAGAAATCCCTTTTTAATTAAAAAAAACCCCAAAAACTTCAAATTTATGACCAGCCACTAGAGGGCGATCCAGAAGTACTGGCATCACTTTTGTACTTATGCTTCATTTTTACATTCGCTCAGTGAATCAGACCTCATAATAACTCCTGTGACTGCTCATCATGGGGTGTGTGTTTGTGACTTATGAAGAAATCTCTAATATTCCTGCAGGCTTGAAAGCATAAAACTCTGGTATTTCACAAAGAAAGAGCAAAGTCAGCATATATAACTAGTGACTGTCGGTGTCTTGAACTCAACGTCCAGGTTCAGGTTGAGTCAGTTTTCTTCTGATGAGGTTTGTGTTTTTGTAGGTGCCACTATTTTCAGTGTCTCTTCAGTCATGGTGGTCCCACAGGTTTTCCTTCTGCTTCTAATTCAGTCTGCTGTTGTCAAAAATTCCTTTGTGTAGTTCATATATTCTGATATTATGTGTTTATACGTACAGACAATCACTGACATGATACAAAGTGTGCAAACATTGTTAACTGCAATTAGAACCAAAGAATATTGCTTTGGTTCTCTTAATTAACAAACCATCGGAAGTATTGTCCTATTTTGGTGAGCCTGTGCGAATCGGAGCCTCGGCTTCCTGTTCTTAGCTGACAGGAGAGACACCCAGCGTGGTCTTCGCTGCTGTAGCCCATCAGATTCAAGGTTGGACGTGGGCTGCTTTTAGAGATGGTCTCCTCCATACTTTGATTGTAACGAGTGGTTGTTTGAGTTACTGTTGCCTTTCTGTGATCTCGAACACGTCTGGCCATCCTCCTCCAGTTTCTCGCCCGGAGATCTGCCGCTCGCTGGATATTTTCTCTTCCTCGGACCGTTCCCTACAAACCCTCCCAGTAGATCATCTGTTTCTGAAATATTCAGACCAGCCTGTCTGCCACCAACAACCGTGACCTAAATCACCTTTCCTCCCCATTCTGATGCTCGGTTTAACTGCAGCCGGTCGCCTCGGCCATGTCTACATGCCTAAATGCATTGAGTTGCTGCCATGTGATTGGCTGATGAGATATTTGCCTTAGCAAGCAGATGAACAGGTGTACCTAATAAAGTGCCCATAGAGTGTATATAAGACATTTCCAGCTTTTATGCTAAGCTAAGTTGCTTGCATATATGGAACAGACATGACAGAGGTACGGATTTTCTCATCTACCTTTAAAAGTAATAACCACACTTCTAAAAATGTTGGATTGTTCCTTTAAGAAGTTTCTTCTGTAGCTGCGAGCCGTGTGTTCTCCCGTGCAGCAGGTTGGTCCGTGGTTCTCGTGTTCTGCGAGTCAGGTTCCTGTTTTTTGTTTGGCAGAGAGCTGCTGAAGGGTCACCCGTTCTTCTACGTGCCCGACGTGATCGATGAGCTGAGCAGCCGGCACGTCCTCACCACAACGCTGGTTCCCGGCTTCCCTCTGGACCAGGCCGAAGACCTCTCTCAGGAGCTCAGGAACGAGGTACGAGTCCCCCTTGCAGGCCGCTTAACACCCCCACGTCACAGGGCTGACTTCGCCATAATACAACTCTGACCCCTCGAACACTTAATTTCTGCTCTCTTTCTTTTTAGATCTGTGAGCAAATCCTGATCTTATGTCTGAGGGAGCTTTTTGAGTTCCGATACATGCAGACCGATCCAAACTGGTCCAACTTCTTCTTCGATCCACAAGCTCACAAGGTCGGTCCGCGTCGATTGGGTTCACACAAGCGTGCCGCTGCCGCCGTACCTCCCGTGTTCACTTGAAGTCATGTTTTGGTTTTCCTGTCGTCGTCAGGTTGCACTGCTGGACTTTGGAGCAACGCGGGGATTCGATAAGAGTTTCACTGACGCCTACATCGAGGTGGGACGCCGAAGAAATGGGAAGTGAAACGTGGCCACAGTTACATTTACAGGATTTTCTCCTGTTAATATAATGTACAAATCCAGATTTTACAAAAGCTGCCGTTGTTGTGAATATTTTTCTTGTGCTGTATTACAGAACAGAGTCATTTACTCTATAAAGTAGTTTTGTGACGCCTTCAATTAGCTTCCTTATTTCAATCAATAGTTTAAAAAATGACTAAAATGTAATAATGTGAAAAATATCTTGTTCAAAGAAATGCAGCCTATGTTTTTCTCCTGGATGAGAGGATAAAATAAAACATTAATGGTTTGAAATAAAATAAAAAATCCTATAGACATACATTATGGTTGTAATAATAGCAGAATTTTAAACTTTGACACAATTTTAGCAAAATAAAGCAACATTCCCTTTTTTTTTTTTGATAAAATGACAAGACAAAAGAGGCTCAGGCACACAAAATAGGATAAATTTTCCTTTCTCCTTTACAAAGTCACTTTATAAATTGTAATAATTTTAATATTTGTGCAGCTTTGGGTTAAAAACATGTAGATGTTTTTTTTGTGTGGTTTTTTTTTTTTAGCCTTACACATTTTATAGTTTCAAAAGTGGGTATAACACAATTTTGCACCTTTAATGAAACCCATGATGTGTTTTACCTCGGTGCAGAGATTTGATGAGATTAGGACTGATGATTTCCTTTCCCACCAGATTATTAATGCGGCTGCACATCAGAACAGAGACGGCGTCCTTCAGAGATCCAGAGACATGAGGTTCCTCACAGGATACGAGTCCAAGGTAACGTCTTCACCGGGACGAGAATGGTCGCAGTCAGCTCTGTTCTGACTGATGGTTCTCATGATTACGCTGGTTTCCTTTTATAACCACTTTATTGATTAGCCTGAATTTATCTGCTCCTTTACCAATAGAATTAAAAAAACAAATGATTTGTGAGAATTTCTGAGATGGTTAGAAAACACAAACACTTTTCAAACCTCTCCTAACCTCAGATCTGGGAGAGGTAGACATCTGCTTCTGTGCTCTGACACTCCACTGGTTTTACTTTCAGACGATCATCAGCTGCTGGTTTTATTAATGAGCTCATGTTCAGACAAAGTGGTAGAATGAATTAGTTAAATAAGCTGCTGAAAACTGCTGGAGTAAAAAACATGCTCTATATGTCACACAATTGGCCCTTGTTAAATCTAATTACATTTTTCACTGACTTCTGATTGAAAAGTTGTCTATCAAAGTATTTAATCACTTCCAACAATCGACATTCAGTAATTTCAACAGTAACCGCTTTTATTTCCTCTTTGAGACTTTGAACTCTCAACCATAAAATCTGTCCAGAATTAGAGCTGTGTTGCGCAGCAATGAATTTATTGTAATAATGCTGTTTGTCAGATGTGGTTTTGGTTGTGAATGAGGACCTTTGGTGATTTTCCATGTTTTTGTCTTTCTGTTTCTGGAAAGACAAGATTCCTAGAAATAATGGGTAATTTGGTGCCAGTTATATTTGAAATAATAAGTATCGAAGACATTTTTTTTCAAGTATTACTACTGCACCAATGAAAATCATGTTTTTGACCATGGCAATATGTCTATATCCCACACATCACAACGAAAATTATCGGTTAATGTCATGGCTGACAATCTGCTTTCATTTATTTCAATAAGTCTCCAAAAAAAAAAAATGGACAGCCAAGGTCTTTTACGGAGAAAAACAAATCTGGGCTTTGAAATTAAACTTACCACTCTGATTCTTTAACTTGTAAGCGACCTTGTACATGCATCTCCTCCTCTTCTTCCTGTGAATCCATGGTTCAAACATTATATGGCTGAATTACTCCAATGTTAGAACTTGTCACTCTGCAGCGTATAGTAGACTAGTTTACAAGTCGGAAAATGAACGAGGAAGCTCCGACTCGCTCTGGCTGCAGCTGAGAGGTGGAGCAGTGAGTGGAGACGGGGCGGACCCATAGTAGCTCATTCATTGATTCCAACTAGATTCCTGTTAAAGCTGACAGGCCCAGGACGAGAGTCTTTCCCTGGATGTGGACTAACTGCTGTGTCCTGCACTCAGGCCATGGAGAACGCCCACGTGGACGCAGTGATGATCCTCGGGGAGGCCTTCTCCTCCTCCGAGCCCTTTGAGTTTAGCACTCAGAGCACCACCGAGCGCATCCACAGCCTCATCCCCGTGATGCTGAGGGAGCGACTCACGCCGCCGCCCGAGGAGACGTACTCCCTCCACCGCAAGATGGGCGGCTCCTTCCTCATCTGCTCAAAGCTCAGAGCCAAAGTAAGCTGCAAGAACATGTTCCAGGAGGCGTACAGCAGCTACTGGAAAGACGGTCGCCCCGGATCACCCTGAGTCCATTTTAGTGTTGTTTATGTCAGAACATTTAACTCCCTTTCTTACCCGTGGAGATGTTTTTGTAGAGCCTGGGCCAGATAACCGTTAGTTTTGTGATTTTACTCATCGAGTAAACTGCATAAGGAAAATCAGCCATCACTCACCATGACTCCAGCTGACCGTTATTAAAAACCCAGTTATTGTGTGAAGATTAAATGTATGTTTTGTTTAAATGCAGTTGTTGTGCTTATATATTATGTTTCTGTACCTTTTTGATTAACCATTCTCCATCTGTCAGGGATTTATCAGTTTTAATAAAATAACACTGCAAAAAGAATCCCAGGTTTGTTCTGAGTATGCCGATATTAAAACTACTGACCAGTGATTTTGCAGATGGGTCAGATGCGAGTAAAAACATATTTTATGTTCAAGGAAAAACGACTTTTGTGTAAAATGTTATTAATAACCAGAAAAATGTGTTAATATCATACAAGAGCATTATCATTGTGTTTCACTTAATGTTTGTTACAGAAGATGCACTATAACGGAGATCATGAAAGGGAGGGTCCTAACAGTCACATGAAAATGTGTTAAAGTAGTTAAAATCACTTGCTTCATAAATAATACTTTTTTGGGGGGACATTTCTCTCTGAATTAAGACTTCTGGTCATTTACACCAAATTACTAAACAAACCATTGTAACAGTGTGTAAATAAATACTCCCTCTCTGCTCTGAGAGTTTGAATCAATGCAGAAGAGTAGCGGTGTTCTTTGGAAGAACTGCCTGTCGTTAAAATGCAGGGAGCATTTACAACACAACTGCTGGAATTTAAACATGGTCGCATATCAGCGGTCGTCCTTTCATCGCTCCACTTGGATTGTGACGCTGGAGAAGCCGAACTCTGAGCGCAGGAGCTTTGTTGCCTTCCTGAGGACGATCTGCGAATCAGCTTCTTCCTCTGAGGACACAAATATGGGCAACATTTCAGTAGGAATATGAATAAACATGTAGCATCAGTACTACTGCTTTGAGTGGTGACTTAACAAGATTTATTTAATTTCATCTTCAGCATCAGCAGCAATTTACCTGATTTTAATTGGCAGAAGCAAATCTCCACGTAATGATTCTGATCTTCAACAGGATTTTATCAAGTGAATTAAAACAAAGCTCACATTCTCTAAAGATAACTCATCTTGTTATCCCAAACAACAAAAAGCAGATTCTTTACAATAATTTATGACATGAAAATAGCTTTACACGTTTGATTAGAAGGGTCCATGGCAAACAAACGGCTCTGTGCAGGTCTAGGAGTTTCAAATTAAAGTGCATGAAAGTTTGCCATGTGGAAAAAAAGCACCACAGCACCTGTTCTTTACAGGTATTAACCAAATGTGGATACCTTCATATCAACAACTGTTACCTGTACCTTTTATGTATCTTCTCACGATAATAGCAATATAGATAAGTTAGTCTGTATCAGTGTTGTTCAATTAAATTAAGAGAGGTCCAGAAAGAAAAGAAAATTCTCAGGCACAGACCCAGAACAGGATGTCACACGTAAGATTACTATCAGAGAAAACACCACAGGTTCACGGTTTTCACACTGATCACTGCTACAGAAGGATAAAGACACACAACAAGCATTTTTTAAAATTAACATTATTTTGGTCCCACAAAAAAACAGGAGCTCGGCTTTTAATATTGAAATTTTATAACACATACACTTTAACATCCACTGTAAGTGCCCTCTGAAACAAAATACATCATTACAGAAGATTTCTAATACACTGAACTAAAATATTATCATCTATTTTACAGTGCAAAGTTTGGCGACCAGGTTAACAAACTTGGGACAAACTTCAAGCCGACTCCTCTTTGTCACCTTTTAATGGGCTGAGTCTTCCGCATTTGTCACTACAGTATACAAACTCAACCTTCAACCTTCAAGCCTTTTTGTCTGTTATGGGATGCTGTACTAACATGGCGGCACAAGATGGCGCTCTCTTCCACTGAGAGACCCGCTCTCATGATACTATGAATTGAGAACTTTAAGAATAAATATACACTACGGTTTTTGATTTTTTTTTTTTTACATAGATGGGAAGATTATGTGTTTGCAAATACATATTTTTGACCTTTTTTTCCATGTGCACTAAACAGCCAAGATTTTAACAACAATTAAAATTAGAAACAGCAAATTTTTTGTCAAATGTGTGTTTTTGGCCCAATTACAACTGATTACATTTCTGGCCATTAACTCCAGAAATAATTGAAAGGGAGAGGTCCAACTGGTGTCATTTTGTAGCTGACAGCACTGGCCACAGGTGATGAACCTTTGGGGTTTCTGAGTCAAAGGTCAAGTCACTGAGAGTATAATACCTGCACTAGCCATTGAAAGAAAGGTCTAAGTAGTGTCATTTTGTAACTATACCCAGGGTCCATCACATAGCCAGAACTCACTGGCCTGTGGTTCAAGTGTCATCCATCAGGTGGCACCAACATCTGCTTTTTTCTTTCCACACCAAATGACCTTGACCTAAAACAAACACTTAGGAATGCCCAAAACAAACACTATTCCTCAGTCTGGTAGAAAGCTTAAATGCGAGCGAACAGAATTTTAAAAAATGACCTTGAAACGAAGGCATTTATTGCTGGGGAACATGTGTTGTAAGGAATTTAGCTGCATTGGCGGAAGTTTGAGTGCATTCTAGTTCGATTTAATGTAACATTCACTTAACCACACTAGTCCCATTAAATGAATCATGGCCTAGAAAACCTCACCTGTAGGTTAACCTGGTCAAATTACAGATAAAGAAAAGGCCAAATTAAGTAAGAAGAAACAACTAGTAGTGCTCTTGACAAACTGATGTATTTTTAAATCTCGTGTTATGGGACATATGAAATGGTGAGTGGTGAGATTGCCAGTAGGGACTTTGCCTGTACCTGCAGCCACGTGGACAGAGAGTAAAGAGTGCGTCATGTTGAGGCTCCACATGTGTAAACTGTGAACGTCAACGACTCCGCCGACAGACAGCAGCAGCTCTCTCACAGCGTCCACGTGTACGTCCTGAGGAGTGCCTGCAGAGAACAAACACGGACCTCATAACCACCAACTGCTGGCTATCAAACCATGACATGCACACAGTGGCAAAGTGTTTTTACCCTCCATCAGGATTCTGAAAACATCCTTCGTGACTGGAAGCGTCGTCCCCAGAACAACAACCGAGAACAGGAACGTACAAATTGGATCGGCTACTTTATATTCAGGCTGTGAGGGATACAGGAGTATGATTAAAAATATGATAAAAACGGTAAAACAGCCTGAAGATTCATTCATTCCTTGTATAATTAATGTAGGTGTTTAAATAATCAGTGTAATAAATTTGTGTTTTTTGTGTTTCCTGCCATGTGTGTTCTAAATAATAAAGAAACAACCTGAAGACATCACGATGGGCTCTTTGGAATTGCAGAAATATTTTTTTTACAATTTCCAAAATATACATTTACTGTTAAAATTATCATCAGATTCATATACGTGTAGTGTTTATTGGAAATGATGGCATGCTAACATGCTAAACCAAGATGGTCCACATGAGCCCTTTGTTTCGTTTTCCGACACTGACCCAGAAGTGGATGATGGTGGCAGCTAGCAGGACCCCGACACTTTGCACCAGGTCTCCCACCACGTGGATGAAAGCTGCCTTCACGCTGGCGTTGCCACGGCTGTGATGGTGGCCGTGCTCCTGACTCGGACTGTCCCTCTGCAGCTGGCCGCTGGGCCGGCCGTGACTGTGTCCGTGTGAGGAACCGGACTGATGGAGGATCAGGACCATCCTACGTTAAACGAACTGATTTTAGACCATACGTTAAACAAGGAAACGGACCCGACCATGAGCTAATCGCACTCACAGGACGTTGACCCCCACAGCACAGCCGGAGGTTATGACCATGATCTGAGTGTCAATGTCGTAGTTGCCATCGATGATCCTCTGTGTGGCCGATATGACCAACACTGCTGTCACCGCCCAGATGGACACAACAGACAGCAGCACGCCCAGAATTTCTGTTTTATATACACACACAGCACTTTTAAAACCAGTCCCTGGGATCTGAGCATAGCCCAGAGCAAATCAACATACTTATAACTGAACAATTATAAACAACAAATTTGGATGTATATGTTATTATAAAGGAAATAGTGATTACAGCCTGACCGACTAATCCAATAGAGTTGTGACGTTCACAAACGAACTGAATCTATTGACCTGCTCTTTAACAAGAACGATGGGAACCGAGTCGCAGTTGCGAGCCGTTCTTTCCTTTCTTTTTTTTTTTTAAATCTGTGTTTCACACGGATGCACCCACAAGCTTTGCTACTTTGCTCCTTTGCTACTCCGCTGAGGGAGACGGAGAACATGCACAAGAGGAGAGGAGCGTAGCGAGTACACTGGCAGTGCTCATTTGATATGCAAATATCAAATTTGCCAAAAGAGAAGAAGGAGAGGCAGAGAAAGCCACAAAGCATGGAACTGCTTTATTATTTCAGGGCCCTCATTTATTTTGTTTACACTTTATTTTGTTATTGTTTACAGTAAGTAAGTCTTGTTTGATCCGATGTGGCTCAGAGTCAAGGAGTTTTTGTCAAAGCAGTTCAGGTGTACACACCTGCAGGACAGTTCACTAGTCCATCGCAGGGTTTATACTAGTACTACTAGTAGACTGCATGTACTTTTTTCCACTAATTTATTCTGGTTTTATCTATTTTTCTAATACTTGAAATATTTTTGTATTGTATATTAAGTATTGAGTTTTTCTATCAAAATATTTTTGTGTGAAATGTTTTTCTTTAAATTTGCACTGAAATCACTCAAGTGTACTACATACATGTACTCAATACTAGCAGTACATAACTACTGCGGTATGTGGTATCTGTAGTTTTATCTTGTATACTAGATTTGTTAAAGGTGCTTTCTGTAATTTTACATAAAAGAACAAATGAGAGAAAAACCCACCACCCTTCCCCCTCTACTCTCCACCAATGGATAAAATGATTTACCCCCAGGCTGGCTTCTTATGAAATACATAAATATAAAAATGAGCCAGTCTTCTGAATGGCTGTTTGAAAGGAACAGATCCACAAGATCCAGCTCCCTTCAAATAGCCACACATCCCATCCCTATAATCGACCAGCCAATATTAGCAATAATGCCAAAAATGTCAAGAAACAGCTGCTAAATTAGATCAATTGCAATTCTTACTCCCACTAGCAGAAGGTGCGATACAACAGTAGAACTACTATTAAATCATTCTGGTTATTAAATGATTGAGTTACCACAGCTTAAGACAAGAAATGCAACATCCCTTTTACTCATGGTGATCTTATAAAATCAGCACAAAAGTGATAATTTCCTACATAATCCATCACATTTTGAACAAAACAGCAGTGAAATAAATAACGGTGACATTGTGCATCTATTGATTGCATTCTGGAGCAACCTAAAATATTAAACCTTAACTTAAACATTATTATTTTATTATTGTTATTTTTATCTACTATTTTAACTCTCTCTTTCTTCTTACTTGTAATTGAATATGATTCATGTTGCTATCTCACATCCAGATCTCTGACTAATCACGTCACATGACAATGTTATTGCTTTAGTTACTGTAAAACTAGAAAATCCGTTTTACATACAACAGTCTGAAAGCAGACAATGTGGCCTCTGTAATTCAAAAAATATTATTTAAAAAAGACAAAATAATCAGGTATGAACTGTGTATGAAATTCAAATATGACAATAAATACAAAACTATGAATATGCTGTTTCTGAGATGGCACTCTTGATACGATATCTAAACTAAAGTTCCTTTTTAAACATTACATTTCATCCATTTCCTTCATATTTTTGGAATACAATTTTTTTTGTTTCAACTCAAAGGTCTAAAAGCTGTTTTTCACATACAATATGGTCAAGAAATCTAGATTGTTTTTTAGTCGGCCACAGAAGAGAACCTAAGTATGCTGGTTCAATTAAATATCTTAGTCGAGTTATGAAATACTCAATAATCTGTGGTATAAACTGTGTGCAGATTAAATAGAGCAGCTGCGACCTCGTTCAAATGTGAAGCACAGACACAACAGATGGATCCTGGTGTCCTTATCTGCCTCTCCAACAGGAATCAACAGAGTGTACTCACTAAAAACGCTGCACTGCTTTGTCTAAAACAATGATTCCACGGATGTTATTCCAAAGGATTAAGATCTCACCTGCTCGGTGCCACCCAAAGGTCATGGCGTGCGTCGGAGGGCGGGATGAGAGCCACAGAGAGAAGATGCTGATCGCGATGCTGCCAAAGTCAGTCAGAAGATGTGCTGCGTCTGTCATGATGGCCAGACTGCCAGCAGCGTATCCACCTGCGGAGACGGATGTAATGTCAGCTCAGTCGTCAGAGCGTGTGTGTATGAACTGAAAGGGGGGGTACAAAACCAGTTTGGAGGGGCTCCCAACTGAAGAGAGATTTCAGTTTTTGCCTCTGCTGTTGGGGTGTAACCGAGGTTATGAACATAAATCTGATAGTGGGTGAATTATTATTGAGTTGTCAATGGTTGAAAAATACTCGAGTTATTATTATGATGGGAGTTAAAAAACAAAAAAAAAAATCTATTGACCAACAGTATTTACTTTTTAAATGT
This sequence comes from Mola mola, assembly GCA_001698575.1. NCBI lineage: Eukaryota > Metazoa > Chordata > Actinopteri > Tetraodontiformes > Molidae > Mola > Mola mola. Next base: position 1,122,035 of record KV751360.1, read on the forward strand.
AAGCAAACAATCCTGATATGGATCCATTAGATTTATTTTTAAAGAATTTGTGACGGTATAATAAACAACATATAAAACCAACTTATTAGTGCTCTCTGGAGAAGAAAATTTGAAATCACAGAGAACCTGTTTTTGCATTTTCATGTTACTTTTCTGCTTACAAATCAAATAAAGGGTAGTGAATTCAAAAATATGAAAATGTAGAAGCACAGTTGCATAAAGTAGCAGAAAATGGTCATTTTAAAAGTAAATACCTCAATTTTAGTAAAGGAGTTTTCTCTTAAAGCGCATTAAAAACATCCATCAGGATCACTTTTCTCTGTCTAGCTGATAAAGTAGTAAAAGAGATAAAGTAAAATTCAGGAAACACGTCTTTTACAAATTAGCTAATTTTATATCTGATTTTTTGCCAGGTGACGACAACGGTTTCCTCTCACCAATCACTTCTCCGGTCATGAAGATGAGGCTGACGGCGCAGGCGAAGAACAGCTTCCTCCCGGCCAAATGTCTCGCGTCGCTTTCAGGCCCCGACATGGAGCTTGTCTCCTGGCAGAGCCGGCCAGGCTGCCACTGAATGTCCACACCGGAAGCATCTTCGCTCAGCTCTGACGCGGAGTCCGAATTCTTCTCTGGTGAACTCAAACTGGGAGAAGACCGAATGATGACAGTTTTTTCTAACATTAATCTTAAGTAAAGAAGCATGTGAATAAATTAAAAATCATCTGTGATTACATATATGA
>KV751360.1:1154764-1182029 GCA_001698575.1 Mola mola
GAACCACTTACAAATTCTGCTTTTAAAAAAAATGGTGTCATTGGTTGTTTTGTATGTTTGTGTATTTGTCCTTGAACCAAAGTATTAAAAGTTTATATAAGAGAAGTCCATTGACCCACATCATCTAACATCTGTAAATAATTTCATCAGTCCTGGGGTATCTACCCCACAATCGGACAGTAAAAAACTTTTTGTCTTTTCTTATATCAACCAAATGTTATTTGTAGAGACCCAAGTCATAAATTGCAATTTTAAATTCTACAGAACACAACAACAGAACAATGACAAAGCATTGACAATGTTGCCAATACATGTCAAAATACATAAAGTGCCTGAGTCATCTGGATCCACGTAGTCCGTAGGTCCAGATGGTGCTGGGCCATCCAGACTAGAATCCAAATCACGAGTTCCCCTGTCCGCCGTGGAAAAACGGTGCTAGTCGATCCCACAAGCGATCTCATTTTCTGCCACTGCCACTGCGTATGTCTGTGGTCCCCCCTCTATTTGTCAACCACCAAATAAAGCAGATGGAAGAAGAAGTAGAAGAAGTGGGTGTGTTTGTTTGTCGGTCAAGCAGAGTTCGCATGAACAGACATAACGTGTATGTTACATTCTGTGGCTGTAATTTCTGTTGTCTGAGCATTTTTCAGCATGTCATTGAGTGTGTACACGTGTATCGGTGTTTGTCAAAGTTGTTTATTGTAAAAACCTAATTTTATAGAGATCATTTCAACATCATTAAATATCTGCTATAAGCCATAACAGCAATTTTATAATTGGTTATTGGTATCTGCTAAAAATTTTCATATCAGTACATCCCTAAATACATCTTAAAAACTAATATAACCAGGATGTAACACAGTGCTTCAAAGAATCCTTTAAACCTTTATTAAAACACGTTCTCGGTTTAATGGACTCAGTCATTTTATTCATTGAAACCTGCCATACAGAACTCCTCTCCCCCCCTCTGGGCACTGAGATTAATTACAAAAACAATGAATGTTGACGTGCTTATGACGCCGCGGGCACCGACACGTTTAACTGCTGCGACCTGCAGCTCATCGGCAACCAATTCTCCCACCTCGCCATAGAGGAAATGTGAAGTGTAACATTTGGGTTTGGATTTACAGGGAGCCTTGACATCACAGTGGGAACTCCAGGAAGACAGCAAGTAACTCCTTGAAGAACCACAAATTGTTATTTGTTCAACTTTAATTTTTATACAATATATATTATTTTCCATTTTTCTTGCTAAATTAAGCTTATTAAGCTGCGAGCTTCAATATTTCACACACATTTCATACAAGTTGTGTTTACGGACTATTCCTTTAAAGATACATACATACATACATACATACATACATACATACATACATACATACATACATACATACATGTATATATATTACATCTTAAAAATTCCTTGCATTTGCCATTGAGGACAACAGCAAATATCTTAATGGAAAAGGATTAGGATTTATGGTCTCTACTAGTCCACCAAAAATGAGGATTTATCTACATTACAAACAAAGAATGACAAGTGTGACTTTTTTTAAAGAACCGAACTCTATAATATAAATGTTGCAAAGCACAGCGGGTTGCACAGCACCATTGAGCATGTTTTAATGCAACTTTGACAGACCGAGGAGCAATGCTGAAACGTCTGAAGACCAGCGCAAGTCCTGTAAACTGGCATCACCTGCACGTAAAACGCTCTCCAGGCTGCACACAGTTAGACACAGCTTGGAGGGGGTGAAAATGTGCACAAATCCAAATGAACTTAATAAGTTTCTTTGATTTCATTACATTTTTGTTGTGTACTTACATTACCTGTGATACCAGTTAAAGGCAACTGCATTGATGGAATGTTTTAGCAGCTATGTCTTGAATGTGGTTCCACTAATGCTGTAGTTTCCATTACTGCGTAACACAAAAACAACACGATTTAATTGTGTAAATATGAGTGTGCCTACGTCTGTGGGTTGTTTCGTTCATTTCCTTTGCCTTGTTCAGTCCACTCGTCGTCTGAGTCATCCACTGAAATCCCCTTTTGGGCTGCCATCCTGCGGTAGGCCTGGCACTCGATTTCTGCCCTGCAACACACACAAACAGGGGAATTTACTTGTTTAAATAATGAATAAAAGTGTTTTATGCATGTGAGAGGAAAGTTGCATTTATGTGTGACACATTTAAATTAAATCAAGGATGTATGATTCACATTGTTTAATAAAGCTGGGCTGAGGAGGAACTGGGAGGACCGGCTTCATTTCCTACCTCTGAAGGAATCTGACGCAGTCCTGGTGTCCGTATATTTCAGCTATTCTCGCCGGTTTGTCTCCACAGCAGTCCTCCCTGTCTATAGGAGCATGGAGGGAGTGCAGCAGCCGCAGCACGGTCAGCCGGCCCGACTCTGCGGCAAAGTGCGCCGGGGTCCATCCGTGCTCTGTCTTCAAACACGGCCTGGCTCCGTGCTCGATGAGGACCCGGACCGTCTCTGCGTGTCCTGTTGAACAACGCAGCACCGTGTGATTATCACATGCACCTTACACGGGAAACTGGTCGTTTAAAAAAGGATTTTTATTTACTGTGTTGAGCGAAAATTCTCAAAGGGACATTGGAAAAGGTCAAATACAGGTGAAAGTAAAGAGTGTCACACATTTCTGGATAACTCACACCTGGGTTTTATAAGTAGCAGGAGAATATCAGCAAACAGTTGAACTGAATTCATACCACAAGAATCAGTGTAAAATGCCATAACATATTCTCTTAAAATCACGAGTTTTTTCCTCATAAAGTTATGACTTTATTCTCAAAAAATGTCAAATTATGGCCTACAGCTCATTACGTGTATTAGAATATTTCACTCCAACTGCACAAAGCCAATTCAAGAGAGTAAAAATTTGGTTTTATTTGTTATTTTTAGAGTTAATTATACTATGAATACAATCAATTGTCTAAAATGTTACTGCCGGCAAATAGTTCTCAAAACAAAAGGTCTTGGAATTAAATCTGTCGGCGTTATATTTGCATCTTTAACTCTGAGCTTGTTACTCCTGAACGTGACTCCCTACAAGTGTCAATTCAGTCATCCCACCGCCATCAATTTACACAGGAGGACTTTTACTGTCTGGTCATTAGATGAAATACTTTGACTTTTCGTTATGGTTTTATCTCAATATAGATTCCCCTTGTGTTTGTTGATTATAGTACTGTAGCGTGATGGGGGGTGGAATTTTGGTATGTTTTGAGGCCACTGATAAGTGTTATTTGTTAATTTATGTTCTTCCTGTGAGCTTGGCGTACAATGCTTTGTAAGAGTAGATCTTACAGGTACAGATGTATGCATTGCAACATCTAGAAATCTTCTGTCTCTCTCTCTCTCTACAGTTTGTCCTTTATTACTTTTCATATGGAACATTTATTCTCTATTTGTATCAGCTACTTATTTATTAACAAGGCTTTTCGCTGAATCGTTGCATTTATTTACATTAGTACCTTCACTTGTGTTTGTCTTTATTCTGTGATGGCAAAAAAAAGGTTTTCTTTAAAGGTGTCTGAATAATCTCATAAGGGATGGGCCATGTGAAGCAGCCAGACACAAATATAAAAATCATGCATTCATCCATTCATGCACCGTGACTGTAATGGCTGTCACTACCGTTGATTTTATGCATGAGATCATGTGAGAGGTGCAGCAGTGCACAAACCTGTTCAATTCAAGTTAATCCATCTGCACACCTTCAAAACAAATGTTAAAGACAAACGTGGTCATTATGTAGATTTGTGGAAGTGCTGAGAGAAACTAACACCGACTGGTGTAAGTAAAAAGAAAGTAAAAAATTACTCTAAAACCAGTCTAAACCCATCCAAAAAGAGAAAGGAGGATGAACACTAGGTTGTGTGGACCCTTATAGGTACTACAAGTGCTGAAATCAGCGCTAACCGAGGTAATTTGTGCATGCTGATGTTGCTTTGTATGAACCGTAATCATCAAATTTAAAAATTATATTATAGAATATATGAAAATGTTGACTTTTAAACTACCAAAAGCTGCTTTTTTAAAATGCACTAGCATATAAGCCTTGAGAAACTTTTCAACTTGACAAAAGTGCCCAAAGAAATGACACAGTCCCACGTCGCTTACGTCATAGACGGGAACGTAATACCAGAGTGACGTCATTGGTGTTCCCGACCTGCAGGTGTATCGGGGGAAATAAAGGGTCTCGATCCGCTACCTTTCGCCGCTGCCCAATGCAGGGGGGTCTTGTGGCTCCAGTCGATGTCCCTCTCATCGGGATTGCATTTACTGTGCTGCAGAATCTGCTCCACCCGGTCCACGTCCCCCGCTGCCGCCGCCTGGTGCAACTCCGTCATTTCGTTACGGAGGTTGCCTAGAAACGGCTGATCAACACAAGGTTGAGCCGACCAAAACAAAGAATCAAGTCAAAGTGTGGATTCATAGTTTAAACGAACCTCAAAAGTTGCCTCGCGCTATTTTGAGGAAGGAAACATTGCACATTGGCCCACTAGTGCATCTGAAACCACTTCTGTGGCAAAAATCAACTCAAAGCCATTGAATCAGAATGAATGAGTTGGCCTACCATGGACTGCTATGACACTGAATTCATCATGTATTTTTAAAAGCTCACAAAAAAAAATCTGACTTCTTGAACAATCTGGAATTAAGATTGTAGTTTTAATACCTGTGACTGCTGACAAAGATAACGTTGGCCGTAAGCATGGACTCTTGCTGTGCAGAAGTCCAGAAACAGACACAAGTGAGCTAAGTGAGCTAAAACTGTGTCAGTTACCATCAAAGCTCAATCCAGGATGGTATGACTTAATCGACACTAACGTTAAAAGAAAAGAAAAAACATGCAACATACTGACAAAACCATATTCTCTGAAATTTGGGAATTTTACCAATGTAATTGGTGCAGTTTCATGAATTACTTTTTGTGGTGCCAGCAGTTTAGGAATCCCATAACTCCAGTTTGCTTTGCAATGGTTGGGAAAACAATTAGTCTAAGAATTAGATATGAATGGGGGAGGGTCTGGAATCATGGCTGGTTTGCTTGAAACTTCAATTCATTTTACTATAAGGGATTGTTCTAAATCAAATGTCCCAAGCGCAACTCAAATCATGATCCAGCATGCCCGAAAGTAATTGCTTTCATGTCAACATGAACAAACCTTGACTGTGGGTATCTTTTAACCTAATTAAAGTCAAGGCTGAGTGCAATTAGTCTTCTTCTGTCATTTATAAAAGACTGGAATAGTGAACACAGCTTACAAAATGTGTACAACACCATTTAAAAATATACAAATTTAACAAAAACTGCAGGTTTATTGACACTTCCACCTCATGACAAAGTTCATTTAATTTATTTAGTAAAATACAAAATTTAAAAAAATTTAGATTGGTAAAAACTTGTAATGGGAGAATCATATATATCTATTCACAAACGACAAGATTAGTCCATCACAGCTGGATTTTCATGTGGACATTTTTCCGGGTCCAGAGCTGAAAATGAAGAAACACAAATATTATATCACATTTTTAAATCCTTGCCTAATAATTTCCTAATCCTAGGAATTGATTTTGATGTTGGCATGACAGCACACATCTGCATACCTGTATCAATAAATCCATCACTTGCTTGCCAATTAAAGGTGTTCCAGCTGTGTTTTCTTTTTCATGACATTGTAAATTTGCCACTTTCTTTTTGTAAGGACAAACTCCATGGAAAAAAAAACTCCTAGCATTCCCTTTTATTCAGTCCCAACGTTCATCACCATCTTGGTTCACAAGAAGATGACAAAATGCATTAAACAAGTAAATACAACATTAGAAAATAATTTAATCTAAATTAGCAACAAAACCTTTTATTAAATGACCAACTATTGTCTACTCACCTGATCCCACACTTTTCAGTCTTTTCCAGTGTTTCTCCATCAGTGTGTTAACGACCAACCACTCACAAGTCACAGCGTCCTTGCACTCTATTTGCACCGCATATTGAGGAACTGCAATATCCGAATGGCCTGTCATGTTGCATACTGTCAGTCTGAGAGGTTTGTCAACCAGAAGACTGTAGAAGTCTTCATAAACTTCATCATCCCAAGAACCCTTGGAATCACTGAAGCCATTCAAAGAGCACAAAAAGGCCTGAGGGGCCATGTCCAGCAGACTCTCAGGCAGCGGTCTCACGTTCTTCACAGCAACGTCAGTCTCATTTCCATAGTCGATAAACACAACATGGAATGCATCGTCAAGTCTCTCCATCACTAGGGCTCGATACCATTGATTGTCAGTGGAGAACAGAGCCAGGCATGGACTGCCAGGGCCAAGAGTCTTGGGGAACGTTATGTCCAGCTGTGTCTGTACTGCCTCCTGAGAAAGCTTCGAGACTTTGTCAAGCTCCTCTGCGTTGGCGTATTGACACCAGAAGAAACAAGGTTCCACAATACATGATGCATATACCTCCTCTATTTGGTTTTTGGAAATGCTTGGCTCCTTGTATACTCCCATATTAATATCTTTTTTGGAAACGCTGAAGTGTGTCATATTGGACTCAGTTTGACCATCTTGGGTTGAAGTTTCCGTTTGAAGGCTTTCTATCGAAACACACTGTTTGGCAACTGGTTTCCAGTATTTCTGCATTGCTGTATTTACAACCAATCCCTCACACTCAATTCCCACTGAATACTGAGGAAATGAATTCTCTGAGTGGTCTTTTATGTTGACCACAGTCAGTGAGAGAGGTTTATTAACCAGAAGATTGTAAAAGTCATCATAAACGTCTTCAATCCAGGAGCCCCTGGACTCATCAAATCCATTCAAGGAGCACAAAAAGGCTTGAGGGGCCATGTCCAGCAGACTCTGAGGCAGTGCTCTCACATTCTTGATGTCAACATCAGACTCATTTCCATAATCAATGAACACAACATGGAATGCATTGTCGAGTCGCTCAATCACTTGAGCTCGATACCACTGGTTATCACTGGAGAATAGAGCCAGGCATGGACTTCCAGGACCAAGAGTCTTGGGGAACATTATGTCCAGCTGTGCCTGTCCTGCTTCCTGAGAAAGCCCTGTTACTTTGTCCAGCTCCTCTGTGTTGGCAAATTGGCACCAGAAGAAACAAGGTTCCGGAATACATGAAGCATAAACCTCCTCTTTTTGCTTAATGGAAATGCTTGGGTTCTTAAACACCCAAATGTTTCCATTTCCTGTGGAAACATAAGGATGCACCGTGTTGGACACAGTTTGATCACGCCGGAGTAAGCTTTCAGTTTGAGAGTTTTCTGGTATACCATGTTCTTTGGCAGCTCGTTTCCAGTATTTAAGCATTGCTTCATTTACAATTATATTTTCACACTGTATTTGCACTGTGTGTTGAGGAATTGCAATCTCTACATGGTCTTTCATATTGAACCCTGTCACTCGGAGAGGTTTATCAACCAACAGATTGTAGAAGACATCATAAACACCGTCATCCCAAGAGCCTTGGGACTCATCAAATCCATTCAAGGAGCACAAAAAGGCCTGAGGAGGCATATCCAGCAGACTCTGAGGCACCGGTCTCACGTTTTTCATGTCAACATCGTCCTCATTTCCATAATCAATAAACACAACATGGAATGCCTCGTCAAGTCTGCCCATAACTTGAGCTCGATACCACAAGTTGTCACTGGAAAACAGAGCGAGACAGGGACTACCTGGATCTAAAGTATTGGAGAACATTTTGTCCAGTTGTGTCCGCCCTACTCCCTGAGCAAGATGTGATATTTTGTTTAGCTCCTCTGTGTTGGCATACTGACACCAGAAATAATCTGGCCCAACAATGCAGGATGCATATAACTCCTCTGTCTTCTTTAGAGAAATGTTTGGCCACTTGTACATGCAGGTTTTCACATTTTGCTCTAGGCAAGATTGAATGGAAAGTTGTGTCACTTCCGAGTCACTGTGAACAGCTTGTATGAAAGTTTCTGCCAATGCAGATTCGTTTTCCTCGAGAATGACATCCAAAGTTACTTTTTCTCCTTCATCCAAAATCTTTTCACGTTTATGCCCTGGTGAGACATAACTCGTCTTGATCTCTTCTCGTGAACACCTTCCATTGCTGCTATGGACTTGTTCTGTCCCATTCAATGATACAGATAGATTCTTACGCTCTTGTGATAAACAGTCCCCATCTGGCACTGCAGCGTGTTTTAAGGTGTTAACGAGCTGCTGGTCAAGACCATTCTTTTTTTTCCACCTCACTTGTGATATCCTCTCTCTGACCTTCTCATTTACATTTATAGAGCCATCAAAGAGCTGAACAATTAGTTTCTCGTTTCCCCCTTTTGCGACGACTGACATGGTAAAACTATGGCCGATGGCACAATCTGCAAACCATTGGTTAACTTCCTGTGGAACGTCTTCGGGGACATCAAACAGTCCCAGTAGAATGGCCTGCACAGGAACACGCTTAACGATATTTGCTTCACTGGGAAAGGGACAGACATCAGATTCCTTCACTGCAAGAGTATCACCGTTGTCCAAAAAGTGTACTTTGAGTTTTCGAGACATTTCAACTATTTTACCTCTGTACCACTGATTATCTGTATACTTGGCAAGGCAAATGCTATTAAGTCTAAACAGATGATCAGTGCAATGAGGCTGCCCAGCCAATTGTTGAATATTTTCTCTCATCTTCATTAATAAATGAGAGTTCTTCTCCAAATTGCAGTAAAAGTGATTGACGTTCTCTGAAAAGGTTACCAACACTTTCTCCTCTCCAGCTACGTCAATATTGTACGTGGAGTAACTATATGCATCTGTTGGGAGCTGTGGAGGCATTTGAACAGGAGCTTCAGCTTGTGCACAGCTGCGAGCTAGGAGCTCACACGCACTGTCAGATGGTGTTTCAATATCCACCACATTAAGCTGCAGACCCTCCTCATCAGACATTACAGCTTTTATGATGCATGTCAGCCCAACGTTTGAGGAAGAACCTAAAGCCACAAATCTCCAAAAGTCTGTTAATTCGGAATCAGTCCAGTGGACAGCAGTGGGGTTGGTAGGATTCTTCTGACTGAATAAACAACACTGAAAAGCCAGGGCATTCAGCCGTAAGAAAGCTGGATCAATGGCGTGCACATCTCGCAGAGGGACTTTTTGAGTTCGACCATAGTCTATAAATCTCACATTTACAACAGGGGAGGGGTGAGTTGCAACAATCCTTGCTCTGTACCACATGCCATCATCTGGATTGCGGGCAACACAGATGGACTCGAAAAGTGGCTGAGGGTGGGCAAATGAATAGTAGTTTTGCAGGTCTTGCATGAGGCATCTAAGAGAATCAGCACTTTCTATTGTTTGACACCAGAATTTGTGTAGACTGTCAATGCAAGATACATTTACATGGACATTACTTCCTACAGTAAACGCAGGGTCATCACAACCATTTCGCACCTCAGAGAGGAAAGCCATTGAAAGATGCCCATTGATTCGTAGAGGAGAGTCTGGTTCTGAACCTTTACTAACATGATCATCGTCAGGACCAGTAGAGGGTACATCGTCTGTCCTCCTTGGCACAGTCTCCTCTGGTAAACAATAATTTATGTTGACTTTTTTCTGTACATCCATGCATCTTTCGTCTCTAAATGAAAGGAGAAATGATGCGGGAATGGGATCATTCTGGTCATTTGTCCTAGAGGGTGGTAAAAGTCCTGTCTTCTGCATAAAACAACTGTTTAAGCATGTAGCATCATTTGCATAAAGAGTGACATTATAGACATCTTGGAATGTATCGTGGTGGCCAAACCTCACCAAAACAGTCCGATGCAGGAGCAGGGATTTCAGGTAATCAATCTGGTCTGTCCTCCACTCTGTGCCTCTGTCGTTTACACCATCAAGACAGCAGGGGTATGTGACAACTGGCATTCTGAGAAATTTTTCATGCAGTGGTTTGATGTCTCCAAATGGTACCAGTTCAGTTTTTCCTTCATCCACATGTAAGACCTCTACAGCACCGTTGGTGGTCATGTTTTGCTTTAGTAACGAGCGATGCCATCTCCCGTTCAAGCCTCTAGCAGCACATGGATTTCCACAGGTCTGTGCTTGTGTCTCTCCTAAATCTGAGTTCTCTTCATAGTGCTGGTGTATCTGCTCTGATAATATCTTCAGTGCCTTTGAAAAGATTAAGAGTTTACAAAAAATATTCAGTGGACTATTTACCTCTGTCACTTGAACATTTTCAAAAGTGTTGGTTAATAGTTCTGGATAAAAGTATTGGTCAATTTTGTGAAGTTGGCAATTAATGTTCAGATTCTGTTCCTGATATTTCCATACAAGGCATTTAAACTCATCTACTGGTATCTTCTTTGCAAACCCACCCCCACACATTTCCTTAGAAACACTTGGTATGTCAAGGAGAATAGTCCTGTCTCGTTTCAGCACATCTTGAACCTGTCCATTGAAATTTCTCCCACAAAAAGTCTTCAAAAAAGCAATGATTTGTTCAGACGGGTTATTCTCAAGGGTGAGGACATTTGCAAGAATGCATGACTCAATTTCAGGTGGAAGGCGAAAACTCTCACTTTTGCCCCATGCTAGAGTTTCCCATGAAGCGATATGGTTTTGTCCCTGGTCAATTAGAAACACATTGTAATCTTCACCCTGAATCGATGCAATCCGAGCTCTGTGCCAGATGTCACTGATGCAAACGAGACAAAAGTCCCCCGTTTTTCCTTCAGATCCATTAAACTGCCTGTCAGGAGCCTGAATGTCCTCTCTCATCTGCCGATAAATATGCTTTCTTCCATTATCTATGTTGACCCATAGTTCCACGAGACCATAGCTGGGGTTCAGGTTCACCCTGGTCATGAGAAATGATACTTCTGATCCTTGTGTCGGAAGCCCAGGAATTGAACACATTGTGAAGCTCAGAGTTTACATATACCTGCAAAAATGCAAAAAAAAAAAAAAAAAAAAAGATTATGTATGTATAGAAGTTTTATTGAAAAAAAAATATATCAATTATGTGATGATAGAAGTGCCACAATAGCCTCGAGCTGCATGTTGACATATTAACACAGTGATGTGATGATCATGGCCAACAGGGTGTCGTCAACAATACAACACAAGCAGGGCTGTGTCAGCCTCTGACAAGGATCTTGTACCTACAACTGGAATTAATTAAATCAAGTGGAAGTGGTTCGTCTAAGAGGCCAGACCTCCAACAAAGCTCAGTACTGTGCAAACTATACAAGAAAACAGACGGCCAAAGGTGGTAAGGCAACAAAAACGCACAGTCAAGCGCCAATGGATTATGAAGGCACCTGAGAAGGAATTAAGCCGCCGGTCATGCATGGCAGTAAAGGAAGCACAAAAACAACAAGGGGTGGGCGGAAATGACTGATGTGGTTACTCTACTTGTTGTACTTAAAATGTTAGAGCAAGAGCATAACCTACGCTTTTTTTTTAAAAAATGTGACTTATTGCGTGTCACTTTAATATAATGCTGTCAATACTGCACCATAATGCTGCTGCTGCCACCTTGTGGTGAAGATGAATAAAAGTCATCATCAGTTCACTGGACATGGGTGGAAACTGCCAATGCACTTAATTGTGTTCGCACAATAAATGCTGACGCCTGCAATCATCCAGGAAAAAATAACAAAACAACAAAAAAAAAAATACTACTTTAATCATTTGATGATTTGATTGATTTTTGGGCTGTAGGGGATCTGTGTGAATGAAAGGGAGGCAAGTGGGACGGTGAGGTTACAGGGAGTAAAGGGGGAAAAGGTACATGAGTTTAAGTACTTGGGGTCAACGGTTCAGAGCAACAGGGGATGTAGTAAAGAGGTGAAGACGCGAGTGCAGGCAGGGTGGAGCGGGTGGAGAAAAGTGTCAGGAGTAACCTGTGACAAAAGAGTAGCAGCAAAAGTGAAAGGAAAGGTTAACAAGAGGGCAGTGAGACCAGCAACGTTGTTTGGTTGGGAGACGGTGGCACTGACCAAAAGACAGGAGGCAGAGCTGTTGAGATTCTCTTTGGGAGTGACGAGGATGGACAGGATGAGGAACGAGCACATCAGAGGGACAGCAAAGGTCAAACATTGTGCAGACATGGTTAGAGAGGCCAGATTGAGATGGTTTGGACATGTGCAGAGGAGGGACAGTGACTATATTGGTAGAAGGATGCTCAAGATGGAGCTACCAGGCAGGAGGCTAAGAAGAGATTCATGGATGTGGTGAGAGAGGACATGCAGATGGTTGGCGTGAGAGAAGAAGATACAGAGGACAGGGAAGGATGGAGGAGGACGATCCCTCCCAGAAAAAGCTCTGTAAAGCCGAAAGGGGAAGAATGTTGTTGTTTTTTTTAACACAGCAGAGCAATCACATCAATCCCATCCACTGCAGGTTATTAATTGATAGGATTGGAAAGCGGCAGCACATAATGAGCAGACCACTTTCCAGTTTTTACCCTTCACAATAAGGGTCCCTCATAGCCCAGTGCGCCGCGTAAACACTTAGAGAGCATAAATATAGACTACGCAGAACATTTTTATGAGCAGACCACTCAGGGTTATTTAGAAAAGTCTGCATGTTAACCTTAAACAATCAGTCTTCACGGATTTACGCATACCGACCTGCAGACTGTAGGTCACAGCCGTGTTTGGTGCAGAAGACGTTGTTGTTGTTGGCATCCGTGGGCACGCACACCTGGTTTTAAAGGCTTTGATTGCGCACCTGGAAAACGCCTGCAAGGCATCAAATGGGTCGATTTTAATGGCTTCTATTTCTGCATTTGGGGTAAACTTGCCCGAGTCTGATTAAAAGGGACCGCTCACTTTACACTTTATCCCCTTCAAATGTAGCTGTGGACGCGCACGCACGCAGGCACGCAGGCAGGTCTCGTGTGATCCAGACAGTCACGCAGCAGTTCCTTGTTTGGATACACACTCTCGGCTGTCACAACACGCTGCCGCAGCTCACTCTGACCAGAAAGTGCTGCACACACACACACACACACACACAATGGTAGGTGAATGAGCTGTTAAAGTTGATTGCGTTTGGCTGAATTTGCAGCGTTTCTAATGTTTCTGTTGCTCTGTTTTGGTTATGTTTGCGGAGCGCAGTGACGGGCTTTAGTGTGTGTGTGATTCTGGGTGGGGAAAACCTTCAGAAGACTGTGAATGGAATCTCCTTTAGATTTCTCATGGCTGACTGACTGAGAATTCTATCTCATTCTCTTGATTTCTTCATGAATGTTGATAATCTGCTTATATTGTTGCATATGAACACCTGCTGCTGTCACTTCTCCCGCGTTCAATCTGTAGCTTTTGGGCGTCGGGACAAGAGGTTCACACTTGTGCCCTGCCTTTGAAACCAGTTTGGTGTTTTCAGTATCATCAATTATCACCCTGCGGTAGGTCTGACGTCGCATTTATGCACTTAGTCAGCGTCTGCTGTGACTTGATCAGCCTGCTCAGGACAATGTTGCATGGATTTAACTCATGGACAGTGATACCAAATATGTCGTACTTTGTGGGTATTTGAAGACAGTTTTTGTTTTTTTGGTAAGTCCTCTCATTTTGGCACGTCACACACAGTATTTGGACAGTAACACATTTTTTGTTAATTTCCCTCTGTACACCCCAACAAAACAGTATCACTGTCCAAACACTTATGGACCTAACTACATTATAAATGACAATAACGAAAATATCTTGTCAATTATAGCCCCCCCCCCCACACACACACACACACACTGAGCAGCAAACTTTAAAACCTGGCTTATTGTCAAAGTGACACTTGCACAGAATGTAAATAACGTCTGATTACAGATGTGAGTTTTCCTGTTGCTTCTGTTTCCAGTGACTTGTTTCAAAATGAGTAAGAGGAGCAGCACAGTGATCGGTGATGCGATTCCTGTTAAGAGACACCGGGTGACAGGTGCAGGTTTCGCAGAGGCGAGAGATGATGTGAACCATGGGAGACCGTCCACGGTGAGTAATTCTCCCTCCCCGAATCGCCATTTCCTTGTCTTTGCTTCTCACCAGCTCATTAACAGCTGAACGTTGTCCTCGGCGTGTATTTCCAGGGAGACATCGGCCTCATCGAAAGCATCACTCTGCAGAACTTCATGTGTCACCGTGTGCTGGGCCCGGTCCAGTTCGGGCCCAATGTGAATTTCATTGTCGGCAACAATGGAAGTAAGCAGCAGATTTTTAATCCATGTGATCGGCTGCTGACCTTTGGCTTAGAAATCAGATGCAGATGTCACCTATGAACATTTCCCCTCTTATCAATCATTAATCAGTAAATACTGAATCAGTCATTTTCAGCTGTTTTTGTTCACTTTTTTTTTTTTTTTTTTCTATGAGGAATGACCTCTTACCTGTAACAGAGGATTTGAAAAGGACAATCAGGTCTGTTGATTCTCAGAGGTGCTTTGTTTTTTAATGCACATTAAAACAAAATCTCTGGCTTTAAAAAATAAAACGTCCTCGCTCTCTTGTAGGTAAAGCAACAGATAATCAAATGAAAAGCACCTTGAATTAAATTACCTATTAATTTTGGAATTATGTGTTTAAAGCAGCCTAACATTGAGGGAGGAAAATCATTTAAACCTTGGTTGAATAAGACTAGGCTTATTCAACATTGACCCCCCAGATTTCTGTGGACTGGTGATTTGTATTGTATGTATTAGCATAAATCATTAGTTCTGGCCTATTTCCTCTCTGTACTCTGATTTATTCCCCTGTCTTAGTTGTTTCCCTTTTAATTCTCAGGTGGAAAAAGTGCCATCCTGACCGCTTTGATCGTGGGCCTCGGTGGAAAGGCCGCTTTCACCAGCAGAGGAGTGTCGCTGAGGGATTTTGTGAAAACCGGCGAAAAGTAAGTCAGGATGATTCGCCCGGGGCCTGTTGCACAAAAGCAGAATTCAGCAGTCCAGGAAGACCACGAAAGCTCAGCTTGACCTACTTCAATCAGGGTGACTTTATAACAAACATATAGAGGACCAAGTCACAGGACTTTAGGGAAGAATGTAACTGTTCTAATGAAACACTTCACGTTACTTGTAATGTTGCAGAATTCCTCATTGATGGAGCAAATTCCTCCCAAGGTGATGACGATGTGTGCCAATGATTTTAATGCTAATTATCTATATTATAATTAGTGCCTTTTATACAAATTCTCAGTATCTCCAACCAAATGTAACAAAGATAAAGTGGGTGCGATGTGCACTGCTGAATTTTGGGACCCAACAGTGTGCACAACGAATGCCATCACCAGAAAATGGGTACCTCTCGTAGAGGTAGTGGTCTGGAACAGAGCCCTTGAGGAGAGAAGAGCTGCGTCAGAGGGTCAGAATGATAGCCAGTCATGTGCTTCATGGAGCCGATGAAAGGTTCCTAGCGGGTCATTTGAATCTGTGTGTTGAGTGGGGAACGGCAGGACTTCTAACAGCGAAAATTCTGTACTAGCAAACAAGGTAAAGTTGATTTACAATATTGCATGCCGACATATCCGATATCTGTAGTGTTCCACAGGTCGCATCTGTGCCATGGAAGACAAAATCAGAAGAAATGGGAATAAAAATATAACATAAAATAAACATGACAGGCGAAGGGTGAACATTTGAAAAAGTACAAATGGTAGAGAAAAGAAAACATGTCCTTAATGAGCTGAATATTTTGATGAAGAGGAATAATAATAAAGAACAGAATGCTGACAATCAGCCACACTAATAATAAAATAGACAATAAGCGACAATAACACCACGCTAAGAGAAGATTCAATGGTGACAACAGCTTCACATTTGACCTGACCTCATACAGCTTATAAATGAAAGTTAAAAATGCAAATCTGTACACTGTAGTGTCACTGTCAGAGGAACATGTGGGAATATGTAATTAACAAACTCTAATGCTGGTTTACAAACAAAATGTCACTGTACATCACTCTGTACATTCTAATCAAACTCATCTACATAAACAGCCATATTCCAGAGAATCACCTACAGACATGATCATTCTTCATCTTCAGTGTCGTGTAATCAACGCTGGTCTGAGCCACAGATTATTTCTGATAAACCTGTAAACTATGCTCTGCTAAATTTAATCAAATTAAACCTAATTTAGTGTGTGTGTGTGGGGGGGGGGCTAACAGTCAATAAAATAAATCATTTTATGGATAGATAATTCCAATAAAACGTATTAATTATGGAAACTTTTTTTATTACCTTCAAAACCTTCAGTTGAAGCGCAGCTTTTCCATATTATTGCTGCTATTAGCTTCCAGTGTGTGGAACTATTGACCAGGTCCACTGTTTACTGTTGGTGCAAAGGCGTCAATGGAGATGATACAACTCTGGTCTGGAAACACCAACGGTCATGTTAGACACCCTTTTCACTATAAGTGCTTCTTCATCCAATGCATTGTCTCAAAAACATGTGCTCATCATTGTGAAAGAGGAAGCTAGAGCCTCAATATTATGAAATTTTTGGAGCCGATACCGATATCGGGGAGTAAAACAGTTCTAGGTTCCTATATTGGCCAATACAGACACAAATTTCAAAATGATGGCGAAACAAATCATTTCAGTTATGCGCAACAAAAATATGCAACAGAGGTGGAATATTTTAATATTAATATTTAATATTACAGATTAACAATGAACTGACCCAAATGACAGCAGTGCACTGAAACTATAACCTTCACTGGAAATTTAACATAAATCCCCCCATCTGTTTCTGTAGCGTGTTCTTTAGAACCCATTTTTTTTTTTCTTATTGGCCGATATTAATAACAAATGAGCCTATACCGATATATCGGTCGGGCTCTAGAAGAAACCCTTGTGAATTGGACTTTATAAACGCCCTTTGTCACTGACTTCAAGGAAACTATCTTTGCGACTTCTTTGACCATTTCTCATCATCTCAGCAACTGCAGAAATATACTGTATGTATTCATCAAACAATATGAAGAGCAGTCTCCATTAGCTCCATGTATCGCTATCTCAACAATGACTATCGTATGAATGGTTCTAAAAAATGGTAATGTTTCAATTAAAGCCTGGTCTGGAGCAGGCTTGCTGCTCAGGATAAATCTGCATGGCAGCTTACGTGTCCCTGCTTCTGTGCAACCAAGTCATGGCTAAAATCAGACGGAACAACTGTAAAATCCTGGCTTGACCCGTAATCTAGGTTTTGTGCAATAGCCCTCCGGTGAGAAACATTGGCTGGTTGTTGGAAGTGCTGTCATTTTCTGCACACTGGTCACGCCTGACCCTGAATGTCACTGTTGTACCGTCTGCTCTCTAGTTTGTCAGCCATCAGGGTGAAGCTGAGAAACAGAGGGCCAGATGCTTACAGAGGGGAAGTGTACGGCGACTGCATCACAATCGAACAGCGGATCTCTTGTGATGGAAGTCGGAGCTGCAGACTGAGGAGCAAATCGGGTATGTTTCCTGAGTTCCAGATGTGCTGGGCTTGCATCAAACCCTCCCTTAATGTCAACCAAACACTCTTGCGAGACAGAGCACAAAGAAATTCAATCAAGCCTCCATCATGTATACATTCTTTACAAGACTTTTGCTCTATAAACTTGCATGCACATCTTTTGCGTGCGATGAGCTGTTTGACTGCCTCGTGCCAACTGTCCAAACGTGCATGTAAATATTACAGGTTATTTACATTCACGTGTGGGCTGATGTTTTTCATAAGTTGTAAATGTCACTGAGTTCTTCTGTAAATAAAAGGAAGTTGGGCCGTGGTACAGAGCAGTCACTGATTGAGCTCCCTGAGAAGTTCTCTGAACATGAGCAGTTAAATTACCCGTTTCTCACACCTCCATGTGATGCATTTTAGGACAACTTATCTCAAACATGAAGGAGGAGTTGACGGCCATTTTGGACCACTTCAACATCCAGGTATGCTGCTCTTGAAGGCGCTAGTTTCTTAACTAAAAAATACATTTATCGCAAAGTACGCTTGTTTTGTGTGTTCCAGCTGGACAACCCGGTGTCCATTCTCAACCAGGAAATGATCAAACAATTCCTGCATTCGAAA
Source organism: Mola mola (assembly GCA_001698575.1). Lineage (NCBI taxonomy): Eukaryota > Metazoa > Chordata > Actinopteri > Tetraodontiformes > Molidae > Mola > Mola mola. The sequence goes on from KV751360.1 coordinate 1,172,837, forward strand.
AGTGAATCGGACAAGTATAAAGTACAGCGCCGCCATGTTTTTCACAGCTAATGTGTGTAATATCTTAATTTCTGCATGTTTGAATGTTTTTGGCCTCTTTTTTTTTTTTTCCCCCTGCCGCCGTAGTTCTTCATGAAAGCAACTCTGCTGGAACAGATGAAGAGGGATTACATCCACATCAAGCTCACTAAAACAGTCACACAGCAGCAGGTCGAGAGACAAGAACAGGTACCGTATTCAACACTCGCACCTCATACTGCCGATTAATCAGGTCTTTGAGCATCAGTTTAGCACGGTGGATCCCAAACTTTTTTCTAGTAGGATAACGAGAAAGAATTCATGACATTTTACATCCCAAAGGTCAGCTTCACTGTGATGTCATGATATTCAGCAATAAATCTTGTCTGGACACAGACAGCAATGCAGTCCAGTCTAAAAATCCCTTATCTCTCAAATGTCCACTTTTCCTGAGCTCAGAAAAACAATGTGTTTTTCAGTTTAATGACATTGCCTTTTACAGCTAATCCAAGAGTGTTTAAAAATGATTTATTTAGCTCATGAAGCAGGAAAACGTTCGCAACACGTTTAGGGAAAGTGTAATCCTTTGGTCTATGGCAAATATTCAAAATGAGCAAGTTTGCAAATACGTGGTTTCAACTGGACAGAAAGTTTTCCAGTCTGGAAATAAACGCTGTGTCGCAAAGCTATCACACAAAAAGTAGAGCAGAAAGTGCAATATATACCATATATAAAAAAAAAGTAGGGAGAGAATGCTGTACTTTCCACAGCTGGCTAGTTTGCATCTTTATAAAGCACCTCAAAAACTCATTTTGGCTTTTGCCTTGGCCTTACACCTTTTCATATTCTGCTTTGACAAGCACTATACAGATAGATGGGCGTTCGCTGGTGTTTTTAGTTACACTTGCTCTTTAATTGTTTAAGCTCTCACATGTTTTTGTGGTCAGTGTCTCAAGGACTTGAAACAAGACTTTCTACGGAAGAAAGCGAGGTACGAAAATATGTCGTTCATCGGTGGGATGCAGGAGGCTTTGGAGAACCTGAAGAGAACAATGGCATGGTGTTTGGTGAGAGTTTATCAGCTGTAAATGTAAAAACAAACAAACCAGAACCCACTTACAATATAATAGTTTGTCCATGGCTGTTTCTGTACAAAGACGATTACTTTGCGTAGTTTGTTTAGGGCTCTTGTTTTTTTAAGAGGATTAATCATGGTGATTTTTTTTATTTTTAAATTTCTCTCAGGTTGGTGAGAAAGAACAATTTGTACAGCAGTTGAAGGAGGACATTGAAAAGGAAGAGAACAATTGCAACCTTGAGGACAACCTTCAGCTTTGTCAGGTGAGTCTTATGTGTTCCTATTCTGTCGAAGATATACACAAGTCTATTTACAAATGTTGGAGCCCCTTAAACTCTCATATAAACTGACCTGAATTCACGTGCTACTTTTTACACTTTCGTAGATGTCTTCCACTAAAACAAATAAAAGAAACTACCGTACTTCTCCTAACGTGAACCTCTAGATTACTGTACTGTCGCACTGTTTTTCCCTTATTCTTTGACGCAGAATAAGGTCACGCAAGTAGAAAAGAAGCTTCAGCGCATCAAAAGCAGAGTTGACAGTCTGAGAGAAGAGCAAGAGTCTCTGTCGGGCGACAGCCTCAAGCTGAAGGAAGAAATGAAGATCATCAGGACGGCTCACAAGGAACAGGAGGTACAGATTGGGGAAATATGACAGTCTGGTTTCATGTAAAGATTTATTATGTTTTCTGAATATATTTGATTTATACCCGTTAAAGTGATATAATCTCGTCCCGTAGCTTGTTTACTTCTGTGCTTTGAACAAACTCAAGCAATCAGAGAGGGAGCGAAACCTTCTCCTGGAGAAAATTAACAAGGCAAAAACCAGGTAGGGGTGAAGAAAGGTTAAGCAAAGCCTCTGAAATGACACTGTATCTTAATACAAACACATGGCTTTGTGTGTTTTAGTGTGAGCATGAGCAACGATGGAGAGACAGAATATAGGAAACGGCAGAAGAAAATCTCCGGGCTGAAGGAGCAGCTTGCTGCACTCGAGAAAACCTACTTGCAGCTAAATCAGGAGTTCAAGAACACACATGAGGCTCTTCTTAAAGGAAAGGAAGAACGCGATAAGCTGAGGTAAAAAAAAAAAAAAACAAGCAAAAAAAACACCCTCTTTATCTGCATCCCAATGACATTCCTGATCAAGCTCTGTTCACGTCAAGTAGATTGGAGGAGCGGAACGTCCAGCTTTTGTACGCGTCCAAACTGAAGAGGAAGAGTCAGCTGCTCGCCAGTCGAACAAACAGGCTGAAGCGGTTTGGAGATCGTGTAACCGAGCTGCTGGCCTCCATCGCTGAGGCCTATGCCAAGGGACGCTTTCTCAAGAGGCCCCTCGGTCCAATAGGTTACCTTCTTTCCAAATATATTAAAGGACTTCACTTTAGAATTTTTTTTTTAACAATTAAGTCATAGTTTCACATTTTGGAAAAAAAAAAATTTAACTTTTAAGCTAAATGAAACAATCACAGACATTAGATATTGACATCTAACAAGTACTGCGCTAAATGGAATACTTTTTCTAAGTTTTTCCATTCATCCCTCTTCGAGAACAAATCCCATTCTGCAAGTATTTTGTATATATCTGTAATTGTGATGTAATAGTAGAACTAAAAGCGTATTTTGTACGTCTCCCAGATCACACAGGTAGAGGCAACCAAGTTCCATGGCCAGAGGCAAAATACTACCACTACTACTACTAATGATAATAATAACAATAGTACTTTTCATTTATAAAGCACTTCTCGTGCCAGTCAAATACACTTAACATTGTCACATTAAAAGTAAACAGCATAAGAACCAAAGCGACATAATCAGAGCTTGAAAGCAGTTGTGAAAGGTGGGTTTTCAGAGAAATAGGCTACATGGTTAAATTATTATTTTTTCCACACTTGGAAAATTGTATATGATGGTTTTAGCGGCTCAGTCTACTTTGTGCAGCTTCATGTGACCTCCACTGCAAATAGACGAAGTGCCTACATAAAGTAGGGATGGTTGTTGTTGCAGTGCGATGATCGTGGGATCACAATCATCGTGTATGTAATAGTGATCCCACTTGCGGCTGCATTACATTGTGGCATCCGCAAGTGGCTTCCAGAGCCCAGTGGAATTAAACCGTACGATAAAATGATCAATCCCTCTGTCATATCAGCCCCTCCAATTAGAAAATGGAGCCATCAAAAGGTTAGAATAGCACAAAAACTGGAAACGGGAGGAAAGAGCAAGCCTGACTCTGTTTGAAGGTGACACAGTCCTCCTTCCTACCCCCTAAAGTTGATGAATACATCGTTTAAGTGTGGTTTCACAAAGGTTATCTCCTGAACTCTGTCTTGTTTAGTAATTGCCCACAGCACTGTTAACATCTTTTCCCAGCCATTATAAAAAATAAGGCTATGTGGCTCCTGCTTCATGCTGAAATTGAATTCAACAAAAAATAATTGTAATCACTTGCAATTTTATCAATTCAAGTATAATTTAACCAGAGAGCGGACCCTCTGTCATACTGATAATTTCTTTAACTTCCAATTTTGGTTCAGTAAAGCAGTAAACTCAGTGGAATTTTGCATATTTGCTCTCAGGGGTGTACCTCAGTTTGAAGGATCCCACGCTGAGTGTCGCCGTGGAGGGCTGTCTACGGAGCTTCATGAAGGCTTTCTGCTGTGACAACTACAAGGACGAGGCCGTCCTTCAGGAGCTCATGTCTCACTACTACACAAAGGGCAACAGGCCGCAGATCATTGTCTGCCCTTTCTCTGAGAAAATCTACAACACCGATGAACGGTCAGCAGCAGCAGGATTTCCACATTTGTTTAATTGTCTTTCCTGGTTTATGACACATTTTAAACATTTTCTTTTTTGTTCCGCAGGAAAGTATATCACCCAGAATGTCCATCCGTGCTGGACATTATCTCTGCACCGAACCCAGTCATCATCAATTGCCTGATTGACCTGAGGGGGATAGAATCAATTCTGATAATCAAGGTTACCGAATTGATCCGGAGTAGCAGATAGTCGTTAGTAGTTTTTGTCTCACTGTCTGACTTTTGTTTTTTAAGGAAAAAGACAAAGCGAGGAGGGTCATGCAGCAAGGACGGCCACCTAAAAACTGCCGCGAAGCTTTTACTGTCGAGGGTGACCAGGTGTATCCGAACCGTTATTACACCTGCGACTTCAGCAAGGCCGAATATCTTGGCGTAGATCTCGAGGCTGAAATAAGGTTACTGACATATGTTAGTTGCAAAATGCAAAAAAACCTAAACAGTGAGAGAAAAAAAAGAGAAAAATATGTAAGTATTTAATGAGAGCTTGACGGAAGGAAGAAACGAACGTGGCAGTGACCTTGATTTTATTGTAAGAGCTGATTCCGTCACAAGGTTCTCGTCAACTGAAGATAAAGGAGCAAGAAGGAAAGTAAATCAGGAAAGTAAAACACTTAATCTGAAATCAAATCATCACAAACAATTTTGTACATAAACACATCAAACAGAAATTAAAGATGTTAGGAAAGGAAATATGTTTTATTTTTTACATATTGTCCTTTATGTTCAGGACAACACATCCTTACACTCTCTGAGTTCAAGTCTCTCCCTTTTATCAAAGAGAGAGATTTGCCACATTAATCCACTGTAAAATGCTTCAAAATTGACAAAAGTAGAGGCCTGCATAAGTTTAAATTTCTTTTTTTCTAAGCGTTGCCTAGTGCAGCTTGCAGTAAGCCAGCTTCAGTGAGAACTTGGACAAGGCGAAATGTTGTATTTCAAAAGTAAGGTCTTGCTTATTTAAAAACGCAGCTAAATAACTGATTATTTGAATTGCAGAACTCATTACCACATGTAACCAAATGTACATACCAAACACTGATCACCAGCATAAAAATGAAGAGAGATACCATATTTCTAAAGAATATGCCCAAGGAAAAATGTGTATACAGAGAATAAAATTGGGCCAAAAATCGACCCCCGAGTCACACCATATTTAATGTTACGTGGCTGACATTTTTAATGGGAACGATGAACTTTCGATTTGACATGTAAAATGTAAACCATTCAAAGGCTGTGACAGGACACAAACATGGTCCCTGCAAGACAGTATTAAGCAACTTCACCCATGCATCATTTTGGAACTACTGCATGCCTGGACATGCAGCGGTTGGGTTTGTTTGCATGTCATAGAATAGTGAACTACTGTACTCTAGTTTGTAGAGCTTAGATGTTTTCAAAACATTTAATGTGATTCAATACCAAAAGTTTGATTTGAGATGAAAGTGGAAGTTGCATTTTACAGAATTTTGGAGTCCGATTTGGAGAACCACCAGGCTCAGCTGTCCAGGTTTCAGCTCCACGTGACCTCTGTATCTGAGGACCTCCTGAGCATGGAGAGCAAGCTGAACGGCACCATCATGACCCTGAAGACGACTCTGGTTAGTCAAACAGGCAGCAGAACCTTCAGATTAAATTTTTTTGTTGTTGTTGTTCTGCAGAAAAGCATATGGTTAATCTGCATTTTTAAAGGTGAAACTTGGAGCTATATTAGGTTGTCTTTTGTGTTTTCAATGCAGGCCTCTGTAAATCAAGTCAAGGCAACAATCAATGAGTTGGAGACTGCTGGTCAGGAGCAGATCGATGACATCAGTTCCTTGGTGATTATTTACTTTTTATTTGCAGAATCTTCTAAACAGACACAAATCCTTGTGTACATTAGGTCTGATTTCTTCAGAAACGAATTTCAGGAGGAAGTTGCCCGAGAGCACCAACAGAAAATCGAGGCAGAGAAACGCATGGTTCAAGAAGCCAAGGTGGAGCTTGATAAGCATCAGAAAATAACAGAAAGCATTGAGTCTATGTACTCTTCTGTTAGAGAGAAGGTTGATCAGCTTCCTGAGGACACGGAGCCTTTAAAGGTACGGTTGAGCGCTGTTCTTTCACTTTGTTTAGAGGCCCAAAATAGCTTCTAGTTTGAACTGGATTGTTTGAGTGTTTGAAACTGATATGAATGTTGTCTGCTGTCTGTTCCCGTTCCCGAAGGACGAGCAGCTAAAGCTGGAGGCCGAGTTGGCGAGACATGAGCGACACATCAAGATCTTAGAAAACAAGCTGAAGGCTCATGAAGACAACATGCAAGTCATGAAAAGTGAACTTGCCGAAGCAGAAGAAGAGTTGCAGGTAACAAAAGCTGTGCTTAAAGGAACAGTTCAACCAAAAATGAAAAAGTGAGTCTATATATATTTCTGGAACAGTGTTGCAGCATTCTCCTAAACAAGTGAAGGCTTTCTTTAAAATAACGCCCCCCCACCCCGGTAAAGTCACCTGATTCCGATAAAATCAGGTTGTCACAAGACAAAAAATTGTCACGCGTGCTTTTGGGTAGCAGATAAACACCAAGGTTGAATTCCTTTAGCAGCATTCAGCCAAACAAGTTTGAATCAGACATGGATGCCCAGGAAGAAGAAGAAGAAGAGCTACTTGTACAAGGTCTCTTACAAGTTTATTAATCAGAATAGGTTTTTTTTTTCGTTTCTACAACGTCAGTGGGGGTGCTCCATTTGATCTTTTAAGTTGGAAATTCAGAGATGCAAGTCAGATACTTCATCGGGGAACAACCCTTGAAGTCTGAACTTCGACTTGGAAACTCAGAGAAACTTCAGTAACCCCAAGCCTGAAATCCAAGATAGCTGCTCCATGCATCGATGTGAGTAAAAGCTGCACATTATTATTATGATTACGCATAATATATTGTTTATTAGCAACTTAGTCTGTAAGTTTGTGTTATTAAATCAATCATACAACAAGTATTGTGTAACTTCTACCTGTGGGCATGCCCGAACAGAAACTATCATGCATAACAGTAGCTGCTTTTCTGAACTGTGAACTGGAATGCGGTAAACTTGGATCTAATGTCATTCCCATCTGACCTCCGCACCGTTATAAGCCCACACCCTCAAGTCATCGGGATTGGTTTTTCTAAATAGAAGGCTGTAGGAATCAGTCTTTGGGATACTGTACATAAAACACCACATGGACATATTAACAAGGTCAAAACCATGATTTTTTAAAAGGAGGATGTCTTTAAAGTTGGAAACATCATTGTATCATTCAGGAGATTTGGTTGGACTTGCAGTGGAAAAGCTGTACATTGTTTAGGGGGTTGGGGGTGTAATAATATTTTTTTATATCTACAAATAATTCCACAGCTTTTTTCAATTGTTAAGGAAAACGCTGCAACACCATTTTTCTGTGAAGCGCCAAAAATAGTTGGTGGAATTTAAACAACTTGGCTGAATTTTCCTCTGTGGCTGAATTATTCCTTTACAGTAATTCAACAGCTTGTTTTACAGTGTAATTTTCATTATGCTTACATTGGAGGGTTTTTCCAGCTTCAGCTATTGCTTACACCCTGCGGTTGCAGTTTAGCTTCTATACGGATATGCTAGCAGTCAACCAAAGAGATGATTTGCTGTCTCCTGTAAAATTCACATGCACATGACAGGAATATGTGGCTAAAGCTACGGAGATCAGCCCTGAGCGGCAGCAGGTGGCCAGGAGCGCCGGCAGCATTGACATTGAAATCACTCGGCTGAAGAAGAAAATCACGGTGTACGAGAGCTGCCACGGCCAGCAGGGGGAGGTGATTAGGTGAGAAATCACCAGCTCGCTCCTTCTTTTTTTTTTCTTTTTCAGCGTATGAAATAAACATAAATTTATGCTGCAGCGGTAAGTACGTTTACTCGGTATTATGCTTAAAAAAACGCACTGTTTCCAGGTCTTTTAGGCTCTCTACTTATTACACAAATGAGTTATGATAGTATACACTACATTTTGATTGGTGTGCAGAGGCATACACACTAGCTTTAGTGTGAGACAGAGATTAGATAAACTGTGTTTTCTGCCCACTTGAGCTCATCCAATGGGATCACTTCTCTCACAAGTTTTCCACTGTACACTTGAATCCAATCTTCCCCTTGGCCATCACCATCTGGCATTATCCTGGCATAAGTGAAATCTGGAGTATGCAATTTTCTGTCTTCTGTCCTCTTTAGGGAGTACGCTGAAGCTCTCAGTCTCTACAGACAGAAAACCAACCAAGTGAAAGATCTACAGAGGTTCATCGATCAGCTCAATTACATCATATCAGACAGGCATGAGCGATACATAGTAATGCGGAGGTAAATATCAGTCAATTTCAATCAGAACAAACATCTGGAAAACAAAATGATATGCTTTTTTTCAGATTCTTTTTTCTTTCTTCATAAAGGTTGCTCTCCGTGAGATGCAAGCTATACTTCAACAACTTTCTGATAAAGATAAACTGCTCTGGCTCCCTGATCTTTGATCACAACAATGAAACGCTCTCAATCACGGTACGTATGCTCATTTTAACCTTTTTGTTTAAATACAGTCCTCAGTTTTACCTAATCACATAATATTGATCAATAAAGACAATGGCTGCCATCATTTCTTCTCTCTAATACCCCTTTTTCACTGCATGGTACCGTTCAACTCAACTCGCCTCGATTGTGCTCCCTTTAACAAAGTGCAGTACAGTAGCTACAGTTTATTAAATAATTTGTAATATTGTACCATATAACCACCCAATACCCAAAGCAGATAGAGTTGAGGCAAGCTGAGCCAAGGAAAAGTGTCATAAGTGACCAAAAAAGTCTTTAAATCGGAACCTACTTCTGGCACCACTTTTCTTATGTTATTTCTGGAAGAAAAGTGCAAGGAAGTAAAGCACAGACTTATTCTGGCAAAGGTGAATCCTCCGGGCAGCGACGATGATGATGATGATGATGATGACGTAAATGACATGAGGTTGCTGTCCGGTGGTGAGCGCTCCTTCTCCACTCTGTGCTTCATGCTCTCGCTGTGGGAAATCACCGAATCACCCTTCAGATGCCTCGATGAGTTCGACGTGTACATGGTGAGTGCGCAGGAATGGTGGAAAAACACCAAAAATTGGTGTGAAACCATTAGTTAATCGAAAATGTTCTTTGTTTTTTGTTGTTTTTTTTTTTTTTTTGTTGCTGCAGGATATGCACAATCGCAAAATCTCTCTGGATCTCCTGCTGGAGCTGTCGGAGCGGCAGCACCTTCGA
>KV751360.1:1182040-1208348 GCA_001698575.1 Mola mola
CATGTTTACTTCAGCCTTTTACTTTTACATTTTGCATCACATCTTTGTTTCCAGTACCGAAGCACAAGTAGTTAGTTTTATTCTAATATGTAGCTGGTGTCATCATTTCAACAAAACTGTAAACCGTAGTTTTGCTCATTTCTTTTTCTTTTTTTCATTTTGTTGTCCCTTTTTTCATTTTAAAAAGATTTTAATCAGCTTCAGGACTGTTTGATGACTGATTAACTGATTAATTATGGTTTGTGTGTTTCAGTCATCTGCCAAAAACCAGCCTCATCAAAATCCACCAGCTTGTGAATCCGGGTAGTGACACTGCAGATGAAGATAGCTGATGTACAGTGACAGACACGTCACAAATATTCAGTATTACTCTATGTGTTTGGCAGAGCTGTTTGTGAATTTGATGTGTGAATGTTTAAATAATATTAATTGTGTTGTTACAGTGTGTATTTTCATGACACACAGGGGTATTATCTTGTCCTGCTTTTTGTTGTTTCTTCACTCTGAAGGCTGTTTGTGGGCGTCTTCACAATGTTTGTCAGATAAAACCTTTTTTTCTGTGTTTTTAGGTGTAAAGTGACAGTACCTGGGTCAGACTCTTCTCTTAATAGTAGTAGTGTTCAGGCAGTTACATTCACTCGCAGGGGAGATGATCAAAACAGCACAGATGTGTATTGTGTTGCATGTTAAACGTCACATGCACCGTGTTCAGGTTGTAGTATTATAAATATGTTGTTTGTGTACAGCAGGTGAGATGTATGACAATGATGATTTTCTTTTTTAAATCAAATACTGTTTCTGGGAAATGATGATTGTGATCTCTTGAACGTGAATAATCACATGATTATGTGATTACTCCATTTGAATTTGGTGATTATAGTTTACAAAATGGATGTGTTATCATAGAATGTGCAGTATCTTAAAAACTGTTGCAGTGAAAACATGTAAAAGGAGTTTACTGAGGGGAACTTTGGAGCCACCTCTCAGTGTTATTAGGCAGTTTTTCTGTGAAATTTACTCCAGTTAACTATTTGGGCTCAGTTACTTTAACATGAATACCAGTTGTCCACATTCATCACAGTAAACTTCAAGCAGAATAATCTAAACGCTTTCATATATGTTGTACTTTTCATAAATACAGGGTTCTGTTGTACCTGCATTACCCATAAACACAATTTTAACACACTCTCAACGTTTCCAGGATTTTCCTTGTTTTCATTAACTACACCTGCTAGGCAGTGTCTTTCAAAAAAGCTTGGTGAAGGTTTATTCATTTTAATCACTACAGAATTATTTTTGGGTGCCACATGTATACATGCCACATGTATAAAAGAAGACAGTCACTTGTATTATGATTTTTTTTGTTTTTAAAGTTGATATAAACATTTACTAGACAAAGAATCTGACATAGAGACTTGACTGAAATGTATAAATATACATTATGTTGATGGTTGTTTTTTTTTTTTGTTGTTGTTGTAGACACAACAGTGAAAAGCTTCTACAACTTTCACTATTGTACAGTTGTACTCAGAATTGACTCCCATTGTAAATGAGATTTATTGGCAAAATTTATAAACTTTCAGCTTTTGCAAGAAACAAATCAAACATGAACGATTTCAGTAGCTCAACGCAACTAATATTTATTAGTGTTTTCACCAAATTCAACAGAAAATGCCACTTTCAATGACTACTGCGGTCACCAAATGATTCAACACCTTGATGACATGAAGTGTCTTTATTACTTTGTGTTATGACCTGCTGCAGACGTGATGCACAGCAGTTCATCAGCTTCTGGCAGTGTTCCTGAGGAGTCTTAGCCTTTTCCTGATGGGCACTGGCCTCAGGTTCCATAATATTCTTGGGTCTGCGTGCTGGGAACCCCTTCACCAAAGATTTTTTTATGGAGTTGAAGTCAGGCGACTGATGGCCACTATAGTTTCTTCTTCTGAAACCAAGCCTTGGTGGACTTTGAGATCTACTTGTCATCATTGTCCTGTTGGAAAGTCCAATGAGACCCAAGCTTCAGCTTCCTCGTAGGCGTTCTTCACCACACACCACCTCAAAAATCTGCCAACTTCCTCCGTCTGCCACATGCAGGTAGTATTGTCAACGTTTCTTCAACTTTGAACTTGGGAACTATGCTTCCAATGGTATTTACAGTTACATTGCTCACCTAAGGCAGCGATTGCCTCTCTAAACTTTCTGCACCATTCCCTTGACTTAGCCATATTTCTAACATACAGTCAAACGTCACCGTCAACAAACCCTCGAGCCAGTCCAGGTAATTGGGAGAATATCAGTTGTAAATAATAGTTGCTTTGACCTATTTAAATTGTTCTTGTTGTGATTGTTGTTTACTGCAAACAGCTGAAAGTTTTAAAATTTTGCCAATGAACCTAATTTGCAATGGGGGTCCGACAATTTTTAGTGCAACTTTGAGTGGACTCCAAGCAGACACTCAGTCCATGCTTGCATAGCCTAGAAACTGGAAGCAAAACGGTCGAAAGAGAATTTCTGCAATAACTTCAACTCTCATCATCATCGTCTTCCTCAAGCTGTCGACTCACACTGAAACGCTCCTTCAAAAGCTCTGTCGAGCGCCTCCCTCGAGGGTCCTGCATCTTTAATGAATGAGTGTTGCAAATGGAATAATTCGAAGATGACACTTCTCAATAAAAAGTTTCTCCTTACAAAAAAGTTTGAGACGTAGGAATGCAGTGTGTCCAGTAAACATATGTGAGGCTTTCCCCCCATTTTTTTTTTTTTTTTTTTTTTTTTGAATGTTTTTTGCTTCATTGGAAGTGGAGCCACTCGCACAAGGTCCCCGGCTTTGAGCGCGAGCTCCCAGCAGTAAGGTCAAAAGCCAAGACTATACTCACTTTGCAGTGCTCTTTCGTTCTGTAAACATGTTGATATGTTGTAAGTTCAGTTACTGAACTCTATATTAAATAAGCAGACTGAAGAGGAAGCCAATTTTGGATCAGTGTGGGGAATAAAGCATGATTGCACTGCCCAATGACAGCGGTAAATTTGGTCTTTCCACGATTAAGTGGCGGCAGTATGATAAATTCATAAAAGGAATTCTGCAACATAAATACATCTCTCCTGTCACTGGGTTAAAAAAAAAATAATACAGTGCTCTACCTCAGAGGTCAGCCCACAGCTGCAACCCAAATATCTTCCAAAAACTCAGGTGTCACACATACACGAGTTTCAAATGGAGGGAAGCATGCTCCCACATGACTGGAGGTGAAAAGAATGAAAGTCCAATGAGTCACATACTGTACATCCCATGCAACAATACTAAATGAATCCTGGAGGGTTTTTCCATATTTAACCACCTAAAGATGTAAAAGGTAAGAGATTATATATATAACTCTTTTTTTTTTTTTTTTTCACACATAATATATGCATGCAAAGAACCTACTCTTCTTGGTTCCATCATGTGAAAACACCTGGAACAGACCGGAGCCTCTCTATTCTCCAATAGCTCAACAAGTCTGGGTAGTAGAGACAGTTACAATTATCATAGGAATTATTGTTTGTTACTATTATGTAAAGCATACAGTAATTTCAGCAGTCAACACTGGGGATCCTAAATACTGCAGGAACATAATTTAATGCAGTGCTCCACTGATTTACAAGCTAAGGTTGAATGGGAATGTGTCGGGTTACTGTGCACGAATCACATTGGCATGTTTTGAAATAGAAATGTATGATATCTTATAGCTATATTCAAAATTATTCAGCATTTGACATTCTCATGCATACAACCACAAGAAGCGAGTCCATTGAAAAATAGTCCAAGCATTGTTTTGTTGGTTTTTTTTTTCCCCTGTGGAAATGGCAGAGAACCTAATGAGACATTAAAACGTGTGCTGCTGTCCAGTGTGTGTGGATTACAGGAGCCTCACAGGTTGCGTTGATGCCTCAGGTTTAGAACTGTCCGGCACTGCTGGGGTCACACTGCAACAGGCGGACGATGGACGGGTCGCTCTTCGCCGCCTCTTTGAACTCTTCCAACGAGATCTGGTCGTCGTTGTTTTTATCCATTTTGCTGAAGATCTTGTCCACCCGCTGCTCTGGTGTCAAACCGTCCTCGTTCATCTTCATCATGATCACAGTGCCCACCATTTTGTAGATGGCCTGCGGATGAGGAAAAATTACCCTGAGGGTTGCTTTTTTTTTTTAAATATCATCCAGTGACACTCAACATGTGTTCACAGAGACGTACAATGAAACTTTAGTCTGCTTAACCAAATAATAATGTTAAAAATTGGTGGATATAGTTTATATTGACGATACTATGTTGACATTGTTTGCTGAAAATAGGTGCAGGTAGGTGAACGTACGTGTTGTTAGGTACTGAAGAAACTGTTTAAGTAGCTAATAGTATCTGATGGCTTAAACAGGCAGTACAAAAGCCACTTTTACTTTGGCTCAATTTACGGCGCCAAGGTAGCAGGATAGCCATTACGCTACCAAAATTATCGGTGCCACCAAAGGCCTGTTTTCCACCATGTGCTCGTAAGCACAGTGTAGTTATCAGTATTAACACCGTCAAGGTCCGCAAGTGTCTGTCTGTTAGGGTCAGTTAGTATATCCTCTCTTGTTTTGAAATCCCTATGTGTCTATTCCCCACTTCCTGTCTAGCCTTGTCCCTCGGGTGTGTTTGATTACTCCCTCTCCCTAATGTGTCCCACCTGTGTCCGATTGTCTGCCTCTCCTCATGTATTTAACCCCTGTGTTCCCTTCCTCCTGTGCCAGATTGTCTTGTCTTCTTAGTGAGCAGTCCACCGTATAATCCATGTGAGTCTCCTTGTGTTCAATCTTTCTTCCATTTACTGAGTTTGCCTAAACCACGTATGTGCCTTTGCCTAGTTTTGAATTCCCGGTTTGACCTTGTTTATTAAAACGACTACTGATTTAGAAAGCCCCCCGTGTGACTCTGTACTATTGGATCCTCGGTTTACCGCACCTGATAAACACTTTGAAGAGATTGTGCCGAAAACAGTGTCTGTTCAGAAGGATGGTTGCTTTTGTGCAAGCGGAAACGGCAGGTAATGGACAAAAACGAGGGTTACACCTGCGTGCAGTTCAGAGGGGAGATGTCGTATCACAAAGACACAGTGAGACAACAGATCAAGGTTGATCCTTAAGGTGGAGCTCAGGCAGCGTCTGAGACATTCTCGACTTTATCTCAAACTGCATGATGAAAACAAAACTTTGGCCTCTCATGATTTATTATCATGCATGGCATTAAAATTCCTCTTCGATATTACACAACCAAGTGTTTACTCATAGCTCAGGCCGTTTTAATGCCCAGTTGGAGTTCTCGTGTTAACTTTTGTTTGGACAGTAGCCACGATGCAACTGCTTTCTTTGCAACTGCAGAGCCAATTTTAAAAAGATGAATAGGTTGTTAGCCAAAACAACACATCCCAAACCTGTTCAGCCAACTGTTCAGGTGGTGTCCAGACAAGAGATGCTGAGAATCGCTGACGTTGTTGCTCATGCCACATTGCCACATTAATCACTGCAGGAATTGTCAACATGCTCCAATATCACAAAGATATCAGATTCACCATTAATGATTGTGTTTCCATAAATGGCACGGCGTGATCTAATGCCACTGCAGTTTTCTTGTCATGAAACTGCCTCTGTAATCGAGGCCTCGCAGGTGTGCAGAACACTGATAGCAAAAAGGTCCCCTGATGAGGGGAGGGCCTAATGACTCGATAATCCCATACCTCGATTATCTCCAGCATCTCCACTCTGGTGATTTTGCCGTCACCGTCCAGGTCATACATGTTGAAGGCCCAGTTGAGTTTCTGCTCAAAGCTCCCGCGGGATGTGATGGACAGAGCACAGATGAACTCTCGGAAATCGATGGTGCCGTCCCCGTTTTTGTCAAAGGTTCTGAAGGCGTGCTGTGCAAATTTCGATGCGTCACCGTACGGGAAGAACTGCAAAAGAGGAAGATATGTGTTCAATGATTCAACCTCACTTTCAAGAAAGACTGAGCAGTAATAACACCATGTTTCAGGATGTATGAATAGATGATTGCATATCCTGATGGATAGAAGAGAGGCAGCAGTTCGCACAAACCTTGACATAGAGCTGCTGGAACTCCTCCAGATTCAGCCTGCCAGTGGGGCAGTCTTTCAGGAAGCCTTTGTACCACTGCTTCAGCTCATGTTCATTAAACTCTGTGCTCTTCACCAGATCCTCCATCACCTCGGGAGTCAGCTTGCTGTTCTGCTTTCCCATGGTTCCTGTGGTGCAAGAACACGTGCATAATGCATTTATCTATGCTCCAGTGATGGCGGTATGAACATCTCTAGCCCAGCATAGAAAAACTGCCTTTTTCATGTGCCCCTCAAACGTAAGAACAGAGAGTGTTTTTTGTGAGGGGAGGCGGGCAGCAAATACATCCCTTGTGCGTTCTATTTCTGTCCCGCCGGCCTGCTTGTGCCAATCTGTGGCCTGTGTTGCACTGACCTGGATCATCACTGTCAGAGCAGATCCAATTCATCAACTGTTCGATCACCGTTATCAAGTTTCCACTGCAAACGCTGTCCTATGACCTGACAGTAACAACAAAGCCTGCGTTCTGTGGTACAAGTCTGGAGACCTGAGGCAGGATGCAGGAGCACAGCGTGGGCCTGACGTAATCTGGATCAGTGGGGAATATAGCTTATAACTGTGTGGTCTGTATATAATACTTTGTTTAAGCCAGTTGGGGGCAATCCACGGACCAAATCAGCCTGGATTAGTTTGCTATCCGCACTGAAGGGTCTCGGCGGCAATCACGACAACTTGTGCAACCACAGCAGAGCTGCCTGTCAGAGGCCGTGTTCATTAATTATTGACTCATGGTGTGGCAAATGACATTAAGTGGCCAAGAATGCGTCAGTTCCCAATACATCATATAACAAATGAGCCAGGGGAATATTGTTTGCGTATCAGAACACCAGGCACCAATGGGGACCAGCGTGTGGTCCTCACATCTCTGCGGCAGCAGCGTGAAGGCGGGCTGGACAGCCCCAGCACCACGCAGGCAGCACTGCATCATTGGCTCGGGCCTTGCACAGCAAACAGCAGAAAATGTGGGCTGACGCCAAAATCAGTGCAAAGCTTTTAATGTGCACAACCATCCTGCCGTGCGCGAGGGGCGACTGCGGGAGCACGACGGCGAAAACGGACTGCAAAGTCAATGACCTTGAGAACAAACGTTTTGCAGGAAGATGACAAAACCAGCTTGATCTCGCGGCTCGACACCACGTTACTGCGGCGTTTCGGTGGTTCGGCGCGTCCCGGGGGCCACCGGTGGGGTGGGGAGGACCGAGGCGGTCGGGACCGAGCAGATGCCAGCAGATACGGCGTTATATCACACTTTGGGCTATGACATCCGAGTTAATGCTATTAGAGCTGAGCGCCTCCTGTGAGCGCAGAGATGCAGCCGCTGCTGCATTCCGATGGAAACGACGCAGTGAGATCCGTCCCGGATAACATCCCGCCACCCTGCAGCGAATAACGGCCCACAAAATAATCCTCAAAATGTCACATCTGACGCTATTTTTTGCTCTTTTAATGACAGAAGACAGCTCGCGGCGCGGCACCGCAGAGCCGCGTTAAAGGCGCATAAAAGCCAATAAATTGCGCAAATCTTGACGTTAATTTCCGCCGATGATTCCCTCTTCTGCTTTTCAAATGTTTTTTTTTTTTGTTTGTTTTTTTCTTCGCGGTGGCTTTATTTTAAGGGATGCGCCGGTGCCCGTGTGCCAACCCCGAACGGATGGAAAATACGACAAAAAATAACGCACGACACGTCCACAAATGCCACCCAGCGCTCGCTGCGTACGCGGCATGGGGAAGAACAAATCTAGCACATGAACATCTGCAGGCAACCACTTCTTACCTTTATCACAGCCTAAATGCTTTTGGGGATAATAAATCTGGCTCCGGCTTCTGCAAAGTACAGAAAACCCTCCTCCGGTGGAAACGTGCGCTCCGAGAGGGATTATTTTCACCACTGCTCGCCTCTTTCCAAACAACAACAACAACAAAAAAAGGAAAGAAACAGCCGCTAATGGAATTTCTTGATGTGCCGTCGTGCTTCCAGATGCGGAGCAGCAGGGAAGGATCGCACGCAGGTCCGCGGATGTGCGACTACAGGAGCGCGGCGTCACCCGTGCGCATCACCGCCTGGCAGTCAGTCCACTGTGGCTCCGCGGGATCCTGTTACGTTATAACCGGATCCTTCACCGTGATCGACGTGGTCGTGATCGGGAAATAAAACACCGCACGCACCGGGATCTGCGCGAGGAGTGCGCGTGATTCTTTGACGACCCTGGCCAGGATGTTGACTGTAGATATGGATCCAATGGGGGTCATTAAAAGTGGCATTAAGGATAATCATTCAAACGTTTGGTGCCATGTTCGCTGTTCCAAAGCTCAAAAGCCCTAAATAGGCTATCACCCATAATAAAATGTACTCATCTGAATGTCTGTTTTTAATTCACACGGATGAATATTAAGTTTCCAAGCATAAATATCTAAAATATAGTTGGGTTTTTTCGACTGGCTATTCGGTCAGTGTCTCTAAAGTCAAGAATTGTCACTGTATCAGGAGATGGGAAAATGGTGATTTTTTTTTTTTTCTCGTTGGCTTATAAATATCAGGCATAAAGTGTTAAATGATAAGATTTTTTTCCAATACTGACCCGTCCATTTGTAGGAAACATTCAAGTGGTGGCTGGTTGTCTTTCCTGCCTCCAAACAGATCCAATAAAGACGAAGGACAAAAATTCGACGATTTTTAGGTATAATTACGGCTTCCAATAAGTCTTAGAAAACATGAACTGATCCTTTAAGTAGTTGTTTCAAAAAACAACAAATAGCTCAATTGCTAACAAACCAGACTATCTCTTGGTTATTCTTGACCATAATGTGTTCATCAGTGAGCTTTAGAGGCCCTGAAATGATGATTTTATTATCTCTGGACAGAGTCAGGCTACTGTTTCCCTTTAATTCTGGTGTTCTGCAAAGCTATGTTGGCTCTATCTAAAGTTACTCAAGACCCAACAGTCCATTTCAGCTAAAATTGTTGGATCTGCCCCCTTTTCTGACTCTGCACCAAAATGTATTGGGTTCAGTGGTTTTGGTTTGTTTTTGTTTTTTTCCTCTTTTCAAACCCCCAACGAGTTAATCATCCCGCAACAATCCTTTCAGCCCGAATTTAAGGTGATATTTTAATTCCTTTATCCTCAAAACATACAGCGTGTGTGGGATTTGCATTGGGGCCGATATGTGCAGAAGTTCTAAAGAAATTCACACTAAAATGAAATTCCCTTAATGGCGGTATTCTGGATTTATTTTTAGTAAACCTCATCATAATTTCCCTGTCTCCCTGGAGAGAATGTGGGCGGTTTACCATATTTTTTATACTCTTAAGCTTTGAACATTTCTGAAGTTATGGCCTAAAACATTAAAAAGTGCCCCAGTGTTAAATAATCCTTTAACAATATTCCTGGATCCCGAATCCCACAATTTAATGGGATCTAATTTGGCTCGAGACCCACCTTGGGCAGAATTTAATGCAGATCCATTCAGCAGTTTTTGCATAATCCTGCTAAAACAAACTCAGAGACACTGGGGGTGGGGTGATGATAATGGGAAGTTAAATAGAGGCCAGGTAGCTTATTTTTGCCCTGTGGCTCCGAGGCACATTGATCCAGATATGACTGATCGTAGCATTTTTCACCCATGTCTCAGTCAATGATATCAGCCAGAGGCCACAAGCTTTCATTGACAGGGACCTCTACAGATCCACACTGTTCCACACATCTTTAAAGGTTTGTGTTTAGCTGTGAACCTGATCAAAATTGTGTGATATAATGTGTGTTGCTCAGAGTAAAATCTACACATGATAAAACAGCTGTGAAGCTGTTTTTTATTTATGGGGGCCCCCCGGGGGAATACAGATATGGGTCCCCTTTGCTAAGTGATTTTACACACAGATGAGGCCTGCGGCTGGACCCACATCCAGGGGTTCTGGATCTGTTCAAAAAACCACCATCACAAATCCATCCTGTTGGGTCAGAATGGAGACTTAAATTGCGGAATTAAAAAGTCAGATTCACGCACACATCTCTGATTACTTGATTTCTTAATTTAATACCCACATACAGTACAGTATACGCATAAGTTCCTTTACATCTCACGAACACAAAGGCAAACAGTTAAATACGTAGATAACTTTAGCACCAGCGTAAAGTACCGCTCCAACTCAGCTTTCTCCATAACGTCAAAATAAAACCCCTTAGCTTGATCTCGCTAGGCATGGCTTACAAGTAACATTTTCACAGCAGCATTCACTTACAAAGGTTAATTGGTTAAAAAAGGATGCATATTGCACACCAAAAGTGGTATACAAAAGCAATACTATATTATATCCCCATGTACATGGCCATTTTTCTCAGTGTCACAATTATGCGGTTGACGATGTTGTGACGACTTCTGTATCGACGCTGATGCTGGATAGAAACATGAAAATTACAAAAAAGAAAGGTATGAGGATGCATGAACAACCTATGCAGATAATTGTCATGTAACAATCTTGCATATTGAAACATAAATAAAATACGTTCACAATGCTCTGATTCTTTTTATATACATGAATATATATATATATATAACAAAAGAGCTACTGTGTGCCTATAGGCTATGTTTTGTTTGGTTATACTTGTTTTAATATTAAAATCATACTAAAAAAGAATGACAAATCCAATGTGAACATTACTTTTCTGTTACGCAATAATGTGAAAAAATAGTATCAAAATGATCCTCTAAATTTCGCCATCAAAACGCAATGTAGTATTTAATGCACCATTTTGAAGTACAGTTATAGATATTTTTCAGCTTTCCCAACACAAGTAATCAAGAATTGATAGTGAGGTTTGACAAAGTGAGAGTTTCTTAGTGATTCCTGTTATACATTTCTTGTCAGATGATACTTATATATAATGAAGGTGTTGCTCATGTGAGACAAGTGAGACAAACATTTCTCTTACATCAGGCCGTCGCTTAGTGATGATATTATGACAGGATGTGTAGGAAGGACACATTCCATTATCTGGCGGTTTTCCGTTTTAAAAATCTGAACCAAAACCAAAACAAGTCAGAAAGTGGAGTATAGAGGGGTGAATTTGTATTGATCTCTGCGTGACATCATGAAAATCTTCAGCAAAATGTAACAGGAGGGTCCTGACCTCACATCCGCTGACCCCAGGTCAGCAAGAGTAGGTTCCAGGTTTAAGGTGCATCACTTGCTTTCGTGTGCATTCTTTAACTATATTTGAAGGTTTTGAGTTCAGAATCTGGCCCACGGCTCTAATGTGTTTCATTTTCTCAGCTCTTACAGTGTGATTTTAGGCCCCAGCTGGTTTTTATCGGAAAAGTCCACTGTACGCATCCTGCTCAGCATCAACAACAGAAGGAAGTGTTTACATCTGACTGACTTAATTTTCCAGGTAGTGACAAACAAATGAGGGATAATGTTGCTCTGTAACTGCTGCATGTGCAAGGGAGCAACTGTTAGCTAACAGGCTGTTGCCCCCGAAATGGTTATTGCAGCTTTAGGTAGTGTCTTGTCAGTTTAAAAAAAAAAAAAAAAAAAAAAAAAGCTAAATTATCTTTCTTATGTTGTATTAGTCATAAAACAAATACTATGCTAAATTGGCTGTAAAAAGCTATGGGTGAGGGTAGCTTGTTGGGAAGCTAACGCTAGGTTGGATGGCACTCTTACCTTAGTCGGTTCATATTTTGTCCACTTTTCCACATGCTAATGTTAAAATGCTAATAAATATCTTCGTAAAGGTCTGAAGATAAAGTTACATTTTTGTGTGTCTCTTGATCTCTTGAAAAAGTAGGACTGCATCTTACTTCTGGAGACAGTGAAAGAAGTGACGAACAGCATGCCTACAGAACTGCTCTCTTCCAATTGGCTGACAGATCAAATGTACTGAATCAAGGTGAGGATTCCTTGTAGAGGGTTTTCAGAACTTGGTCTGCTTTAGTTTGTCGATGTGGTAGCAAAGCTTCAAGGCCGGCCCCAGCTTGAGTCCGAGGTACTTCATGATCACGTCGCTCTTCAGGAGCAACAGGGCGTTCCCGTCGATCTCCTGAGAGAAGAAGAGGGAGAAGTTAGCGTCAGCAAGCCACTGGTGGGCATGAAACACAGCACATTGGAAAACAAGCTCACGTGTTTCCTGAAGATGTCTGCGTGGGGGCCAAGAGCCTGGGGGTCAGCATCCCTGATGAACCAGACAACATCTTCCACGGACCAGGTGGATGGGTCCTTGTTGGGCGGTGCCTTGGACTCCTGCGACTCTGATGGTGCACTGTAACCTATAATGAAAAAATAGAAGTTATAAAGGAGCTTTAGCTTGTAGCTCAGAGAAATGAACACAAAAGCAGTCTCGACTTGCTTCCCACCCGTCCTGTTGCTCTCTGGGAATGTGTTTGGGCTGGTGGACGGCTGCCGACACATGTTCATGGAGGCAGAGCCGTTGGAAAACTGCTGTGACGAGCGAAACCCGTAGGAGGTCTTTGACGAATAGGACGAGCTAATGGAGCTGAAAGCACAATCGCCGAGGTCCACAGAGTAGCGTTTGCCATCGGACTGGTCTAAATGGTAGTCCTCAGCCATAGACGTTTCAGCTAAAATCAAGATTAGAGACTGAATTAGCTCAGAGAATGCGCTTACGTCCGCACAGAAGCTTGCATCAGACAGACGTAAACATTTAGAGGTACCATCTGACTGGTAGGAGGTGTGCTGGGTTATGGGCTCATCACTGAAGAGGTTTTCACAGTGCAAGCTGCGGCAGAGCTTCTTCAGAAAACGAAGCACATAGTCGATGCTGTTCACCACGGGAAGGCTGAGAAGGTGCTGCTTCCCGTCAAATGTGGCTGAAAGAGCAGAACAGCGGACCACTTCAAATCAGTTTAGATGCAACTTCTGACAAATGAAAGCTTGTTTTCTCCATTGTTTGTGCTTAACAAACAAAAAAGCAACACCTGAGGGAGGTCTTTGTACAGCACCTGATATTTTTTCTCCTCCGTATCCTTGCGTGAGGAGAGTGAACACTGTTTTCTGCTGGAAGGCGCTGTCGATGCAGCCTTGGACGGCCTGCTGGAGCACCACCGAGGGTCTGTCGGGTCCGAAGTGATCGGGGAGCTGCTGGATCTTCTTCCTGTCCAGGTTCGGGCCTGTGTTAGCTTGCTTGTTGATGTAGATACACACTGCAGGGAACACACAGGGGGACATATTTATGGCTCTAAGCAAACCATGCCTGGATTGTAAACAAAACAAAAGGCCATTAATGCTTCCTAGATGGGGGTAAGAGAGTTTTGTGACCTACCTGTAAGCACCTGGGGCGTGGCAGAGTGGGGGATGGTGGCAGCATCCTGAGGAATGGAGCTCATATCGGGCTCAGGGGTGCTGCTGGGTGGGGAGATAGCCAACGGCGTCATCACCATCCTGGGTTTGAGCTGCAGAAGAAGAAGTTTTTCAGGTGCTGTATTTATTCCAGGCATATCATTTATTTACTACTTCACACTGGGAGGGAGATAGTGGAATAATTGGGACACCGAATTTGAATAAATCCGCAGTTTATATGTTACAGTTGTCGTACAGTAATGTAATCTATGGATCAAACCAGTCATATTACCAATCATGACCTCTCCCTTCTAACGTAAATAATGTTTAATAACAGTAGAGTAGAAAATTTTAACTCTCTGGGGTTCCACAAAAATCAGAAGATCTCGGAACCTGTGATGCCTCTCTGTGTACACATCTTATCCCCCCCGATGGCTGACCTTGAAGCCTGGCTTTCTCCCCCTCTTCTTAGGCACTTTGAGTGGGGGGAGCGACTCGGAGTAGCGGTTAGAAAAATCCATCTTGGCAACACTGCGGAGCGGGGGTCTCCCTCTCTTTCTGCCTGGTATCTTCCCCGACTGGCTGGGGATGAAGGAGGGAGCCACTGCAGCTGATTGCATCTCACCGCTGTTACTGTCTGATTTCTGTGCCGTTGCTGCAGGTACACTCATTTGGAGCTGGAGACAAAGGAAACAACCGTTGAGCTCGAGCAATAGACATGCAGAGAAACATGCACCTTACGCCCCCCCCCCACACACACACACTTCCTCAGCAGCTACACATTAGAGAGCAGTATTAGCATCAATTTAGAGCAGACAGAGAGAAGGCTGAGAGGCTTGCAAAAGCTGCAAAACAACATCAAAAGACAGAGAGACTGCTGAGCACCATAATAATCTAACAACACAAAAGGAAGCGATGCAAGAGCAGCGGATGGAAACAGCACCTCCATCCAGTGCTAATTTCACACCAATAAACCTGAGAGATTGAGAGAGGAGGGGGTGTGTATTACCTGCTGTCTTCTATTGTGAAAGCCTGAGGGCCAAGCCCTTTTGTTTTAAATCCCAGGAGCCGAAAGGTAACTGTAAAACTAAATCCCTGACCATGCAGGCAAAGCCATCGTACTCTTGCTCTGTGTGGCTTTCTCCTCATTCCCTTTTGGTTAACACACTGCTGCTGCTCGGCACAGAGGCTGCAGACATCTCATTAGACTAATGCATTCAGCAGTGGCAGAGGGAGGGGGAAATTGACTTCACCATGGCTACCCAGCTATGAATTACCATTACGATGACAGCGTCCATCCTCGTCTTAGAGAAGGAACAACAAGGAAAGACAGCATGTGGCACCCATCCTGTCCTGCAGCACAGCTAGCTAACGATACGAAACAGCAAATTGTACATCCATAATGGAAAGCAGACTAGCCGAAGGATGCAGTATGTAAACAAACAATAACCGGTCAGCAAGCACTCACCATCCAGAACAGATGTGGAGTGTCCCCGTACGCTCCCCTCTGTATTTCCTTTATTTTTATTATTTCTTTATTGCTTCCAGCGGAGCACGGATCTCAAAGCAAGGCGGATTCCACTGTAATACTGTATATGTGTGTGTGTGTGTGTGTGTGTGTGTGAGCGAGACAGAGAGTCAATGTGTGTGTGTAAAACAGAGGCAGACAGAGAGAGAGTGAAAGAGGGAGGGAGGGAGGGAGAAGGGCTCCTCTGTTGTCATAGCAACAAGCCTGTAAGCCCTGTAATACCCCGTCAGTTGTCTGCCATGTTTGGTCTGCTCAGTGCTGCGGAGGTATAATTAGACTGAAGATAGAGTTTCATTCATTGAAGTCTGCAGATATGAAGGTTATTTTTCTGTATTCGCACAGCGGCATCCCTGCCATGCGCTCCAGTGTGATTGGTGCATCTTCAAATACATTGACATAAAAATAATTAGCAATTATATTGCTAATTTAACAATGATTGTAATCATTTACCAAGCTAAAATGCCAAACGGCAGACTAACAGTATTAGAGCTGAAACAATAAATTGATTATTTAATTGTGTAAGCAAAAACCACCAAACGCTTAGTGTTTCCGGCTACTAAAATGGGAGAATGGGCTCTTTTTCTTAGTGTTTAATTAATTATAGTGTGTAATTTACAAAACAAACACTTTAAAAACCTTTGGGATTTGGGTAATTGCAATGCATTTTTCACAATTTTATGATGTTAAAATTACAGGTTTGATTAATAAATGATCAATTGCAGCCAAACGACATAATTTAATAACCATAATTACATTTTCCTAATAAATTTGTGGTTTTATGGTCTGAATAGCAATAGAATATTGGCATTGCCTTCTAGTGGGGCATTGATTACACTCTTGATACATTTCATTTAAAATTATAGGTCACAGTCATAAATCTACATTACTCCCAACAGTAACTGTTTTTTGATTATTATATAGTGTAAGAAAATTCTTTTTTTAAATGTCTGTAACAGTTTTTAAAATGGGAGGGAACTGAGGGATCGAATGTCTTGATTTCTAAAGCCAGTCCAGCTCAAAACACTTACACAAGCAGGAAATCCTCACATTTAAAACATATGAACCAGAGAGCAAGAAGTCTTCAATATCATTCATGACATGGTTTTAAGAATGAATCGATCATCAAGAATAATTTTTGGTAGATCATTTCACTAACTGATTCCATCTGTACACAGAGTGAAATGCAAAATAGTTAGTACAATAAAGAGATGCCTCACTGTTTCCTATAAATTTCAGGAATATCCTTAAAAATTCATCTTAAAACTTTGGTTTGTCGCTGCCTTTTGTTAAAAAAAAATACATTTAAAAAACTGGACCATTCATTCATATGCTGCGTCAGACTTCAATTTAGCCTGTTCTCAATTCTAACTTTTTTTTTTTTTTAAATCTTCTGTTTTTACTTACGTGTACTTAAAATTTTTGCTTTTACCTTCTGTCTTAATCATTCTTAGGCCTTTTTTATTCTATTTTTAGCATTTATGGAATGTAGTTCTAATTTTGAAGGAGTTGGTGTGTAGAGTCAACTATCTTTATTACTAACTTTGGATTTTTGTCAATAAAGTTACATTGAGGAAATTTGAAAGCAAGATGGCGGTGCGCGTACCGCTGTCTTTAAAGATGTCACCCTCAGCTTCACTGGGGTTTAGGGGGATTTTCACAGAGCAATATTTTTCCAAAAACCGGCTAAAATCTTTGACTGAGATCTGTAGACGAGGTGAGACGAGTTCTCGGTGAGATTTATTGACGGTGAACGCGTTAGAAATGTTTGTCCGGTGGTGTAATTTCAAACGAAAAGTAGAACTAGCTCTAACATTTCCACATTTTTGCTATATTTTACGCTTTTTTGAGAGCTGACCTTGTTTACTGTACATTTTTGAGCCTCCGTACAGTTATCTTGTTAATGTTCACGTTGTGTTAGCTGTCAGACCGGGTACAACTTGCTAACCTTTGGCCGCTCTGCATCAGTAACCTGAAGTCTGAAAAGAACACCAAAGAACCCATGTGAACTTACTCTCTTTGTCATCTGAAAGGCTTCTCTGCGAAAGCCCGGCAGGCGGTGGAGGAGAGCCGGTGCACCGCCGGTTTCGGCGGCCCTCAGGACCACTACAGCGGCCTGATCAGAGACGGGTCACTGCGGGAAGACGAGCACCAGAGAGCGGTGCTGCAGAAACTGGACCAGCTCCACAAAACACTCAGAGGGTACAGCAACACGCCGACATCTCTCTTCTCCAAGGTACAGCCAGCCTGCTTTTAGACATCACTTCATCAGTCAACTTTTCTGTAATGCTATGATTGTTCTAGTTCCCTAAACTCTGCGGAAATAAGGCCTGTTAATCATCCTCGCCAGACATCTTTTAAAGGAACAGTTCACCCCAAAATGAGGAGGCGGTCAGTCAGTCCCCTCTCAGCCATGATGATGTAAAGTCTTCTTCATTCAAAAAACATTAATGGAGGTTCACATCAGTAGATGGGACATGTTTATAAAATGCAGGCAAAGCATAGAAAAATAAAACAGAGCTTACGCTACATGAGCTTTTGTTTCTTTTCCTGTTTTAAAACTAGTCCCAGATTTTTGAGTTGTTTGGGGGAATCTTGCTCCACTGTTTTTCTGTTAATCTCCAGGAATGTTTTGTGGATCAAGAAACTTCCCCCAGCTTTCCATAATAATGACTGAATTTAAATTTTTGAGTGAACCCTTCCTTTAAAATGTATATAAAACGCTACTAGTTTGTTTTGCTGTTTTTTTTTTTTTTTTAACAGAAAAAAAATAGAAACGAAAGGAAATGTATTCTGTTATGCTACAGACAGTTTTTGCATACTTGTCTTTCAGTTTTTCACAAAACCAAAGGCTCCCCAAGGTTACTACATCTACGGCGACGTTGGTAGGAAAGTCACATAGTTACACATAAAGTTTATCATCTGATTTTTTTTTATTTTGATACTTTCCCCTTTTAACTCCCGTACTTTTAATTCTTTTCAGGCACAGGAAAAACTATGGTGATGGACATGTTTTATACATATGTTGAGACTGAAAAGAAAAAGAGGGTCCATTTCCATGGCTTTATGTTGGACGTGCATAAAAGTGAGTTTATTTTGCGTTCGTGCCGAGTGTCAGAGATCTGATGCACCGAGACATGAGAATGCAAATTTTTTTTCTCAGTTTTTGGCATTTTTTTCTCCTAACAACCACAAAATACAACTCACATACGTGAGTGTATGTGATAGACGAGGTGTCCTGCATGCAAAAAGTTGAAGTTGTGTTCCCAGATGTAAAGGCTGTTTGGTGCAGTGGGGTAAAAAATGAAATTGTTCTCAAATTTGTAAATACAGCAGCTTAGCTTGATGTTTATGAAGGTGTTTGTCTGCAATTTGTATGGTGAAATTTAAAGCATTTACCTCTCTGGCAGAGTAACTACAAGTGCAACACTCTTTTTTTTTTTTTGGCCTTCATTGATTTATTCTTTCTTAAATCAATAGGTGATTATAAAACAGTGCATCATTATGATTTTGGTCCCAACAGCCCAGATTTCCACCAGCTTTAGATGTACATCACATTTTATAGATGTTGCCAATAAAAAATCGACTCTCCATACTTTTCTATTCTGAACAAATCTGTCTTCTTAGTGTACTATTGTGAAACCAACACTTTGCGATGCATCATATTCAAACTAAATGGAAGAACGCAGTGCTGTGGTTGTTAAACCTTGCTTATACTTCCTGTTTTGGTCACCGCATTTCAGTTTTGCTACATTTAAGACACGGCTTACATTTCCATTTATATGTGCATGTTGATGGCAAAGCACTTTAATGTGAGCACCAAATGTCCACTTACTAAATTCCAGTCTTGAGTCTTTATAAAGTTAAATATAATTGTAAATTGAAAATGTATTTGGAGATAATTGCTCTACATATTTATATTGTATTGCCTACTTGAAGTTAAGTATAATTTTACATTTTTAAAAATACATTTTGTGTCAGTTCAGAAGAAATTGTTAGTTTTAACTCAGAAGCTTATAGTCTTAGTGTGTATTAATTTGTACTCATCCTCCAAAGAATGATCCGTCGTTCTTTTTTTTGTTCCTCAGGGATCCACCAGCTGAAAAAGAAAATGCCAAAGAGGAAAGCAGGGAAAATGGCCAAATCCTATGACCCCATTGCTCCAGTTGCTGAAGAGATCAGTGAGGAGGCCTCTCTGCTCTGCTTTGATGAGTTTCAGGTAGTTTTCTTTTGATGAGTCTACCGCACACATTTAAAAGAGTCTTGCAGTATTGATATTTTTTGTGTACATCATTTAACCGAACATGTGTTGCTGTAATGCTTTTCCCAAAGTTGATTTATCTGTAACACATTACAGGTCACTGATATCGCTGATGCCATGATTCTCAAGCAGCTATTTGAGAATCTGTTCCTCAACGGTGTTGTGGTTGTGGCTACTTCTAATCGCCCCCCTGAAGGTGAGCAACAAGTCTGGGAAATATTAATTAAATGCCCATATCACAAAACAACCTCACCACTTTGGTTTTAGTCACTTTTTTACCGGTTGAGGATGGAGAAGGTTTGACTGAGTTGTTGTGCTTAAACATTCCTTTGGATGCTCAACAGCACATCGAATGGATTCAGTTACAGCGTACTTCCATAAAGAATAAAAAAAAAATCTCTACATTAGTTTCAGTGCAGAGTTTTAACAACAAATATATTTATGTTGTGTTGTGTATTTTTGAATGGGAAAGCATCATGACAAACATGACCATTAATGGCCCATTTTTCTCCCTCAGACTTGTATAAAAACGGGTTGCAGAGGGTCAACTTTGTGCCTTTCATTGCTGTCTTGCAGGTAAAAAATATATTTGGAGAGAGTCATATGGAAATGTGTTATTTATGTTTAATTTGACCCGTTTTTATTGGGGTTTTTTTGATGTCTCATGGGCAGAAATATTGCCAAACTCTTCGGCTAGATTCTGGCATAGATTACCGCAAACGGAACCGACCCTCTGCTGGAAAACTCTACTTCCTGTAAGAAGTCTAAGTTTTAAGTTTTTAAAAAGTCAGTTTAAATCATGTTTTTATATTTTGTGTGCATGTTTTATGTTTCTGATGTTTGCCTCTGGCGTTAACTGCAGCTCCAGTGAGCCTGACGCGGAAGCGACGCTGGACAAGATGTTTGATGAATTGGCGTTTAAACAAAATGACAGTAAGTGAATTTCAAGTGACATTTGATATAATTCTGTGGCTGATGTGTAATCGTATTTGATCAGTGTGATAAAACAATTGTAGTCATCATGTGGTGTGACCGCTGCACTTTCTCCACAGTAACACGACCACGAGTTCTCAACGTTCACAACAGGAAAGTGCAGCTGAACAAAGCATGTGGGACCATTGCGGACTGCACATTTGAAGAGCTGTGTGACAGAGTAAGTCTCTCATTCCTTCACTCTTTCATACAGATCGTCACTATCCAAAGGCAAACTCCGGATATCTCCACAACCTTTTGAGATGTTTGAGTTTCTCTCATAAACTAACTTACAAATAAACCAAAAACAGTGTACTTAGGCCTGTTTAAGGACCCATAATGAAAGCCTATATTTACAGTCATCAGTGACCTGTTTAATATATTGAATGAACTGGCGATAGTGGACATGCGTGTATTTTGTGTTTGTTTTTTGTTTTAAATAATGCACTCGAATGATGTTAGATTGTTTACGAACCTCGATTCTCCCATTTACTGTTGAGACCCGGCTATTCCACATTTCCACATAGTGCAACACCCTAATCAAATCTTTTTCATTGCATTTTATATTGAAATCAGGATCATCTATAGGCATCACTCTGACTTGGTTCAGAAAACGGAGCTTATCGCCTGTCTTTGGCTCATCTGGGCTCACAAAAGCTATCCTCCTGAACTCCCAGCTTAATTTCTAAATATTTGGACGTTCCTCACACTTTAGACAGTGAAAATCATCAAAAGTGGAGATATGAGGTTTTCACGGTTATTGTGTGATGGACATATGTGCATCCTGGATTGTTAGCGTTGTATTTGCAGAGGATAACTAAGCAGTGACAGTAATTTTGGGGATGATAATATCTTGGTTTTCCAGGAATTTAAGATGGATGATGATTCCCCCCCCCCAAAGTGTTTTGAATTAGTTTTGGATTTCAATATATTGTCATTCCAGCCATTGTAAGTCAGACGTTGCAATAAAAAGTCATGCTGGATTCTTAATTAACGCAGTCTGTTAGAGCGAGGCGTTTGCTCATCATAAAGAATGCATAGTCCTTTACACTGGTAAAAGTATTCAACTTTAACAATAGCGTACGAAAAACAGAAATATGTGAATTTTTTTTAATATACATATACACCCTGGATATGTATACTTTATTCTGAAGTGCATTACTTTAAATTTGGGTGAATTTGAATGGAAGGAATTTTCTTTATACTCTCCATCATTTTTGACTGTGGCTGAGCACCAAATATGAAAGGCCACTTGCTGATCCTCTGCTTCTTGGCCATCTTTTTCATGAAAGTATTTTCCTGCAACTGGGTTTTCCTCAGGAGCAGTCAAAGCATTGTCAGCACTGCTGCCATCCTAGATCTCTTCTTCTCGACTGTTTTTCTTGACTGTTGTTATTCCAACCCCCCCATTCCAATGCTGATGACTGTATTCTTCTCATTGGTGAAATGTGTTCAAGCGTTAAAGCTGAAAAAATTGGAAATAACAAAAAACAAATGGAGCAAGTTTAAATGGGCTACTAATGAAGTCCAGATTGTCACTGTCAAACACAAACCTCCAGAATAATCATATTATGATCATTTGGCTTTGGTTGAAATGCCAGGATCTGTGCCAAATATAAAAACAAGCTCAACAGGTTCAGACAGTTCTGGGTTGTACTTGACTCACAAGGGGCTGAAGCAATCCAAAAAGAAACAAAAGAGTAATCTCTGGTTTCATTAAATCCCTGCAAATACAAAATGTGCAGCAACTTATTGCATGTTGTGCACACTGAGCCCACAAACAAACAAACAAACAAACCGTTTACTGCGTGTGGATGTAAACGTTTCAGCCTTTGGGGGCCAGCGACTACCTGGAGATGTCCAGGCTGTTTGACACCATCTTCATTCGACACATTCCCCAGCTGACCTTGAACCAGAAAACTCAAGCTAGGCGGCTCATAACACTCGTGGATGCCCTCTACGACCACAAGGTATGCTGCTGAAACACTGAAGTTACACCTTTTCTTTGAGATGTTTCTACTCATTATTTAATCCTGTTGCAGGTGCGGGTGGTGATTCTCGCAGACCAACCGCTGGAGGATATTTTCATACACGATGGCGATCACGGTCACGACGAGACCCACGTTCTGATGGACGATCTGGGCCTGAAAAGGGTGAGAGCTCAGAGTCAAGACCAAACCAGTTTGTCACGTTGGGTGTGTTCTTGCAGCCACCTGCACGAACACACTGGCTGAGGCTGCAGGTTGTTATGTCAACACAGCCTGAAACACACTTGAAAGTCAGCCAGCTCAAAGCTAAAAGTTCAATAAGTTAATTTCTTTCAAAGTCAAGTGAAACTATAAATCACCCACATCGAGACTTGGAGCTATGAAAATAATCAGCAGTTCATGTCTGTTACTGGTGAGAAATCTATGGATCCACAGATTTTTCTTTCGACCAAATTTCTTTGAATTGTTTAGAATATCCTGCTAAATAAATAAAAATGGCATCAAATGCTTGAATGCCTTTTAATTAAGATATGAATCATTAAAAAAATCCAATGCAATTTTATTTCCTGATTTTAATTAAGAGTCAGCCTTTTAGATGGACATAATGTTTGGAGTATTTTATAGCATAACTGGTATTTCTTTTTTTTGGCAAAAACAAAACATTTGAAATTAAATAAGACCTTGCACCTTTCTGCCTCATTTCCTTTTGTAGCATGTGCATTTAATAAAGGCGGAACGTAAATTTTAACAAATAGGTTGTTTTTTCGGGGACTGTATTAAAATTTTACTTAACATCGCAGAAAAACATGAAACAAAAAATTTGCGGGTCCATCAAAACCTCAATGCAGTAAAGGAAAACTCCGTAAAACGATAATCTGAGATAATCTAAAGATATAAATTTGTAAATACTTTTAACATAAATTAATATGGCTGTATTAACTTAAAATGTGGTTTGCACTGCAGATAGGTTTCATTTTCAAATAATCTTCAG
Organism: Mola mola; assembly: GCA_001698575.1. NCBI lineage: Eukaryota > Metazoa > Chordata > Actinopteri > Tetraodontiformes > Molidae > Mola > Mola mola. The sequence goes on from KV751360.1 coordinate 1,205,219, forward strand.
GTTATTTTCTTCATTTTATTTTAAGAAATGTCAAACAAAAGCCAACATTTGAATTTCATCCTGTCAAACCAGCCGTCCAAAACGCCAAAGTATTTACTATGGAAATTTAAGAACTTTGAATCAACAAATGTTTGCATTTTTTCTTGCAGAACGACTGTAACGGCATCTATTTTTCTCCTGCTCGACAAATCAAAGAATAGTTATGATCGATGCATGCTGGCTCCCGGAGTTCCCCTAAACTTTTTTTTTTTTTTTTTTTCCCCCATGAAACAGGACGAAGCCAGCGGTCTGTCCATCTTCAGCGGCGAGGAGGAACGGTTTGCCTTCCAGAGGACGGTGTCTCGACTCACGGAGATGCAGTCGGAAGAATACTGGTTGGAAGGAGACCGAAGCACAAAGACGCAGGCGTAACGTTGAGGGGGAAGTTACACGACCAGCGTCCTCCTCGCTGCCAAAAATCAACCCAGACGGCACACGACTCCTACTCATCCGATCCAGCGCAAAGCTACCGGGACCGCTCCACGACATGTGTGCACATCCTGCACAGACGATATTTATTGAAATCTTAAGGCCTTTTATGACTTTTATTCTAAAACTGCACTTTAAAGACGTTTTAAGATGAACTGGAGGGTGTCATATTTCTTTTAACTTGCGATCACATGGCGGCCCAACAGTATTTACTTCTGTTTATCAGCGTGAAAGCGCTGGATGACTCATAAAGTGATTCCGACAGGACTTCTATGAAGATGAAAGGGACATGTGGACCTGAGTAACACTATATTTATGAAAACTCCAATGCATCTCTGCGAGTTGGGATTCCAATGCAAGCCTAAATACAGCAGCCGATTGGTTTGGATAGTTTGGATAGTGTGTGTTTTATTTATGGTGAATCATGTGGAGTGTTTGTCTCTGATGATCTCGCAGGCGAGGTGAACGTAGCGTTTGACTGCATTTATTAGTCATTTGGAGGCTAAAAAGGGAACTCGGCATCCACCACAGAACGTGTTTCATTTTATATCAGGCGGGGAGCAGTTTACCTTTCATGCTGTGAATGATATTCACACTTGTGGGAGTTGGAGTATCTTTTTTCCCACTCTTATTTTCTTCATTTAAACATTTCCCATTGCCTCACTAGAACATGACCAAGCAAAAACAAAGTGTGGGCAGGGAAATTTTAAAGACATGCTGGTACATGGAGGCAGTTGGTGGTATTTTAATTAGTCAAATCTGTTTTGTTTTTTTTTTTTTTGTTTTTTTTCTTCAGACACTAAATATAAAGAACCTTTAAGTGTCTTCAACTGTGAAACGTAATTATTTAAACGTTTTTTTTTGTTTTTTTTTGCTTGCGGAAGAGTTTGTGTCAGCCATCCGTGTTCTCTCTATTTCCTTTATTTAATGAACACCGATATCAGTATTACTTTAGCTTTGATGCAAGTGAATATTATAAATAGGGCCACTGCAGTCATCTCTTTAACAGCAAAGAAACAGATTTTGCTGTTATTGTCACTTTATAATTCTGGCGCGATGGACACTTAATGTTGAATTATTAACTATATATCCCAAAAAATTTTAAGCTCCTCGTTCCTAACAAACATTAGCTACAACCTGGTTAAGAAAATGAAACACATTTGCAGTTCAGATTCTGGGCCTATAATGAACGTTTATTACAAAAGCATTAACATTTTCATAGATTCTGAAAAAGTACAGCACCATGTTTTTGTTGCACAACCACTGAGGACATGTTCCCTCTATTTCTGTCTTTTCTGTCACTATTATTTGGAGCTAGTAAGAGAAGGCTGCTTTAAATTAAGACAACTATGGTGTAAGTGTGGCTACTTTTAGGACGAGTGCATGATGATGGATGCATTTGATACCCAGTGTACTTTAACAAACGCTCGTCTTTGTCAAGAAGCGAATGTCCCCAGACTTTGTGAAACCCTGCCTGTGCTCCTCACTGGCTCCATCATGCACAAACAGGCTCAAAGAATGATAAAAAAAAATGGCGGGTATTGCTGCATGTGTTGAATATTGAACTGAAATCACGTCAGCTGTGGTGGCGCGTGAACAAAAGGCGCACGGAGTGATGTCACCGGCCTGCGGTCATCTCCGCGCTGTCACTTTAAATTGGGTTCGGTCCGGGGGGGGGCCAGGACCGACCCGGGTCTCTGCTGCTCGCGGACTCGGAGCGTTTGCGCCAGCAGCAGCCGCAGCAGCAGCCGCAGCCGCGGAGGGTTGATGAAGAGTGTTTGCTCGAACACCGCGTTGGTTTTTTTGTTGTTTTTGTTCGAGATGCTGGAGCCAAAATGCACCGTTGTGCGTGTGAGCCTCGCCACATTTGTGCAGCGGCCCCGTTAGGACGAGGCTGCGGGGGCCCGGAGGGAGCCCTCTCCGCCCTGATGCTATCTGGCCAGGCGGCCGGCGGCTCTCTGCGCGGATGATAAAGAAGTTGGGAGAAGGAAGCGGTCAAGATGGCAGCTGCGTGCGGAGCGATAGGGCTGATGTGGTGGCATTAGGTGTCAGAATTGTCACTCTTCCGCGGCGTGCGCGTCACAGGACCGCGCTGCGGGACGCGGAGCTTGTGAAGGAACGCCGCGCGGACCCCTCCGAGACTCTCCGCTGACTCTCCCCGTCTCTCACCGCCACATTTCGCCCTCCAGGAACATTTTGCGATGCTTGTGGGCCGGGGTGTGGGCCGTGCACGGGAACGGCCGATGTTTTGTTAGTGCCGGCCAGCCGGATCGCCTCCGTGCGCTGCTGCGGATAGAGAGACGGACACGTGCTGGGCTGCAGGCTGGACATCTGCACGTCGTTGCACAGTAAATAAACAGCCCGCCACATTGATGGAATGCGACCCGAGTGATTTTCTAACTTTCCGTGCAGCGACCGAGATATTGCGTTTAACATGGCCGAGGCGCCGCGCGACGGCAACGAGCCTCCTCTGAACGTGGAGATAGATCCGGATTTCGAGCCCCAGAAGCGGCCGCGCTCGTGCACTTGGCCGCTTCCCCGTCCGGAGTCCGGTGCGGGCAAACCCGGGACCAATGACGCTGACGTAATCCCCGAGGAGGAGGATGATGAGGGTGGCAGCACGGGCAGCGGAGACTCGCAGAAAGCCAGCGGGGGCGTCATC
>KV751360.1:1208365-1222931 GCA_001698575.1 Mola mola
GCGTCCCAGCAGCCGAGGAAGTCCTCCGCCCGCAGGAACGCCTGGGGCAACTATTCCTATGCAGACCTCATCACGCAGGCCATCGAGAGCTCCCCCGAGAAGAGACTGACCTTGTCCCAGATCTACGACTGGATGGTGAGGTCCGTGCCATATTTCAAGGACAAAGGCGACAGCAACAGCTCTGCAGGCTGGAAGGTGAGCGGTGACACGCTGCTGCTGTCATCACAAGCAAAGAGCACACTGTAGTCATGTAGACGTGCACACTCGGGGCCACCAGAGCAGAATTCACGCAGAGATGCAGGAGGGGGATGCACACATCTCTGCATTCTGTATTTTTCTGGTTTATGTTCCAAATATGTGACAGCCTGACGAATGCATGGTGAGATGGTGTCAGAACATGAAGGTGCAGTTGATATTTGACACGCAGCAAGTAGCACACTCTATTGGTTCAAAAAAACAAACCCCAAAACACTCCAATCCTGTCCAAACAAGGTAGTGAGTATGAAAGTCGATACTCAGAACGAGCAAGTCGATTTCACTTTCAGACGAGCTGCTCACACTGCAGCTCAGCGGCTTCTTGCAGGCTTCTTCCGGGCCCAGCTTCAGTTCGATTGTAAGGATTAGTTTGGCCTGAAAAACCAATTCATCCGTCATGGAATCAAGTCTAATGAAAGCTTGGAGCTTTGCAGGATTTAGATGTTGGAGGGGTGGGGCAGAAAAAACTCTGAAAATAGGTTTGTAATCCTGCACTGTGGATGCAGGCCGATTCTTCATGTGGAAATGAACCAAAGAGGTCACATGGTTGTGCTTCAAACTTCACCCCGGTGGTGTTATACGTCGATGGGGGCCAGAGTGCGACAAAAGCGACGCTAATAACGGATTAATCCGCCCAGAACCAGATTAGTGGTGGGGAGTTCTCGTTCAGGAGAGGGTTAACGATGTCAGGATTTGGGAAGTGCTGAGGTCAGCATTTCCTTGGAGATGCTTTGCAGCCTGTGTGCACATTCAGCGGTCATCTGCACGAGGGGGGACTGTAATGTGGCCCCCGCATGTTCCGGGTGGGACCCAAGGGCTGTCAGTCCGGACCTGTGGCACACCAGGATCACGCCAGATGTGCCGCAGCGCCCAGGTCTGCTCCGGCAGCAGAAATACACGGCCGCCACGTAGATGACCGAGCGCTGAGCTCCGTGTCACAGGGCCTCTTCATGCGGCCTGGGCTCCGGAGTCAATCAGCTGACCGTGAATTATGTAGGTCACTGTGCAGCGGCGTGCGTGAGAGAGAAGCTCAGTGTTTCTCGCTGGATCTGGCTCTGGTTAGACTGGCATTGCTCCAGTCCCCACTCAGAACGAGGCTTTTGCTGCTATGGCCGCGTGGGGGAGGGGCGGGCTGGAGTTGCTCTTTGTGATGTATTTTTCACACACCGCACGGCTCCGGCACCGTGTGTACCTGTGCACGATTTGACACACGTCCGGAGCTTCAAAGGTCCAATAATGAGGTGTTTCCTTTTTGAGGCGCAGGTCTGACGGTGTCAGCTGCTGCACGACGCACAGACAGACCCACAGTCCAACAGGAATGTTGCCTTTAACGGCAACACAATGAAAAGCATCGCCTGTGTTGCGTGACCCTCAAATTCAACGTTTTTGTAATAAGTACCTGCCATCTGTGCGTCTTATTGCACAAATCAAAGTCGGGTCATTTGAATTCTGAGGACATTTTTTGCAGTGGTGGGCCGGATCAGAGTGTACTGTGTGTGTGAAGTGTGACCGCCGTTTTGATCGTTTGCATGAGCATTACACAATCCAGTGCTGCAGCTCTACGATTCGCCGCGTTCTAACCGAACAAAGAGTTGAACTGATATCCAGAATTTGCGTGTCAAAGGGCTTTATTTATTAAATGCAAGGGCGCTGTGTTGATTGTGCTGCTTTTATGTGATGATGATGTTGTGATGTGAGCCTTTCATTGTCTCCTTTTTTTTTCTTTTTAGCAATTGCAGACAACATGACAAATATGATATTGGATTGTAGGGGTGGACATTTCAATTAAAAGCACAGGATATCGCCTTCCCCGTCAAAAGCACAGATGTTTGTTTAAAGCAGCAAAAGCAAAACAAAGGTTTGTTTGGCAAAGATTTGTTTTGCCTGTGTGTCAGTTTGCCCTCAACCACCTTCTCACTTCTTTTCATGAGGGAGTTCAGCATATAACTTTCTAATGTTCTTGTTTTTGTGCAGGACCATCCAGCCCCTCTCACAGTACTGAGGCAAATAGTGTGGCTCTCTTGATGGGAAAACCAAACGTAAACGAGGTATTAGTAACAGTGTTACTAATATCAGTGTTAGTTGCGTTTTTGAGTAAATATTTTTCAACACAAGGAGGTAGTGACAAAAACTAGCACAAATCTTTTATAATTGAATGACTTGAGCCCTACTGATATACTGGTTGCCTGATATTGTTGGCCAGTATTGGCTAATCACAGATATATCTTGATTGGCACATGTGTTATCAGTCAGTGAAGGTTACTGTTTCAGTGCTCTTGTGTCATTTAAGACAATAAAAGTTCATTGTTAACCAGTACAATGATCTGCCCCTGTTACATATTAGTTAAATGTTTGATAACCTCTTTTGAGGGATTATTGCAAAACGTTTGCTTCTATTGGCTGATTAATCAATATCGAAACTTCTTTTGTTCCCAATTAACAATATTGTTTTTGTCCCCAAAAATGGCATCTAGGTCGGGCTCTCTTAATGATTGTACAAATGTCAAGATTCATCCTTGCTGGAGAAATAAAATGCACCTATAAACATGCTCTTAAGCTTCATTTGAACTCAGAAACCAGCAGAAAATATGGGTCAGTATTGAATTCCAAAACACCAATAGTTTTTTTTTTCTGTCACAGTTGGCAAAGAAAACAGAAGTAAATAAAAAAAAGTCTGCATTCTGTTCCCCCCTCTGTGTTTTATTAATATCTGCGCTTCATCTTCTTGGCATTCTTCATCAAACAGTTAGAGGCTTATCTACTTTAAACTAGCAGCCCAGGCTTCTGCTTATAACTCCAGCCAATGGGAATGGACACATTCCATTTCGTGAGCAAAAGAGGAGGGTTGGCTTAAGGCCGTATTGAGGCGAGATGAGTTGAGGATCAAGTTAAATCTGATGGTATTCTATTTTTTTTTTTTTTTATATCATCAAATAATCCTCTGAGGAAACCAAAACCAACAATGAATCCATGCTGCTAAAATACAATTCTGCCTGTGAGGACTAAGCCCGATATATCCCATTGCTCCTCTGTGCCATAGAGCTCCATTGTTGTCCAAAAGATACTAAAAACACATCGTTGAGTCGCATTGTTTCACTGGGTGACATGTTTGTCAAGATGAACATGGAACGAGTGCACCATCACGTCGTTGCAAGTACCCATTAGTTGTAAAACTGCTCAGCTGTTTGAGCAAATCTCAGAGCCTTCAGTGCTAATTCAAGTGATTTCCAAAGGTCGGCATTTCCGAATTTGGAAGCTATTCGTCCGACTTTGTAGTGTTTGTGTACTTTGAGGTGGTAAAGTAGGAACATTGTGGATGTTGGTAGCTGTTTCCAGTGATATTTATGACAGCGAAGAGCAACGGTAACAGCTGAGGTGAAACCACTAAAATACAGTTTAAGATAATTTCTAACTAATCTAAGTCTGTCTCTACACAGACAACAGTTAACATTAATAACATGTTTCAAATACATGTTATTAAAATTTGTTATTCAATACATGTATCCATAAAGTTTATCATTAATTTAGCCCAGACTTTTGTCCGCCATGTTTGTTTATTTTTGGACATCAAGCAACTCGTTTTATAAAATTATCTCCAAGTTGTTTTTCCAACATGAGAAGTTATTGATGTGAATTTTCCAAGATGGAAAGTCGTTATTCCAATTCTTCCCACACCACGTGAATACAGCATAAGTACCTTATGCACTGTATTTGTGACCTGCTTGTAAATTAGTATTTCAACAACACTAATCAATACCTCTCTCAAGTCAAGGACAGTAAATTTGAAACTTGCAGCTAGTTAGCGTAACATGGCTAGCACAAAAAACAAAATATCCTCGATGGGCTACTGTTTTCACACCTTCCCTCGTCTTTGTAGCAACCGATAACTAATTTTAAAAAAACTGATGAGAAAAAAATCAAGACCTGAATGATAAGAGCCACCTAAAATGACATAAACCAAAAAAAAACATTTATTTGAGTTCTTAGTTTATTTAGGTTTAGAATTTACAACCTATACTGCAGCCAGCCACCAGGGGGCAATCAAGATGATTTGGCTATTGGGGAAGTCTTGTGTCATTGATCTTTATACTAGTGCATCTCTAATGCAGAAGAAGTTAAGCTTTCATATACTCCTGTGTTAATTTCACTCAAAGTGAAATATTTTTTTCTTTGTTTGTTTTTTCTTTAATGTTTATGACAGTGAAAAAATAGTAAAACGTGTGTTCACTTTGTTAAATAAGTGATAAATCACAACATTCTGATTCTTTTTTCAATGAGCTACTCAGTATACACCATTCTGAGCCAACCAATCTGTCCAGGTTTGGTGGGTAGTAAAAAAAAGAAAGAAGACTAAAAAGGTACATTAATTTTAATTTCCGAAAGCCACATGTGCTTTGTTGCTGTAAGTGATGAAAGTGTTTGCTCGTTGGCCCGAAGCGACGGCTTTGCTGGAAGTTTGATGTCAGTGGGTCGTTCCAGTGACTCGAGGCATTCAGAGAAAAACTGTTTGTACGCGTTGAGCTCATTCAGTGTTTGATAGCTTAAATCGTCTGACTGATATATTTAAATAGAACCTCAGTTCGCTCAAGTTAATTCAATCTTAGAGAATTATTCTGGATCCTCTTCCGGTCTACTTGGCCTTTGGGCTGCCCAGATCGATGCAGAGTTTTCTCCGTCTGTTACCGCAGCGGGACTTAGTGTGGGCCGGTTGTTCCAGCTCCAGCTGTTTAATTTTGCACACGTGGGGAAACGTCTCCGGGGCAATCCCGTGGACCTTTCTGAGCAGCCAGAAAGGGGTCACAGTGTGAGGTGCGAAGAAGACACTGCAGTGTTAGCAGAGTTCGCAGTGGTCGGCTGTGACTGTTCACTATCGGACCTTGAATTTTGTGTTTCTAGAACATTGTATGTTTCCTGTCATATATCTGAAAGCAAGGGATACCAAAAATATTTCTTATTATTTCTGATCACAACCTGGAGGCAGTGGTGGCTCTGTCTTAGCACCACTGAGCTACCTCTGAGCAAGGCACCAAGGACCCTGGCACCTTTCCCTCTGAAGCTTCTCCTACAATGTACAGCAATGCATGAGCTTGTCCTGCTGTTAGTCTATGCATGTCTATGGAAGAATTTCTCTGTCGTTGTGGGATGAATAAAGGAAATCTGCAAAGACCTTCAGACAACCCAGAGATCCTTTGAGGGTTTGTTACACCTTGTGTTTTGTTTTCAGCCTTTATATCTAAATAATAGCTAATTGTTGAATTCTGGGAACATGGTGACATTGTCAAAAGAAGAGTCTAAAAGGGCAATTTCACTTTCAGTTATCTATAATAGTCAGCTGAAAACATCAGTCACGGTTGATAGATGAACTCTGTTGTTCAACTTTTTGGTTTTTTTCTGTTTTTCTGTTTTCTGTACTTGTACATTCAATTTTTCCTGTATTTTCATACAGTAGTGCAGCATTAACAGAAAATCCAGTGTGGCTGAACTGGGGTTTGTAAACCTCTGATTCAACTGCCTTTTTTTGACATTCAGTATTTTGTACTGTAAAAATAGGCTTTAAAAAGAACAAAATTAGATGGGGATATTCCATTGAATGTGTCTTAGGTGTCTCGACTACTACACATGTTTAGACCTTTTGTAAATAATCTCTCATGTTTTAATAATATCATAGTTTAGAATACTTGTCGGTCAAGTATTTTGATTTGGAAGCTCTACGTGAACAACGTTCCTGAATCACACATGTAATCGTTTTAATTTTTCTTTATTGCAGAATTCTATCCGACACAATTTGTCCCTCCATAGCCGTTTTGTGAAAGTCCAGAATGAAGGAACAGGGAAAAGCTCCTGGTGGATGGTCAACCCAGAAGGCGGGAAAGGAGGAAAAGCGCCAAGACGACGGGCTGTTTCGATGGACAACAGCAAGTACATTAAAGGAGCCCGAGGACGTGCCACCAAGAAGAAAGCCTCGCTGCAGGCAGCCCAGGACGGCAGCTCAGAGAGCTCCTCCAGTCTCTCCAAATGGACCGGGAGTCCCACGTCCCGCAGCAGCGACGAGTTGGATGCCTGGACGGACTTCCGCTCCCGGACCAATTCTAACGCCAGCACGCTCAGCGGCCGTCTGTCCCCGATCCTGGCCAACCTGGAGCTGGACGAGGTGCCCGACGATGACTCGCCCATCTCTCCGATGCTGTACTCCAGCCCGAGCAGCATGTCCCCGTCCACGGGGCCCACAGGGCTCTCTGACCTAACAGGTACCATGAACCTCAACGACGGGCTCTCCGACAACCTGATGGACGACCTTTTGGACAATATCAGCCTAACAGCAACCCAGCAGCTTCCTCCCGGAGAGGAAGACAATGGCGCCAACGGTCAGGGGGCGTCAGTGTTTAACTTCAGCTGCTCAGGAAGCAGTCTGGGTAGCCCCTCGGGCAGCTATGGGCCTAATCCTCTCTTTAGCCCCCCGTCCATCACGAGCCTGCGGCAGTCGCCAATGCAGACTATCCAGGAGAACAAGCAGACCACCTTCTCCTGCATCTCGCACTTCGGCGACCACCAGACCCTGCAGGACCTGCTCAGCCTGGACTCCCCCAGCCACAGTAACGTCATGCTCACCCAGTCCGACCCGCTGATGTCACAGGCCAGCACTGCCATCGCCCTGCAGAACTCGCGCCGGAACGCCATGCTTCTCCGCAAAGACCACACACTGGCGAACCACACCAGCGCAGGTCAGGCCCAAAGCTCTTCAGTGCCTGGTTGGCAAGCTGGCTTGTCAACCCCTGACAACGACGCCGGCCACAACGACGCCAAGCAGCCGCACTTGAAGTCTCCCAGCAAGAACGCCTCTATGCAGCTCGGCTCCGGCTTTTCCGTCCAGGACCGCTTTCCCGCCGACCTGGACCTCGACATGTTCAACGGCAGTCTCGAGTGCGACATGGACTCCATCATCCGCAACGAGCTGATGGACGCAGACTGCCTGGACCTCAGCTTTGACTCTCGCCTCAGCTCCGCCCAGAACGGTAACAAGAATTCAGGAAGCTTCTCCAGCTCGAAGCCAACTTCCCCTCACAGCTGGGTCCAGAGCTGAGGAGCTCTGTCAGAGCTCAGCGTGGGTAAAAAAAAAAACAAACAACACAAACAAAGAAACAAACAAAAAAAAAAAAAAAAAAAAAAAAAAAAAAAAAGAAGTGGAGAAAATGTAAATTGGTGTTCATTGTCCTGCGTTGTGCAACTAGAGGGAAGAAAGTATGTAAAAGTGTAATCATGTCGTATTTTCCCATTAATTTCAATGTGAGGCATTACGTTTGGTACTGTATTCTACGTGTCTGAGACACACAATGGTGTCTTCGCAGAGGTGAAAAGAAACAAACAACAGACCTTTAAAAAGAGCAATGCCTGAGCGGCGTGAACAACAGTATGGACGCTTTGTTAGAGCTATATGAAAAGCATCAACTCGTGTTAGTCTCAGGGAATCACTCATGCAGTGTCACAAAGTGATACACGCAACTGAAGATGAATTACGTTTTTTGCCCTGCTTTCTCTCCCTCTTTCACACCCTTTCATACCTAAACCGACGTTTTTGCCAAACCAGCTGTCAGCCCGTTGTGAGTGACAGCGTGTTTACAGAGAAAAAAGAAAAAAAAGCTGTAAAGAATGTTACATTATTACGTTCCAGTGGAGGATACTTGACAAGCATTTTTAAAAATTTTTTTCAAGTTTCTTTGACAGACGTCGCCTAAATGGACTAAAGAAAAAAAACCATTTCGAAACAAGTGTTAAAGAAAAGCTTTTTTTGTCCCATTGATGCACAGATTCATGCACCAAATACCAATCTGTAGATGTTAATATGTTACCAAGATGTGAACTGATCTACATTGTGTGGTTTTTGTATGTAATCTTTTATTTTTCTCTTGCGGAATTTTACCCTGTGATTTTAGTGACATTACTGTGAATTCTGTTTCCCTCTGAGGAGGTGCATTACTGAAGTCTCGATAACATGGTGTTTCTGCTGCAGATCCCTTTTCACCACGGACCCCCCGCTTCCTCCTCCTCTCCCACTTAACTGCAATATTGGAAGAACTGCTCAATATGCAGAGTTTAGGTGAGAACTGACGACCGTGTTTAGCGAGGAACATGATTTAGCTCCAGTTGACACCATTTACATTAGCAAACACTTAGAACTATGAGGATTAAAGTCACCACCCACAGACTCCGCAGCGCTCTACTACCATACTTGGTGTTAAGTTGAAGGCGTTCTCGGTGCTATAAATGAGAAGATAGCAGGGAGCGGCTATACATTGGTGGCCTCCCCTTTGTTATCAGCACTAAAGCAGGTGCTGAGCCAAATGATGACTCCAACCCTGTGAGAGAAACGCGTGTTGTATCTTAGAGCCATTATTGCCATGTAAAAGAAACAACCACAATATTTCGAATATTGCCAAACTCCTTCTGCATCTAAATAAGTGGAAATAAGATGAGATGGTGTATAAATAACAGGAGCCAGTGCTGTAAGGGCAAAAAAGTAATCGACATCAGCACAGTTTTTGTAGGAACTGCAGGATTAATGTTTTTCGTTTACATTTTTATCAGCTGGAAACTGTCAATTTTCGCTGAATTTACATCCTTGTTGAATTAAAGTTTTTATTTATTATCCTCTCCATATGTACATATGTCATGCTTTTTCATGTGATGTCTGGTAGATCCGACAAAAAGCATTTTTTCCCCTCCAAAATCTCCAACATTTTGACCGCATGGAGCGTGATGCCGTCCTCCATTCCAGCTGTTTGGATCGAATTTTAACTGGCATTAACTGAAGCCTCTCTGCTTAATTTTGGATTTTACAAAAACAAATTGTGCTCAGCCATGCTTCCAGATATCAATTATGTAGCTTCACGTGGATGAAGGCGTTTGTTTCTACATTCATTCTGAGTAACACTCACTGCCAATGTTCAAACATTGTTTCTTCCTATTGCTCCTACAAAAAAAAAAAAAAAAAAAGACATCAAGTTGACATTGCCAGTTGTAATTCCAGTTCCTATCTTAGTTGTATCAGATATGGTGCATGTAAATAAAGCTTAAAGAACCACTGAAACTCTGATTTTCTGATCTTCCTTTTATGTTTCTGTCCCTGGAGGAGTTGCACAGCTGCAGAATTGACTCTGCAGTCACAGTGGAGGCGATATCCGATTGGATAATCACATCAGGAGCTAAGAACCAATCACACACTGTATCCAAGAGAAAAGGACCTGCTGAGAGGTTTCTGAATGCAGATTGCTGAGGCAAACGTGGCTCAACAACTACTACTCCGTGCATACTGTAATAATCACATGCTGCACTGTGCGAAGAATTACAGTAGGATCGGTATCCAAAAAGCCAAATAGCACTGACGTCATCCTAACAAAAGCAGCTCAGTGTAACATTAGAGCCCTCTGCAGATCAAACGCTGTCACTGTGCACATGAAGGACAGGAAGCGGGAGAGGAAGCTCAGTCTCCATGGATACAACACAACAAGTCAGTATGTGGAGGCTGAGATTTGGCTGAGCTTTAACTGTTTGTAATGCCTGAAATGGTTGGATTTCCCAGTTTCTGCTTCTGCTGAAGGGAGGGAGGTGTACAGAGTTTCCCCCTCTGTGAAAGTGCAGCAGATGGAGGCAGAGGTGTCCCAACAACGCTCAGCACTCAGGGCGCGGATTGAAGAGAATGGATTTCTCCAAAGGAACGTGCCCTCCAAACGTTACAGGTGGGGGAAGTTTGGCTGATTTTAATCTGTATAATATATATATATATATGTCCTGTGTCAAATAACAGTTGCAATAACTCTCAGAGGTAGTTTTGCAGCATCTATCTTACTGTGAAATGTTTTGTTTTTGTTTTTTTCCAGTTATTACTTTAGTTGAACTGTGCAGAATGGCGTGCAGAAAATTCCTCCATGCTCACCTTCAATCACCTTACAGTGTGTGCACATACAGTAAGAGCATGAGTCAGGGACAGCACGGTAGTTTGGAAGCCAAATTTGGATCTAGGGAATTTTTTGTCCATGTAGACAGTTTAAGCTCTTTGTCATGTTCCTTTAGCAGTTTCTGAGCAGTTTTTTTGGGGGGTTTTTTTTTTGGTGTTGCAGCATGCACTATCAGGGTGTGTCGGTGGCATCCACATGAATTCCATGATCCAGGTTGTCGCAGCAGAACTGCACTGTATTGAGGTGATGAATGTCCCTCATGTCAGCTGTCAGTGGTCTTAATGTTATGGCTGCTCTGCGTACAGACAGTTGTGAACATTAGCTGGAATTAAGCTAACAGGCGATACAATAGTGATACCAGACAGAAGATTCTGGTGGTGAAATGCCACTACCATGTAATCATAGATTTCTCCGTCTAAGATTGCACATACACCATGGTTTTTGATTGAAGGTGATTACACACTAATGTTGACACAGTTACAAAGATTATTGTGTAAAGTGTCTGTCTGTTAGGGTCAGTCAGTGTTTCCCCTCTTGTTTTGAAATCCCTATGTGTCTATTCCCCACTTCCTGTCTAGTCTTGTCCCCCAGGTGTGTTTGATTATTCCCTCTCCCTAACGTGTCCCACCTGTGTCCAATTGTCTGCCTCTCCCTCGTGTATTTAACCCCCGTGTTCCCTTCCTCCTGTGCCAGGTTGTCTTGTCTACCCAGCGAGCGGTCCAGCATTTATTCCTTGTAAGTCTCCTTGTGTCAGACCTGTATTCCGTGTTTTGATTACCGAGTTTGCCTTATCCTTATCTGTACCTTTGCATAATTTGAATTCCTGGTTTTGACCTTCATTATTAAAACGACTACCGATTCAGAAAGCTCCCTGTGTGTCTCTGCCTTATTGGATCCCCCAGACCTGTTACCTGATAATTTTACATGTTTACCTTATCGTACCTTTGAGTTCTGGCCTTGTTTCAGTTCTGTTCCACCTCCAAGGAATATTTCCTTTTTCCACGTGGAAAGGGAACATGCACTGAGGAGAGGGCTTCAGGTTAGACTGAAAATTCATTTTGTTTTCTGCGTTCTGATAGTTACCTAAACTGAATATATCATTTTCTTTGAAATTTAAACTCTGTTTGCTAGATACAAGTTCAACCTGCACTTGAACCATCCAGCCTCCTCTCTCCTCTTGGCCGCAGGTGTCCGGAGCTCTGCCGGTTCAGTCTCGGGCCCACATCACGCGCAGAGAGCTGGACCAGCGCAGACGAGGTGGGGCTGTTCAGAGTGGTAGTCCAGTCCCGCCGATTTCATTTTATTCATTAAGCAATCGTTGCCACATTTTGCAGATAGAAACCTAACGTCATATGAAGTTGGGACTGACGTCTCACCGGGTGTGGAGGGAGTTCAGAACAGTCGTCAGACAGCAGGAGCAGATGAGGACGTGTCCTCAGTACGGCGGGATGGAGGTGAGAGGGAGGAAGAGCGCGAGTTCGGATCCCATTTATTAGGTCGGAGGGAATAAACTGAGCGCTAAGACGTTTTCCCCAAAATACTGGTTTGGTAAATTCTGAGTTTGTGAGGGAGCGACAGATTTTGTGTTGACTGCAGAGGTTGTTTTTCATCTAACTTAGCACCAATTTGTACTGAGACATTTTCACTCTTCTTCATATCTGTGTTTCAGAGGCAAACACAGCATTTTTATGTTGCATTTGTTCACTTTATGAAATTAATATTTTTGAAAATAAAACAACTTATGTTTTGTAATGAATTAAAGGACTCGACAGTAATCGCTCCATAGATGACAAATTAAATGTAACAGTTTGGACAGCTTTTTTTTTTTTTTATAACATGACGATAAATCAGTCTGTGTTATATACACACTTCTATTTTTTTATGCACCTTTTAATGTACATTTTCCTCATTAAGTAATATGTCATAAGAGCTAAAAATAATAACATGACGATAAATCAGTCTGTGTTATACACACAGTTCTATTTTTTTTTAATGCACCTTTTAATGTACATTTTCCTCATTAAGTAATATGTCACCCATATAAATGAAATATTTGTACATATAGTGAATATCCACCTGTTAAATAGATGTACATATAGGTATAGAATATACATGAGACCTTTTGGTAATTGGAACAGTTTCATATATTGACACGTACAGTATATTTATCCCATATAAACATGTAAAATATAGGAACTTAACTCTACACTCCACAGTATTAAGTTCATTTTTTTCAGAACTGAATTCAAAAATGTATACTTTCATATTCTATATTCATTACACAATGAACTAGTTTTGATTTATCATTAACTAGTATAGATATATTTTTGAGTTGAAAACAAAGTGAACAAATATGATGAAATCAAGATAAATTCCTTCACGGATGGATGGATTTCATTTCTTCCAAAATCTTTTAGAATAAAGTAATAAAAACAGGAAAAAAAGTCATTTTACAAGAATAAAGACATAACTTTACAACATTTTATGCAAAAATAAACAAAACGGGCAGGTCCTTGGACAGCCTTCATCCATCAGAATCGCTGTCGCCAGCATTTGTCATCAAAAAAGAGACGATTTGGCGAAAATGACGTAACACGATGAAGCAAATGAGTCTAACAACTTTTCTTCTTCTTCCTTTCACCCACAGTTGTTCTCAGGCGTCTCTTTTGAGGATCCATTTTTGGTCCAGAAGGTGGGGATGTCATTAGTGGGGTCTGCAGAGGGCGGGGAGGTGATGCCGGGGCGAGTGAAGGCGTCGCCTGCCCTGGAAACTTTCACCAGGCCGCTGGAAGTGGTCACCATCCGCCGCGGCACAGCTGGCACAGTTACAACAACACTCACAGTGGGGTGAGAAGGTCACTGCAGGGATAATTTAGTAGAGTCTTGCATGAGTCATTTTGGATTTGATGATTTCCATCTGTACCTGAAGCCGGCGGAGTTCGAGATCGCTGAACAGAGACGCAGAGCAGAGCAAAAGTCTGCGTTTATCACAGCGACGCTGGAAGATTTGAAGCCGGCGGAGTTCGAGGTCGCTGAACAGAGACGCAGAGCAAAAGTCTGCGTTTATCACAGCGACGCTGGAAGATGACAGCTCTGTGGACAGGTAAACAACCACAGTGCCTGCAATTAGACACGTCACAATTATTAATCTCTAATATCAGTCAAACACGTATTCATGTCATTTTGATAACTGAGACGGATCGTTAGGTACAGATTCGGCCTCTGGCTGTATTCATGTTTCCCCCTCGTAGCCCTGCCTCTCCACGCGCGCTCCGTTTTTCTGCACAGTCTGCTGCAGGTCTCACCCCGTCCCACTTGCCGCTAAGCATCCAGGAAGTGGACGGGAACCAGATCGCGGTGTTCAGCTTCAGCTGGGAGGAGGCAGTTATCCGTGTGCGTTGGAATGAAACTATAGGGGGAAGAACTCATACTGTCACCTTTTATTTACTGAATGCGTCTGTTTTCCCTCCTCAGCTTATGAACACACTGAGTGTAGAAAACCTCCAGGTGACCCCGGCCTGTCAGGTTACACAGCAAAATGCCCTGATAAGCGCCGTGAAACTGGCTTGTCTCTGTCGCTGAGCAGAGCGTGAGGTCCTCAGCTGAGGTTGGTGGTGTTCGTGAAGGAATTTTCCTTCATCTGATCATATCTGGCCTATGTAATGCATGTTTGTATCACTTCTG
Source organism: Mola mola (assembly GCA_001698575.1). Classification (NCBI taxonomy): domain Eukaryota; kingdom Metazoa; phylum Chordata; class Actinopteri; order Tetraodontiformes; family Molidae; genus Mola; species Mola mola. The sequence continues at coordinate 1,222,258 of KV751360.1, forward strand.
CCCTGTTTAATGGCCTCTGGTCCATTTAGCACTACATTTAGATAACAGTTCAGGAAGTTAACGCTCGTGTTCCACGTACTCGCACACAAGTACCTCAGTAGTTCAGTTCAGTTTATCTTCATACAGGCAATAACAAAAGAAACAACAATTCAACGATATCAAAAAAGGCTAAACTGACCGAAAAGGAGAAAGTTGAAGCCGTATCTTATTTTAACTACGCATCTTACATGTCAGATAGGCAGCTTTTATCAATCGGCAAAGAACATAGATATACATGTATTCCCCTAAATTCATACTGACTCCCTCTGTTTTTGTTTTTTTTTTTAAACAGCCTCTGAATACATTTGGGAAGCATTTTATTGGGTGCTTTGACCATCATTTGTGTAATTTTAAAGTTAATAAATAGTGTGTTGGTTGGTTCATAATAGTTTGTTTTTGTTACTATGTTTGTAATTCTTATAATTCTATTTTTGTAACATGAGTATCGTACTAGTGTTGGTTTTATGTGTTTCCCCATATCGCCAAACAGTATAATAACCCCATGTCTGGGATTATGAGGGAACAATACGACACGTACAATGATTTTTGATATAAGATATATTTACTTTAATACATTATTTCAATGGTTCTATATATTTTGATGTTTAACATTGTCAATGTTGGGTTTCCAACAT
>KV751360.1:1223028-1241401 GCA_001698575.1 Mola mola
TTCAATGTATTATTATTTTTTTATTTTAAATGTTACCTGCTTCTTGACTTTTGCGATTTGTTTTACTTAAATTCAGTGATAACTTGTCGATATCAAACCATTTCTTAATGACTTTCATTTCTCCTTCAGAAGCCATTCACAAGTTCAAATCTTTAACTTTTTACTGCCTTGAGAGCTGCAGCTATTAGTTACTTTTCACATAAATATTTTGTATTAACAAACATGAAATGCTTGTAAAATACAACACTTTTTTTTTTTTAGCTATTAAAGTAGAGACTATCAACTATTTGACTTGTGACGACTCACTGAAAAGAAATCGGGGTCAAGTCTTGGCATGTTTCAGATGTCAGCGATCGGTTAAGAATTGAATTTATACCTCTGTCATTGTGCAATCACTAAACAATGAAATAGAAGGCGCTTCATATTAAGTTGCATAACATTTAGTCGCAGTAGCAGCATACATTCAATAAAAAAGCCAATAGCACTTCTCTACAGAATGAACATAGAATTTAAAAAAGTATATGGTGTATATGATATATAGCACAGTTGAGGTGGGATTTGCAGTCAGGGTACGGAACAGGGGGGGGCGGAGCATTGGAGGATGGGTGTGTGTGTGTGTGTGTATATGGAGGGTTGGTGCATGTCTGAATTCAGTCCTTGAACCTGTTTGTCTGGGTTCTGGTACCTGCACAGCCTTCCAGAGGGCAACCGAGTCAAACAGGTGTAATCCAGGATGCGAGTTATCTTTTATTAGGTTTTTTTGCTCTGCTGAGTCAGCGGGAGCTGTAAATGGGGAAGGGTACAGTCAATGATTGATTGATTGATTATCCTCTGATTTCAGTTTCACCACAGAGACGGTTCTCTACACACCAGTGGATGTAATTCTCACTTTACAGACTTAGTAAAAGGTCTTGAGGTTTCAGTACTAAAACCAATGAGGCTAAAAGATAAACTTGAACAAAATGCATTAAGTAATTAGTGCAAACATTGCTTCTTTATCATCTGTACAATGTTCCTTTGACAACAGTTTATTTTGCCTCAGCGGTAAATTACTGCAGAAGTACCTTTGCATTTTGCTGATAGTACTTCTGTACTTGTTAATGAATGATAGACATTTTAAATATTGTGCAATGCTCACAATAGGCCCAGCCCATGTTGGAATTACAAAACATCAACAATTCATATGTACCAGGGTCAAAGTGCAGCCTGTGCATCAGTGGATAATAAAGAAAGAAAAAGAAATATCTAACACCTTCAGATCCTCATATCATCACTGAATGGGGCAGAACTTCCACACTAATGGAAACAGATGAAGTTATATCATTCTCAAAATTCACAAATGCATTTTGACACAAACAGACACGACACAGAGGAGACCTGGTGGGTGTGCGTGTGTGAGAGACTCGGGAGAGTCTAGAATATATTAAATGCTCACGATCTTAAACAACTGATGAAAAATCCCTTTTTAAAAATGTTTTGATATGCTCTAGTATATAAATACTAGTTGGAGTCAATGATGAAGGAAGAACTCAGCAGTCAGATTTTAAACTCAAGTAAAAGCTCAAGTGTAGCTGTAATATCATCTGACCAGGCGATGATCCCTTGACATTGTTTGTGTCGTCATCTCTGCGTGCCGTACAGGAGCAGAGCTGCTGGAGGTCCGGCAACAGGTCCAACGTCTCCCTGATCCCAGCAGCCCGGAGTCTGTCGCAGGCGGGTCCTCCTGCTGCAGTTTGACACTGCCATCAGAAACCTCACCAGGTCCGTGTTCAGTTCAGCTCGCATTGATCATTTTTGACCTTGCACTTTATCATTGTACTATAGTACTTCATATGCACAATGTTAATTCCCAATTACATAGAGTTTTTATTGTTTATTGCATTATTCTTTATACTGCTACTCAGTGTGCCTGGCAATTGCATCTAAGGGGCAAATAAAGTTTTTTGATTTGAAATGAAGTGAATTGATTTGCCCAAATAGTCCTTAAAAAAAAAAGATCCAACATCTGTCTTTTGGTCAGGCCATGAAACCACAGTCCATGGGGTCCCTTTTCCCCCCTAAAGAATGTGTATTCCCCTCATGGTACAGCTGAATGTTTGAGCCAAACTATGCAAACTGACATATGTGCAGAGACACCAGATGAGGCTGTTTTCATATTCATTATTGAATTTTCTCAGAGTTGTGATGCAGAAAACATTAAGCCTCTGGTGCATGTACACCAAGAACTGACATCCTAGATTAAAAATGTTTTAATGAGGAAGAAGGCCTAGATAGAATTGAAATGATTTTAAACAGTAGAATGTGTTTTATACAGTTATACATCTTAAAACACATCGAGAGTTGATCAACTCTGAACCTGACAAACCCACTTTACACCACAGCTGGTTGTAACACAGCAGAGGTTAAAACTAAACTAACGTGTTCCTGTCACTTTAAACTCCTGTCTATTAATTCCATAAGGCCAAGGTCATGTGTTTCTGTCTTCAGGGAGGTTTTCCTCTCCTCCGGTGATGTCGACTCTTGCCAGAGTGTGAGTGACAACATGGCGACCACCCGCCCTCCCCCCTACCCGGCTGAGTGACAGCATCCAGACTGACCTGTTCAGTCACATGATACCCATTCCTCAACCTCTAGAGGCTCGAGGCTGTCAGGTTGGTTTTACAATGGGGATGTCAGTTTAAGGTATCTGATCATATTTGTTTCCCCTGCGAGTTTGGGACATCCCTGCCATCGAATACTGCATGCAGGTTCAACACCACATCTGTTTTTGCCTGTTAAGGGTAACTCGGTCACTCTGATCCCGAACATGATTTCTATGGAGACCACATTGCTTCTAAAAGTTGACTTTCCTCTACTAGTATTATTAGGACAAAACAATCATTTGCGCACAGCAAATATCAAATTCTAGCACATGGATGAAGATGAGTCATACTCTCATGGATGATAAATGTTTGCTGTCCGTTAAACTTTATGCACATTCAACCCTTTCAATTTTGTCCTTTTTTACTCCCCTTCAGCACAAACTTTACGTGTTAAACTGCCGGCGAGGCTACAGCAAAATTTCATATTTATTGTTGGAAAAAGGATTACAGTGTCTGAGACTGTAGCTTTTTTTGCGTCTCTTTTTGGAGACATAAAGAAAGAAACTGCGCATCACACAGAGTGTTTTTGTGCTTCCTGCAGCTGTGTCGCAGCGGTCTGAGCGATCGCAGCAGACTGCAGGCCAACGCGGCTCTCCTCAGCGCCTCGCTGCTCGTGGAGGACGTTCTGGGTGGTGGAGGTGAGGCAGAGGCTGTCCGTCTCCATGGCAACAAAGACAACCTTCGGCGTGATGGTGAAGCCATTGAGGAAAAGCAGGCGAACGGGGTTTATCTGTAAATACAAGGAAGGCACGCTGCTTTACTGGTCTCTGTCTCATCAGGTCATGTTCCCCTTCAGGACCCGATCAGAGTCCAGTCTGTGCTGAAAGGCTTCCTCCTGCTGACGAAGCAGCTTCGGGTGTTCAGGGAGAGCTGGGCCCAAAGACGACTGGGCGTTCAAATACTCCGGACGACCAGTTTGTTCCAACAGATTGTGAAACTCTACAGGTACTGATGGACGTTCACAAAGCGCCCGGAGTTTATTGCATTCGTTATGTTTTTCAGTGGCTGCTGGAAAACGGTCCCCTGAATCCTTCAAGCTTTTGGGAAACACTTTATAATAAGGATACATTAATTAACATAAGTTAAGCATTCCTTAACAGTTAATTAATGTGCCAACTAATCATTTATTAATGGTCTTCATGTTAACTAAGGTTATTCAACAGTTTTAAAGTGTCATCCAAAGGTTAGAAGTTTTAAACTTTACAATAAGGGTCCCAAAGACTAATAATAAATGGACAAATTAGGTTTATAAATGCTGTATTAGGTTTAGGTGGCTGCCTGTGTCCAAATGCTTCTTATTGTAATATTTAACTGTTTGTTAATTGGCATTACTGTGTTAATTCATGTTAATTTTAGGGTTAGAAACTATTGAATAAGTACCTTAGTTGACGAAACGAGTGTGTTAAGCAATCAGTAACGACTCTTATCTGTTAGTAAATGTTTATTACTGCATTAACTACTCTTAATTAATGTACCCGTATTGTGAAGTGTTACCAGCATTTGTAATGAAGGTATTTAAGATTATAAGTTACATTAAAAAACCATCTCATCAACATCAGCCATTTAGCTGCTGTGCTGATGCTTTTATCACATCTTCTCCACCAGCAGATGATGTTTGTTCTGTTGTCCTTTACTTGTTGTTAAGCTGATTTTTTCCTCTTATGTGTTTCCTTTTATTTGTTGTTTTAATTGAAATTTCCAACTGGAAATTCTGACGCACCAGTTCAAATGGAACACATCATTGTTGATTCTTGCTCACAGCAGAACACACGAAACGTCCGTTTGATCTGCAACACACTGTCAGATTTTGTGAAATCCTTGTAAGTAATGTAAAAGTATGACAAAATGAAAAGGCTTCTTTTGAAAATACTGCTGATATGATGTATATTTCAGCTGCAGCAGTGTCTCACCGACCTCGGCTCTTCTCTGATGGAGCGAGAGCGCTGCAGCTTCCTGCTTTACTCACAGTTTTATGAACAAATCCTGCAGCAGGAGACTCAGCAGGTACATGTGGCAACACTCCACCCCATCAATAAACACAGCATATTTTATTGGCTGTTTAAGGAGATTTCTTTGTTTCATCTGCTGCAGCAAAGCTGTTTTAGCGGCACAAGAGACAATCTTTATATCATCTTCACAACTCATAGATTCATGACTGAGTTGTTCTCTAACGTGGTTTCTCTATTTTTTATTCTTTGTAAAGCGGCAATGAATTTTTTTTTTAGAAAATGATCAACTTCAGGAAGTTGGTACGTACAGTATCTAATGTTTTTGTGTGTAACCCCGCGTAAAAAGCATGAGCAATTTTAGTGTTATGAGAGGAAAATGAAAATAAATATTTGTTTAGAATCAGATTCAGGTTTATTGTCGAGGATTTTTTTTTTAAATGCATAAGAATTTGGCTTTTTATGCATGTTGGTGCACAACAATAAACCTAGTAAAAGAAACGGGGGGAAAAAAATAGGTTCTGCAGTACTCAAAATATAAGATAGTAAAGACTGACCATAAAAATATGAGAAATATAACCTTTCAGAAAAATGGAGCGATTTAGAATGCGAGGGTTCACAGTGGAAGCGACATTGACAAATATGACTTTAGTGCACCATGAAGCGTACTCGGAAATCAAGTTTGTGAAAACCAGACAGTGCTTCTGTGTCACAGTGCAGACGGTGGCCGTCAGTCGCAGGATGATGCTGGAGGTCTCAGCACTGCACACGAGTCGCTTGCCTGGAGCAAGAGAAGAGCAAGTCGGCCTCAAATTCAAAAACGCTACGACCTTTTAGTCTGGCACATCTTCTCCACGTGCATCCAGCTGAAGGTGAGAAACTTAAGACCTCATATTCACAATAATCCTTTTGATTCTGCACCCCAGACTGGTTTTTATCACTTACGTCCATGTAAGAGTAGCAAGTTCACGTCACATGGCCCTTTTAATACAAATGTGTTCTACCTGTTTTGTCAGAAAGAAGAGGTCCACAAGTTGCACACGGAGAACAGCTGACTGACAGCTCTGCTTTGTAAACTTAAGACTCTGAGCTGCTGGAGGCAGCTGGTCGACCAGGAGAAACTTCCCTTACAGCTTCTCCAGGCTCAGCAGGTCAGCAGCAGAACACGCAGCAGAACACAGAAATCAAATTCTCACCTGCAGCACCACTTGTGTCGCCCTCGGTTCTAATTTTTCATCATTCATAATGTTACTTAAGCCTCTTTGTTTTTATTTGTTCGGCTGTTAATCTGACTTGAGGTCAAGGATTAATATATAAAGTTTGCATGTCACTATTAACTTAATGATCTTTTGTCTCAGGACATTTTATACTTATTTCCCAAAATATGTCATGTAAAAAAAAAAAATTCTCTTAATGCCACACATTTAGCATAACACAGTGATCAAGAGTAACATTCTTTGTATTGTCCAGAGAGACGTTACCTGTCGCATCGAGGCTTTCGGTGTCAAGATGACATTGGAGGAGCAGCTGGAGGCGGCGAGGAAGGAGCTGAGCCGCTGTCAGGCCGAGTGCAGGAGCACCATGAAGCTGCTCAGCGGGAAGGTGGGTGAACATGCAGTCCAGAGCAAAGATAGAATTATTAATGTTGTTGCAAAAATGCATGGAGACACTTTCATTTATGACATAAACACAATGCTTATTACAAGTTAAACTTTTACAAATGAGTTTATTATCAGTAATGCCTATTATTCCTTTTGTTGAGGCAAGTTTAACAAGTATGTGTCCTAATTTTGAATGTGCTATCACACACTCACTTACTGGGAAGGATTTTAACATTATTAATCACTAACAACGGGGACGGTCTCCGTTAAAACACAAAACACCAGAGAGATTATTGGATGAATTATGCCGTGATCTCAGCCATGCAGCTAAAATAAGTTAAACTTTTCCATTATCTGTGAATCTACAAAACTGTTTCATCTTAGATATGAATATGTGTTTATTATTCTTCTAAGAAGCCATCTGTCAAATCTGAACCGGTTACATTGTAACCGACGTTCTCGGAGTGAGGACATTATCGCTCCAGGCAGATATACGCTCTTCACTCAGACAACAACGGTTACAGTTTAACCAATGACTCTCTCCTGCATTCAGAATCTCTCCCCAGACAATGACACATGCCTCGTCACAGTAACCGTCCCCACGTGCACTACGGCTTATCATCAAAACCAAAACTAGACGCACACTCCTCATCTAACCCGGAATAGAAGTGGGGAAAGCAATAATCAAAAGTGTGTAGTGTACAAAATTTCAGTGTGATCCGCTAGATAGTTCTTGAAACATTTTGAGCCAAACATGACCAATTGAGGATAAAAAAAACCCCAAAACAAACGTACAGTAAGAAATAAATAATGTTTCTAAAGTCTTGCTTTCTGTTTGGATGTAGGTGAGGAGTCACTGCAACAGGAGATCAGCCTCAAACAAAATGCCTGTCAGCAAGTGCACAGACTGCAGAGCTGAGTGGACAACATGGAGGCAGCTTTGGCCAGCTGCACCTCCTCAACAGGTACAAGCCACTGACATAAACAAAGGTGGACAATGTCTCCATTTTCCTTCCTCCTCCGAAGCCAAAGTATCCCGGATACGAGTGCTGCTATGTTACGCCGGAGGACAGTCTGCACTGTAATGGACGTAGATTGGAATAGATCTAAAATGAAAGAAATAACCTTTGAGGGGAAAAAAAGAAATATATTTTAAGCTTTTAGTTTGGTCTGTGTTCTATCTAAACTCACCCACAGGCTTCCCTGCAGGCCCCACCCTATGTGACGATATAGCCCAAACAGGGAAATTAACATTAAATCTAATAAAGGAATAACACAACAAACATTCAAAATAGAAAAGTCACGGGCAGTTATCAAAGCCTTTCCCCGACAATACAAATTTCGTCTTACCATCTTCACAGTACCTCAGTGCCTTGTCAAATGGGGCAGGAGACTCCCCTCTTCAATCCAAATGATCACAATGACACTGATTGTCAATGCAGAACCCCAGTTAAGACAGAAATAACCATTAAGCTGGTAACAGAAATGGTAGTAAATTTTATTCTGTACTGAGAAATTAAAGCTAAACCAATTAATTGATATCGCCACCCTTTAGAATAATTAAGCACAGTTGGCCTGGCTGAGCCACGACACTGATGGTTGAGGGGAATCTGGGCATGTGGAGAGGTATGAAAATGACCTTTTCACAGACCGATACTGCAGCCCACCACCAGGGGGCAAACAAGATGTTTTGGCTTCACTTTTGAGGAGCTCTCATCTTGTCCATCTCTATAAACAGTCAATAGTGCCGACAGCATTGATGCAGCTCCCCCGCAGGCCTCTCTGGCTATTGTCTGTATGAGAGTTTCTCCTTTTTAAATGACCTGACTCGACTTTTCACTCGCAAATCTCACCGCATCTGTTCTATTGCCGGGCAGAGCAGAATTTATTACACACAGTCGGTCAGCGGATTGACTTCTAGGAGCCCCTCAGCAGGTACTGCACCCACCTTTATGACCTTAGGACATCATGTTATGTTTTTGTGATAGCATTCCATTACAGATTGCTATTTTGGAAGAGTGAAGCTCAGTGTCTCTTCTGTTTCTGTCTCAGGTCTACACACGGCCACTCAGCAACAGCCTCTCAAACGACGCCACACTTGCTCCGGAGCCAAGACCCCACAGAGCCCGGACAGCCGGGAGCCCTTCAAACACAAGAATAGATGGAGCGAAAGCAGTGAGTGAGCCCGAGGAGTATTCTAACGAGTTCAACAAAAAGTTTAGTTTCCCTCCCCACGTTTGCTTAATAGTAGGTCAAAAATGAAAATTAAGTCAAGGTCGGGTGAAGCGTCTTCGTCCACAAAAGAATAGCTTCACAGCAAAACAGTGGTACAGCATTCCCTCTGAAACTGTAAAAATTACCTCCGGGCGGTTATATGCCTCTGCAAGGCACACAGTGTGGACAGTGAAAGCACCGTTTAGATGCACTTTACTTTGTAATAAACTATGGACTACAGAGCTAGTTAAGTGTATGGGGGCCAATTTGTTGTATAAAATATAAAATAAGGTGAATGTTAGTGATAGTAATTATGATTCCTGGATAGCTCAGTATTTTGATGGGGAAACCAAGTTAGAAAGGGTGATTGATGTTATTACCATAAAAATTGGTAAAACTGAGTTGGGGCTGATCTTTTTAAGGACGAGTTCTTATTTTATTGGTATTGTGGAAGAGGAATTAAAGTGTAGTTATAGTAAGTGCATATCAGCAAAACGTTGGGACTGAATTCATAACACTTCCAAAATCTTTGGACATCAGTACAGAGTTTGAAGAAAAATCCTTCAAAGCGTTTTCGAGACATTACATTCACAAGACGATGACTTAACATATTGCCTCGCAGAGTTTGAAGAAAAATCCTTCAAAGCGTTTGAGACATTACATTCACAAGACGATGACTTAACATATTGCCTCTGGCCCTGAATCTTGCATCGTGGACAAATTACACCGACTAATAAGACGATCATGTGATACGATTGAAGTGGACCTTGTTGCAAAGATAAAACATTTATTTTACAAGTGCAACACATGAAAAACTACTTGTTTGAGGTAAGAGGTTTAAAGCATGCAAGTTAAACTATATACTATAATATGGATGTCCGGTATATGTTCCGTGTAATGCTGCTGGCCCCTCTTGTCCACAATCTGCATTCAGATCAGCCTCCGTCGTGCTTCCAGGAGCCGCCGCGCCTGCGTGTCCTGAATGCTGAGTGGACGCTGCCGGGGAACATCAGCCCATTTAACCAGCTACTGTTTGACCTGCAGAGATCTCTGCGGTTTCTGCTGTTCAGCCTGCTCGTTTACTCTGCGCCAACCAAGTTTGTTCTTCACACGGCTAAAAACCACAGAGGGAGTTTGACTCATCTTCATTCAACAAAGGTTTTATTAGCTTTTGGGAAACCTCTAGCACAGTCCTACACGGCATGTGTGTCTTCCCTTCCAAGCAGTGCAACACCACTGAACAGAGCTTTATTCTATCACTTGAAAATAACAGTTCATGTACCTGATCTAGAAATGTTGACAATTCTTTCCTATTGCTACGCTAGTGTTGTTCATTAGATTAATGTAAGCATTTATTTGGTTCTTCTGTTCGCTTAAAGGAAGCGCCCTCATCCAGGACAAGTTTGCTGTCAAACAGCAGCAGCTTCACTGGACGTATATGGATGTAAAAAAAATACAACACAGAACGTACTTTTGTTCCAATAATTAAAATTTGAAGGATTCTTATCGTAGCGGATAATAAAATACATGATGTTTATGTAAAATCATCAATAGCTAAAAATCTGATCATTATTGGAGCCTAGAAAATGCATAATTATTCAGGCTTTACTTCATAATATTTGATTTCTTGTGCTTGTTCTCCCAGATGAGTCATATTCATTAGGATTTTCACATCTCATGTGTCTTGAGTTCCGCTCTCCACTTTGACATTAACTGTGCTGTGAAACCAGCAAAACTTTGTAGTAAAACCTGTTCTTTTCAAAATATTCTTACTCCACCATGAGCATTCTGTGGCAGCATCGTGCCTCTGGGTCCAGCCCGCTCTCAGCCCTCCTGCGGCAGCCCGGTGGTGTACAGGTACGACACGGTGCCTGCCTGGATCTGAAACATCTGTCCCTGGATGTGGTGGCTGGAGAGCTGCTCGCTGGTCTGGCTGATGGAGATGGGCTGGCTGCTCTGGCTGCTGATGTGGATGGCCTGGCTGTGTTTCTCCCTGCTCACGGGGCCCTGCGAGCCCTCCTGAGCGTCGGCCAGCTGCTGGATCGGCTGGTGCAACACCTGCAACTGGTGCAGGGGCCGCTGCGCTATCTGAAGGGGCTGCGGGGGACCGTGGTGCGCCTGCAAGTGCTCCATGGTCTCTTTGCTCAGAGTGATGAGCTGCATGTGCTCAGGCTGGTGCGTCATCTGGCCCTCCAGCATGCTGATAGTCTGGATCTGAGGGCCGGGGTCCACCACGCCGCCCTGCGCGACCAGAGCCGCCACGCTCTGCATGTTTCCTGCCGACTGGGTGAGGAGGGCGAGTCTGGAGTGGGCCGATTCTGCCGTCTCCCCCTCTGTGGTGATGATGCTGATCTCCTGGTCCTGAGCCGGCACAAAGTTGATGTTCTCCACGTCTCCCGTCACCACCAGCTGGATCTCCTGCTCAGGGCCGGGGGGCAGCTGGTACTGCTGCTGCTGCAGGATGTTGCGCACCTCCTCGGCCGGTCCTGCCACCACCTCTGACAGCACATCTGCTTCGACTCGCTCTTTGTTGTGAGATTTGGTGTGCGTTTTCAGATTGTCCAGGCGGGTGAACGCAAGGCTGCAGATGGGACAGGTGAAGGGTTTCTTCCCCGAGTGGGACGTGACGTGTCGTCGTCTCGCACTGGGGTCTGAGAACGATTTGTGGCAGATGTTGCACTCATATGGCTTCTCGCCTCTGAAAGCAAATAAAATTCAGTTTGTTTTTTAATAGAGTGAGAATAATCAATGATTTGTACCAACAGTGGCTCACATACAAATTGAAAGGATTAGGGCCACGTAAAAACATAATGACTATAATCGAGGAATTCTGACATTTTGTTTCTCAGTATCAACGTTTATTTTCCTCAGTATTCAGACTTTGTCACAATTGTGACTTTTGTTCCCATTTTTTTGTTTTTCTGACGTATGACTTTTTTCTTAGAATTATTTTCACAATCATGATCATTTAATTTTCTTATCAGAATATTGATAAAAAGAAATGTATTTCTTAGAAAATGGTAAGAGTTCCCAGATGTTTCTGCTCAAAGTCAAAATATAAAATCAAATTCACAAGCAACCCAGATCCTCTTCCACACACACGCACAATAATATTTCTTACTTGTGAATTCTTATATGAATCTGCAGCGTGCTCTTGGTCGTGAAACACTTTCCACAAATCTCACAGGTGAAAGGCTTTTCCCCTGTAAAATATGAATAATGTCATCAGTTGGCAGAAGCAGCTTTTACACTGTGTAATCTTTTCAACAGCTCAGAAACGATTAACAAACTTCACTCTTTTTCTGACTTTACCTGTGTGAGTTCTCAGGTGTTTTTTCAACTGAGCCGTGTCCATAAACTTGTGATGACAGTGGTCACATTCAGGCAACGATTTACCTTCATTGAAATAAGAAAACAAACATTCAGCCTTTCCTATTCACCACATTGGCCTCCTGCTTCTGCTGCTGAGACGACCTGATCCTTACCTGTATGGACTCTGTTATGGCTTTTGAGTTGCGTCTTCTGACTGAAGGTCTTTCCACACTTGTCGCACCTAAACGATTTCTTGTCTGAGGATGCAGGTAGAGAGACATCAATCAAGCGTCAATACAGCACATGAGATGAGGTGATTAAAACCTGGTCGGATTGTACCTTCGTGGAGGTTCATGTGCTCTTGCAGGGTGTGTTTGGAGGAGAGCGCTTTGGAGCAGATGGGACACACAAACGGCTTTTCTCCTGTGTGTATGCGCTGATGAGCCAGCAGGGTGTGTTTCTGGGTAAAAGCCTTCCCACAGACCAAGCACCGAAAAGGCTTCTCACCTGGGGAAAACTTAACACAGTTAGTTGGTGCAGTGTCACGAGAGTGTGTCAGCAACAGTTGATGCTGACACACACTTTCCTCATTTTCCTGACAGAGTCAAACGCCTGGGCGCAAAATTTATGTGACATTTTCCAGCAATATGTAATACACATCAGATATTCACTACAACGTCTTTAGTAATAATAATAACCATGCTATCAGTTTAATTCATCTTTAGCTGTGTTTTGTTTTTATAAGTAAGAAGGTGGAGCGTTTAACATAGCTGTACAAAAACAAGTATACTACTTGATAAAGTAAAGACAATGAGGAATAACATCTGCCCTGGATTATTACATATTGTTACCACATGTGGATTGTCACCATATCAAAATGACTTACTTTTTATATTACCGTTATGTGAACATCCCCACATAAAATGTTAATTAGCATACACTTATTAAAGGTGAAAACATTTAATGTATTTAATTCTGGATTTACAATTACACACAAGCTAAAATTTTTCAAGCATTTTATTATTTTGATTATTATGGCCTACAGCACAAAATATTTCACTAACTGTATAAGCCATACAGATCAAAATTAAAAACATGCTTGAAATATTTCAAACAGTGTGTAATGAATGTAGAATATGTGTAAATTAAAACTTTGCAATTACGAAAATGAAAAAAAACAACTTTTTGAGATGTTCAAGTACAAGTATAATTCTGGATTTTCAGAAATATTAACCTAATCTATGAAATAGAAGCACGTTTGTGATAAGGTGGGATGCGGGTTCATCCCTTCATCACGAGGCAGATTACCTGTATGAGTCCTTTGGTGAATCTTCAAAAAGAGGTGGTTTTTGAACACTTTGTTGCAGTCCTCACATCGGGCCTCAGTGTTGGGGTATTTCCTTTTCCTGCCCCTCTTCACCGGCTCTTTGTTTCCTGCCGCGTCGCTGCCCACCTTGTAGCTCTTATACTTCAGCGGGGGCCGGATTTGGCGCTTGCTCTGTCGGTGGGCTTCCGGATTATAATCTGCAAATTGTGACTCAGCTGCTTCATCACTGCCGTTCCTGTCTCCAGCCGGCATCTCATCCGGCGCAGTTTTCCCCTCCAGCTCTGGTAAATCCACATTTTTCTTTGGTCGCCCTCTTCTGCATTTTGTCACATCTGGAGCCTTTACCTCCTCACCTTTGAGTTGCGACTCAGTTCCGTCATTGTCGTGGTTATTGTCTCCGGCCTGCGTCTCCTCTGAGCTCCCCTCCGGCTCCGTTACTTTCTTTGGACGTCCTCTTCTGCGTTTCCAGAGATCCGGCATGTTCACTTCCTCGCCCCCTGCAGCTGCAGCAGAGCCTGTGAGCTCAGTGAGGACCTTCACGAGGTCGTGGACCTCCATGTGGCGAGCCGTGGCCAGAAGCTGCTCTGTGGCGCTGGCCTCCACGGACACCTGGGCGCTGTAGATGAACTCCAACACTGCGGCAAACATCTCAGCCGCCATACCGTCCAGCTTACGGTAGGTGGGCGGACTGATCTGATCTTCTGCCGTGAACATGATGGAGAAGTAGTCGCTGCTCGCAGCGAGGAGGGCCTTGTGCGCCTTGAAATGGACGTCTTCCACAACGAGGGTGATGTCGCACAGGAGGTCCTTTTTCCTCAGTGTGTCGAATCTGCTCAGGATGGTCTGCTTGTGCGAATCAGACTGGAGAGCCATAAGTGACGAGGTCCCCGTGGTTGCTTGGTGAGACATCTTTCACTCCAAACACTCACTTCTGTTCCTGCAGGCATTAAAACACAACTCTGTCACCGCAGGATTACAGTGCATATCCCATATCAATACCCCAGCTGCCTTATTCTGTATATTTATTCACTATAGGTGTTACTATAGCTCGCTGTACAGAGGCCTTACAGGTCAAACATTTCTGTTCTATGTACTTTCACTGTAACCGGTGTGCTCTAATTTTTTTTTTTTTTTTTTTTTATCTGTCTGCAACATGTGAACGCCCTGTCTGGATTGCTTCAAAGACAGTAAATCATTGTCTGCATCTTATATGAGAAGTAATAAAAATCTGCATCTTATCATATGGGAGGAGAAGCGGGTGCATCGCTTTCTTATCTATGCCAGTGTGCCTTTAACATTTTACATTACAAAGAATTTTCTTTGACAAGATAAGCAGAGGGAAAGGTATTATTTTTTAAATATATCTTTGATTTAGTGCTGCAATCGGAGTGGATGAGTTGACTGATTGAATATTAATCAACAGGTTACAAAAACAATCCGGTTTTCTGTTTCCTATCATTGTAAACATCTTTATTTCAAGACTGCTGTTTGAACATTTTTCATTATCTTCTGTAAGTTTTCTTAACACTAAATACTAGTGTGTCTTAAAAAAGTTAGAATATCATGATTTTTTTATCAGTTATTCGAGAAAGTTGACTATTTAAAGGGGAGATATTAAACCCGTTTTCAGGTCTATTTTTCTATTTCATACACCAGCGGATTCATCATTGAAAAACTCTATAGATCTGCATTTACTGCCTCTTTTCTGCCCAAACACTCTGTTTCAGTGTCCTCCTCCCCGCCAAGCCCACTCTGCTCTGATTGGTCACCTTTCTGAAGCTTCTGGAGAGGCCTGACCTGTTGCTGGTTTTTTAGGGTAACAAGCGATTCCGTTATCTGGCGACCTTCAGCTGAACGTGACTGTGGTTCTTGTCGTTACAATACAATAGCTGTTCTTCTGAATGCCCCTTTATTTGTTCTTCGCACAACGTCTTTGGAGTATTTGCTCAGAAAAGTCTATTTTATTCAAGGTAACATTTATGGCGCGTTTCTTCTGGTTGCCTAAAGGCAAGGAAAAAAGTCATAGAACAAAACTAGAAAAAGAAATGCATTTCCTGGCCAAAAAATGCACGTTGACACTTATTGCTGATGCTAAACTGCTTAAAAGCATTTGCTGAATTGCAGAAATTTGAAATGAAGAGTCAGAAAAGTCATGAGCTACAGTGTAAGTTGACATGTACCTGTGGCAGCGTGTTAGCTGAACTTCAACATACTGTGCTTAAGAGGATAAAGGGTGAAAACAATTATTAAAAATCTCTCTACTAAATTTAACAAAATTAAACCTCACCTTTCGTGTCTGACTTATAGATTTTGGTCTGCAGTGGCGACTATTTATAGTACAATATTCACCATGTCATTATGTTAGGTCTTTTATGTTGCATAAAAGACTGAACGCATCATCAAAGAAATTCACAAAGGATGTAATTGAAAAGAAACAAGAAAAGGAATAATACAAAATAAAAATTTCGAAAAATGATCAATATTTCAAAAACTAAAAATGGTAGAAAAAGACAAATACAAGCAACGAATGACCTTAAAGAGCTGAACATTTTGATAGTTGAATGGCTTCGATATTTTTTTAAATGCATAAGGAGAAGCATGCGATGGAATTGGAATAATAATAAAAATGATAAAAAAAAAACAGGACAACAATAGTGCGTTTGCTGATGATGCACACTAATTGACTAAATTTAACCTGAAGAAACCTCCTTACCTGACCTGTCCTGTCTGACTTACAGATTTTCATCTGCAGTGGCGGTTATTTATACTAAAATATTCACTATGTCATTACATTATGTCTTTTATCTCTTTTATGTTACATAAAAGACTAAAATGATCATCAAAGAAATTCACAGGTCACAGCAGCATCATAAAGGACAAAACTGGGGAAATAAAAGGGAACGAAAATATAATCTTAAGACACTAATATACTATAAGTCCTTTGCCTTTTTCCTGCAATTAAAAGCAAATGAGTACAGATTGACAGGCATTATGTAAGTGCACTAAAAATACATTCCAAAGAATATTACAAAAATAATTATATAGTGTACTGCATTACAATTTGTATATGCATCTCTTTCTCTATATAAATGCACATAAATATACACATTAACATACTGTCACATTTATAACCAGTAGTATAATGAATAATTAATACTGTCTTAACACATGCAGTATGGAAAGTATTCAAAGATTGTAATAAATAAGAGGAAGATGTATTTCCTAAAGTAGAGTGCGTTTAGAATACACACAAAACAGCAGCAGCAGGTCACATTATAATCTGTGGGGATGAGGGTCCCTTGGAAGTAAGAAACATGAATTTTTCGTCTATTGTGCAACTATGTGATCTTCATAAATTTTCTAGACTCATCTGCTTCAAGCATTTTACCATTTTAATTTTGATAACTATGGCACACAGCTAGAAAAATACTGGGGGAAAAAAAGATTTCACTGTAACTGTATACAAGCTGTAATCATCAAAATTAGAACAAAAAGCCTGATTTTTTTTTTTTTTCAATTTACATGTAATGCATGTAATGCATGCATGTAATTTACATGTAAACCATATGATAAAATGAAAGTTTAACTTGTTGAACTGAATTGGGAAAAATGTTCTATTAGCTCTACTTTATGAAGATGGCCTGACTACTGACTTAATCAAGAAAAGAAAAAAAAAAATCAACAGATTGATCATAAATGTAGTAGTAAAATGACCTTGATGAACCCAAATATACTAATATGGATGTTGAGTAAATAAGGGAAAAAAAGGGACCCACATTTCGACAAACTGGAAAAAAGCTGCGTTTGGCATTTTCTCTTGAATTACACAAAAGTTTAACTGATGCTTCAGCCACTGACAACTTAGTCCATTAATCGTTAAAATAGTGGTGCTAATAGTGGTGCTAAGTGCCACACAGATTGTTTATTTAGCAGGCAGTCTTCCACCAACAACTGAGTGCAATGTCGTTCAGGCTAACGCATACAAAGTTTGTAACACAACAAAACCCGCAGCGGCGTTTACCGCCGCGTTTAGCAAGCTAGCTAACGTACAACGCTTGAAACCGTGAAACCGGCTGGGCAGAAAAACACGCAACAAGCGGAAAGAGCGCAAACTGCAGCTGAACCGAGCGGTTACGGGAGCTGCCGTGTGTGTCTGACGGGACCCGAGCGCACAAACCGCGCTCTATTTTAAAATAGTGAGCTTTTAGGACCTTACCTTCCACTGTCGCTGGACAGGGAGTGAATGTAGGTGTCTTCTCGCGAGAGGTTTGGCTCTGACGAGACAGCAGAGGCCTGTTTTTTTTTAAACTTCAACTTTATTAAAAAAAAAAAAATCTTAAGTAATGTGGAGCGCACGAGCTCCCTCTAGGTGAACTGCATGTGTTGACACTTTACTGCCAGAAAACAGGTATTTTATCGACGTTTTTAAGGTTGTTATGGGGCGGAGCGGTCACTTCGACTAAATACGCAGGGCAATGTGAAAAAATTGTCAAAACCAAATAAACAGAAGTATTTAAATAACCAATCATCAGTTTTTAGGACGTGTGACAGAAGTATCAGTGCCTCCGCGCAGTGGAACCAAGAGACACGTTGGACAGGTAGGCAAATGATTTACCTCATAATTTTTCTCGAACGTAAAGTTCTGAAAAAGTAAGTAATTCAGTAATTCAATTAATTTGTGGATATCCATCTTAAACACATTCATTATAACTCGCTGCACTGCGGCTTCAGTAATTAAACTAATTGGATACTGTAAAGCCAAAATAAAAGAGGTTAGTGTTGTCTGTCATTATGAATTTTATATCATAGTTTCGTTTCGTTTCGTTTCGTTTTCTGCCGCTTATCCGAGTCCGGGTCGCGGGGGTAACAGCCTGAGCAGGGACATCCAGACGCTCCTCTCCCCAGCTACTTCCACCAACTCCTCCGGGGGGACACCAAGACGTTCCCAAGCCAGAGAGATGTAATCTCTCCAGCGTGTCCTTGGTCTGCCCCGGGGTCTCCTCCCGGATGGGCATGCCCGAAACACCTCCCCAGGGAGACGTCCAGGAGGCATCCTGACCAGATGCCCGAACCACCTCAACTGGCTCCTCTCAACGCGGAGGAGCAGCGGCTCTACTCTGAGCTCCTCCCGGATGTCCGTGCTCCTCACCCTATCTCTAAGGCTGAGCCCAGCCACCCTGCGAAGGAAGCTCATTTCGGCCGCTTGTATTCGCGATCTCATTCTTTCGGTCACTACCCAGAGCTCATGACCATAGGTGAGAGTTGGGACGTAGATTGACCTGTAAATTGAAACCTTTGCCTTCTGGCTCAGCTCCCTCTCCACCACAACGG
>KV751360.1:1258538-1270585 GCA_001698575.1 Mola mola
ATATTTAATATTTAAATTAAAAATTTAATCAAATATGCTTCACTGTCTTAATGGGTGCTTAATAAAATGTCATCATTACTCAGTATTGATGAGTTCCCCGTAAAGACGCAGTTAATGTCTTCAGAAGATACACTAAATATACTTTCTTGAACGCTAAAAATATAACCTTTTTGAGTGCAAATTAATCTGCAATCTCAAAAAACCATGTTGAATCTATCTACCTAAAAATTAGACCACGAAACAGCAAAACAATTTTGTTTATTCCACACAGTTCATTAAATGTGCAGATAACTATAACTATGGCACAAAAATGTATAGATGCAAACGAAATTTTTTTGTAATTAATCACAAAAAAATTCTCAAAAGGTCAGTGTCCTGTAGGCCTAGACTAGGAAGTGTTTAAACTGTGGGAAAACAGGTTAAATATCAATTAGGAAAGCATACAACAGGGGGAAAAAAAAAAGCCATATTAAAACTTCACAGATATGAATATCAAAAAAAGTGTTCAAAACCCTAAGTATAAAAATGTAAGTGTTATTCAAATCATCAAAATTTATCAACGATAATAGTAACTCTCAGCTTCCAGCAGCATTATTATGAGTTTACCCCACTAGGGGGCAGTGTAAGTTTCCTGTGAATACGTCAATGAAGAACAGGCCTGTTCTTGATTATGAGATATTAAGAGTTCATTAAAAATATGGATTTTACAGAGTTTGAGGTTATGACTCTAACAAATGGAATGAAATCAATATGTTGTTTTACTATTAGTCACCACCAACTTTTTTCATCATATTCAACTTTCCCATGACTAAACATGACTAATGGTCTAAAATCCCTCAAAAAAAACAAAAAAACAATGAAGGGAAGGAAGGAAATTTTGAAGTGACACATTAATGCTTCATATATGTGACACCAGGAGACAGAGGAAAGGCATGAAATGGACAAAGAGACAATACAGGAAGAAGAGTCACACTTCAGTTTCGTAAAGTTCAAGCTATTAATAATGTGTATGTACAGCTACAGCGCTTCACTTTATCTTGACAACCTAACAGATCAATCCATATTCATTATCAATTACAGTATTTCCTAGTGTGCATAATTGTGTCTGTTCTTACTGATTCTTCCCTCCAGCATATTCCCTAGTCAAGAGTGCTGAGCCTTTCTGCTTAAATGTGCAGTTGTGTGTGTCCAACTTCTTTAAAAATAAATAGGTCATTCAGTTCACCTTCTCTCAGTCTCTGGGGTGGAGGTGGTGCTGCTGAGTCCAAGGGATTCCTTAAAGAGTTAATAAAAAGGAGCATTAATACAATTTTGAGTTACGGTTCTGATACAATTTTAGACAGCATTAAGAGATTTAAAATATCTAATTTTTTCCACGGCACCAAAAAAATATACCAAACAGAATCAAAAGTAATTAAAAGGCATCAAAAAAAAGAATCTGAGGTATTCATTCACTTGTAATTTGTTGCAATTTTAAAATACCACACTTGTAGTCTGCTGGCAACAAAAACCCACAAAGCCCATAAATAACATTTGAGGAACTTTTCTGTCACATTCACTGACTGAGTTAAGGCCAGTTCTCTGCACCACAGTAACGTGTCTTCTGCTACGCTTTTCTTCAGGATAATCATGACAAGACAATTCTAGAGCCTCTTATCAGCCTGCCTGCCGACGCGTGTACAGCTAAGCTGCCTTCTCCTTAGGTCTGACACACTAAGAACTGGACATTCACCTGGATCTGAGAGCGAAGCTGCAATGATGTGGCCACTGAGTCAGCCTTTCCCTGAAACACACAGGATGAGGGATGCTGTGGAGTAAATTATAGTGTCATCATAACACAGAAATAGAAATAATATTCAGCTGACTAACTCGGCCAGCCCGCACTGTGGAGTAACACGGGTTAACAGCTGTGTGTCCCCGGTTTTAGCTTCTGCAATTACTTCCAACAGATCGAGCACAGATTTCCATTCAATTTTCAACTTCATAATCAAAAAACAACTAGAGAACAAGATGTAGCAAAGAATCTATCCATGAATTAAAGGACAAGTTCAGCATTTCATGGAACAGGCGCATTCACTTTTTTGCTGAATTAAATTAGAAAACACCACTCATGCAAAATGCTATCAGCTGGTTAGCTTATCTTAGCATAAACTCGTTTAACAGCTAACCTCTTTTAATAAACATAAAATAAACAAATCACTATGTTTACCAAAAATAACTTCCAAGTTGAAAACCCCATAAAATCTCGCTCACATAAAATATAAAAAAACGTATATATGTTACATAAGTGCACATATCTAATTCATCTAGAATGCATGTTTGATGCTTTCACATAATAACAGATTCATTCTGGTTACGTTGGAGACCTAATTCGATCTTGAGCCACAGTCTGAAGAAAATGGCAGCTTGAGTTTACCTAACACTTGCAGTTGTAGTTAGTCTGACGAGCGGTGAGATAAAAGGTAGATTCGGAGTATCAGAGACACTTCCAAAGCAACACAGAAATAAAATAAGTAACACAGAAACGTCACATTGGTCAGACCACTGTATTTAAATAAGCTCTTTTAAAACATAGCTGATTTCTGCATATCTTTGAAATGCAAATCAACAACTAGGTGTCTGGCCAGAGGTGACGGCTGCTGTTGCTGGAACGTCACTGATTCAGTCTGCAACATGTGTGAAGGGTTTTATAGATGCTAGTAGGTGATGTTACTTTTTGGCTGGGACTTACTACCATTTGCTCCTGCATCCAGCCTACTGGAGCATCTCAAATCATTAAAGTTACACATAAAATGAAGTATTTGATGAGTGTCACGCATACAGTTAGTGAAATATTAAAATTTTTTAAGACGCACCGGTGTGCTAATTTATGCCAATCTTTGAATCTTACTCACAGCAAGAAAGTGAATATACAAACTTCCTGAAATGTCTAACTTCTTTTAAGGGCAGTGTGGCAAAGTGGCAAGATGGCAGCCAAAAGAACCTCAGTAATTCAATGCTGGAACCCTAAATTTTTTTAATAAGTCCATACCTTTACTGACAAGAAAAAGATAAGACTGTTTACCATCTCAGCATCTTGCACTACTTTGCGTTTCCGTAGTTCTTCCATTCTTTCACACACGTCACTGAGGGACGTGCCGTAATACCGGGAATACTCCTGAGCCAGGTCATCAAGGTTCCCCACTGAGCCATCCTGAAAGAGATAATGAAGCACGTAAAACACTCACAAAGATATGACCGCAGACCAGAAGAGGAAAACGACACCTCGCAGAGGTTGAGCAAGATGCCAAACAGCAGGCGAGCACTGTAAACGCTGACCACTGTCATGATTACATCCATTGTTTAAAGGTTTAGTACGGTCACCAGCAAAACAAACAGACAGGAAACTCTGATAAAGCACCAGGAGTGTAAAAGTATCAGAGACATCCAGCTGTGACATTGCCTCTGTCTTCACCAGCTTATCCTCTTCCTGCCCCAGCGACCCTTCTTAGACCTGACCCCAAAGCCAGAGGAAGCACAATGTGACGCAGCTACGACTCCCTCAGCTCTCACTCACCAGGAGTTGACTTAAGAGGCCACGGTTCAGTCCACCGTAAATCACGAGAAATCACTCAGCCAGTCGAGTCTTTGTCCTGTCGCAGAGAAAACCCTCCTGGATGTAAACCCCTTTTAGCTTCCTATAATTGTGCTGAGATATGAAATGATGTGCCTTTTGCCCTATGGGGAAGAAGGAATGACTGAAAGACTAATCATTTCCAAGAATTTGCTTTTTCTGCAATCTGTTTTTATGACCGAGTGGCCCTGTGGACCAGAATCAGCCCACACACAAGGCTGGTCTCCACTGTAGAATAACTGTAATACTAGATAAAGGGATTCTAAAAACACATTACTCTGTTAAAAACAGTATTGACAGACAGTGTGAGTTTTACTATTGGTGGATAATATTGAGAATATCAGGTTTCTCATTTTTAATATAGAATCAGCCCTTTCCATTACTTTTTTTCTGGTAATGTGTGAGTGATGCCTATCATACAGTTACTGGGATTTGGATTTAGGATTTTTGAGACTTATCACTAAACAATACAATAAGTAAAATATTAAAAAGTTCAGATAAGACAGTTTTCCATATTGCCTAATCACGAGTTAAGAATGAACAGATGAGTAAAGACTGTGTGTGATGTCCGGTAATAGCCATCCAAATTCATAAACCGTCTGGCGCATTATTATTATTATTTAGCTTCACTCAAACCCTAACCCTGAAGCTATGCAAAAGGGCCAACTGAAGACAGTCCTCTTGTAGTGAAAAGCAATAATGTGTGCTCACTCGTCTTGTGCCATCACAGACTGTGACCAGCCAAACTGTCCGGAAAAGAGGGCCATTCATTTAGTAAATGACATGCCCCAGGGTCAAAAACGGCCTGAAAATCTGGCTGCTTTTCATACAGCGCAGAAACAAGACTGAGGCTGACTGAGAAGTTCTGCTCTGTGCCTGGCTGCTGCCACTCTTCTGCCTCAGACTGCCACTGGTCCGCATAAACAGCCCATTGTGACAAAGGCACATGATGCTGCATCGCCCGGAGTGCTTATTAGACACGCTGCATATGTATGTCTTTGTGTAGATGAAAGTAAACATCATTGAGGCATTAAGAAAAAAAAACAACTGACTGTGCTGAATGTTAAATTGCATACAAAGGAAGTGTGCTCCATCCTCGTGCCAAAAATTCTTACAAAATGAGAGTTTTGCAGTAAATATTCCAGTGCACTTTATATTTCCCTCAGCTTCCAAATTAATGGTCTCTAAGCCAAAATTGCAGCATGAGACATCAACCACGCAGGCTTGAAAAGGAGAGTGTGGTGTCACATTTCTCAGGCAATGAGCATCTCATGCGCAGACAAAAGGTTCACGTGCCCCCAGGGTACAAAGTGTCTAACGACCGTTTTTACAGTTTCTCTGTCTTTCTATCACCCTTTTGGCCAATCAGGCCTGGGTCAAAAACTATCAGAAAAACTATTTGTATAGCCTTGCCCTGCTCCCAGCAAGAGACATTGAACGATGGTTCCTCCTTCTTTCTGAAGTCAATACCAAGAGTATCACAGGACTCAAATAAGGCCATACAGCATATTCGTCTATGAATTAAAATGTCACTGATAACAAATGTTCTGAGAGTAACTTTAAGCTCACTCCATTTTGACCTACAGTAGGTTTGTCAACGCAGAAACCGCAACTGAAAAGTGTGTTTATATCACATTTCATGTGCTTCTTTCAAAGAGATGTATCATACATTAAAAATCAATCCTGTGTCAAACATACTGTGTACTTGCTACGGTCTTTTCATTCATCTTTTCACTCTTTGTTCAACAGGGACACTGTGAAAGAGACAATGAAAGACTACTGAGGATGTCATATACAATGTACTGAGATATTTCAAAAGATCACGACAACAAGTGCTGACTTGCTACAGATATTCTACAAAAGGACAGTCTTCATTAAGTGACTTAAACAGCAAACAGCAAAACGATGCACATACCAAGGTGCCTTCTGAAACAAGAATTATACTACACAAATTAAAATATTCTCCAGTTAATCTAGAATTAGAAACCGAAGGACCACATTCCAGTCCAAAATGAAAATGCACTCACCACAAACAGACATCTGGCAGCACTAGTTCAGTTCCACCACTCTGCTGTAAGTGAACGGCACCGTTTTGAAACTTAACTCAGTGAGTGAGAGGACAATACATCCTGAAGTCAGGGGGCGGGGTGTCCGGCATGCATAAATCAGAGGGAGTTTGGTTGAGGGGAGGTTGGGGGAGTTGCAACCACATGTGACGCTGCTGCTGCTGGGTGGAGTGCCCAATTCACTCCAGCTGCAGCCCAAAGGGAGATTGGCTGACTTACATGTTCAAATAAACCACCATCTTCTAGTGTGTGAGAGTGTGAGAGACTGCGTGTTTAAGTCTGCAGTGGAGCGGAGATAGAGTGATGGGTCAGTCTTTATAACAAACACTGAATATTTGTCGGATGTGTTAACCTCAGCAGAAGACATCTTAGTAGAATTTTTGCATAAATATTTTAGATTTTCAAAATTGTAACCTTTACTTACTTAATTACTTTTGGAAGTTTTCTTGTAAACAAGGAAAACGTATAGTTTCACTGCTAACAAAATTGCATTGTGTGAATCCTCGAGGTCTAACAATCACGTTAAATTTACAATGTGAAGTTCTTTTCATGCAAATACATGTACATGTATTATCTGAGCAGTGTGATTGAGCTCATTAAGGTTCATGTGTGCTGGTACAACCCAACCAACACAGGGACCCACTTGTGGATTTTTTTTTTTTTTACAGTGCTCGTAATGGTTAAAAACTCTCTGGATACTTTTAATTTGCCTCCACCACTGAATACTTGTGCAAGACCATTCTGCTATGACAAACTGCTGACCTACTTAAAGCATTCTCATTCCTTTGCTGCTTAGCAATGAATGTATGCAAGATGGAAAAAGCTTGATAATCTGACTTGATGGACATCATTTATACGACCAACAAAAAAAGGAGCATCCAAGGAAGTAAATACTAAATGCTAGCATGAAGGTAAATTACACATTAACTGACAGAGCTCACTCTCTTCCATTTTCTTGTCACAGTCTTATTTGTTGAAAGCAATTTCAACAGACAAATAGAATTATGACTACACACAAACAAGTGCAGGAATATTGTACATGATGCTAGCAAACATGTTTGAATGTAAATCAGGCTCTGGGGTTCTCATAATCCTCATTAAAAAAAAGCATCGTTGTAGAGAACCCCAGAGCACCCAGAGAAGCCAGCAGGTGGCAGCATGTAGTCACTCTACATCAATATTTTCCCCTTTGGACATTGAGCAAGAAAAGGAGTTTAAAGCAGGGTAAACTGGAAACAATTATATGGAAGTATTTCCCCTCAATCTAAACAAAATTTAGAAATGTTAAAGAATTATTTTTCCCCACTTAACAAAATATCAGGAACAAGCAGCAGCTGCTGTTCATGTGTACGTTCATGGATAAACAAAGGCATGTTTACATACCCATAAAGCATTATCAGGGTGCTGAGCTCGTTAAATCGTAGTAATGAAATTAAATGTAATGAAAATTTTATTTATTTTTTTAAAAATGCATCTTAGTCTAACCAAAGTCCTACTGCCTCTAATCTTCATCTTTGGTAACTGACTACTGATTCCAGAGCCGTGAGTAGCAGCAGCAGCAGGGGGGAACAATACCAGTGTCAGAGCTCCGGTGGGAGGTTGCAGATTACACTCAGATACAGATGGATGGTAGAGAAGGTGGAGTTTTTCAGTCCGTGTACTGTGCCAGAAAGGGCAGTTTTCTGCCTGACTACACAACGACGGGCTGCTCCGTCACTTCAGGGTGCAGGAGGAGTTGGACAGAGACGCCTTTTGTCCCTGTCAGTCAGCTCTGCTCCCCTTAAGGTCAACGCTCTTGATTTTGTGTGTGACAACCCTGGAGCGCTCATTTGAGCTTTGATCCCAGCAGAAGTCACTGTGCTCAAGTGGGTGAGAGACACCGTTAATGAATGTGTAGAGACACTAATGCATATCATCAGAATCATGACATCGTCACATGGAAATATTAATACTAATATTTAGAATGTTTGTCTAGTGCAAATGCAGAACTTGTCATAGCATCAATATTTGCGTAATGACAGACGGGTTACTAAATATTTCTCCTTTCTCCTCAAAGGCATAAAATATTTAACTAAAGTTTCAATTTTTAGAAGAATAAAACTGGAATCACAAGCTTTTCCATTTTAGATCTACAGTATTGCAGGAGAAACAAGATATTTTTCATATTATATCTGCTTTAACATTATTCTTGAATGTATTCATTATTCTTACGTCATAATACTAATGCTACCATGTACGATATATACCGTAAGTCTACCGTACTCTGTACTCCACTATGTTAATTTTGTTTGAATTTATACGACTGGTACTAATTTTATATATTGTATATGTATGCTGAATTGGAGTGGCATGCTGGATACAGTTTACTATCTCAGATATCTTTGTTATTGGTTGCAATAAAGTAAATAAATCTATATATTTTTATGCTTTATCTATGATGTCTCTCCAGAGTATCAATAAATCATGATATGCATACTGATGACTATACTACTACCAACTGTATTACATATACATATTTACGATGGGTTGAGTGATAAAATGCAAAGGTTAAAAAAAACAAAAAAAACAACCAAAAAACACGGTATACTATTCCATTTAGAATGTGGGCTATAAGTGAAAATTCTGAACTTTATGTTTTTAGAAAACAGAGAGGCAACCCTCTGTTAAAGACACATAAATTACAACACATTTGTGATTATTTTCTCAAACACTTTTTTTTTTTTTTAAGGTGAATTGATATGGAAATACAGTACATGCAAGTACCACAATTAACAAGTTTCATGTAACGGCAGTGATACGTCATGAATCTATGCAGTGTGTGGGTGACAGAGAGCGAATTACTGCATTTCCAGAACACCCAAGGGCACAGTCAAGGTCGACGGCCCCCAGTGCACCCTACAGAGAAAAAGAAGATCAGTGGAATCCATTTATGTCTGACTGGTAAGTGGATTTTGACAAGTTCCAAATGAGGGTCTGATGAGACGTGTCACACTTCAGACATGCACACTGTCAGCCACCGCTACACATACTGCATTTAGAACACCTGGGATTGTTCGAACTGCATGCTCATGCTCTACCCCAACTTTTCCTCCTTTCACTGAGCAAATATCTCTCACTGACAGATACAAAAGACCAGCTTCAGCACTAATTTCACATCCTGAATGGTAGGTTGACAAAACAAAAATCCCAAAGGTCCCAAATGGGTTTCTTTTCAGAGAGAAAGGAGGTACAAAATAGGCCACAAATAGAGGCATAACATTTTTGTAAGACATACAAAACAAAAACAGTTTCCAAAAACACAAATTAAAAATGGCACTGTTGTCTTTTTATGTGCAGCAATACAGAGTCATGACACTTAGGGAAAGGAGCCAGGATTCCAGATGAAAAAGGGTAGGAGTGAATCAAAGACAACAGACATGAGACACCAAACAAACCTTCTGTCTACAGCATTAAGTCTTGCAAATCAGATCAGGATTTTAAACATTAGATGAAAGCAGAGTCTAGATTTAGATGTAGAAAACTACATTGTCTAAAAAAACAAAACAAAAAAAAAACCTCATCTATAAATAGCACAATTCATATTTGGAAAAATCTATTACAACCTAGAATTGGAAAGGCACCCTGTGGATTGTTCAGGATTGGCTGGTTTTAGAAACAGCTGGATTGTCCCAGTTCGTTGGAGCATGTTTAATTCAGCAGCGCAGAGATCGAATACACAATCAACCCCTTTAAATTTCAGTCAAATTACATGCATGAAATGCATCGCCTCCTGGATGGCTGAGAGTTTTTGTAGTGGGGGCATCCTGTAGATTGTTCCAATTCCTTGAAGCATGTTTAATTCAATGGCTCTTGAAAAAAATACACCTCTCTTTAAAATTCAACACAATTCACACCTAGAAATACCTACCATGTGTAGTCCTCAGTTTTAAAAGGCTCTGTGAATGGGTATGTAGCTGAGAAGCCTGTGGCTCGTTCGTATTTTTTGGACCATGTGTAATTCAGAGGTGCTGAAATCCCTTCATCTGGCCCTCAATCCCCATGCTTGGGTAATTACCCTTATGCGACTGTACCGTAATCCTCTGAGACATGACTGCCAGTTTGCGGTGTCTCTGGCTGGATATGAGAGCAGCAGCTCATCCCCCACAAGGCCACAACATCCACTGATGTTCCTGTGAGACCAAACGCAAGAGGCAAGGGCAGCTGTCAATCATGTAATATAAGACCACAGTACCTCAGAATGAGGTCATTCCACATGGTGTGAACAACACAGGAACTGGTCCAATCAGGAAAGAACACCCTATGGACATTTTTCTTTTGAAACTGTCCATGTGAAAAACAAGCAGAGGAGACACTGACTTGAAAAACAGTGAACTTCATAAGTTAAATGAAGGGAACAGGTAAACCTATGATCTTTAAAAGTGTCTACTGTAGCATTTAACAATGATGTTTCATGAAAAGTTCGGGCTTTGCTGGTGGGAGAATTCAGAGTAGTGGAAACACTTAACAACAGCATGGAACTCAACTCAGCCATAATGCATGTTCTTCTACATACCACTGACATTCGAACTATATTTGCTTAAGGCCAAACTACAACTGTCA
Organism: Mola mola; assembly: GCA_001698575.1. NCBI lineage: Eukaryota > Metazoa > Chordata > Actinopteri > Tetraodontiformes > Molidae > Mola > Mola mola. The sequence goes on from KV751360.1 coordinate 1,268,817, forward strand.
TCGTGCGATGGGAATAGCTATGTTTCTGACAACTTTTTCCTTGTTGTTTGGTCGCAGCTAGCATCTCTGCCAGACATGCCAACTGGCTTCCCCCCTTTGGGAGATTTGTTTCTCAGAGAACTGCATCTTAACCCAACAACGATGTACTTCAACCGTTTAGAAACCATGCTTACTGATTGCACATGTCACTTTTCACAACTGCAGGGATCCCAAAAGACCAGATGAATACATCCCCATGTCCAGCCTAATTCGACTTCTTGTCTAATCTCTCAGATGTTTTGTGTCCTCCTCTGCCGCTCCAAGGACATCCACCTTACAGCCACTACATCCATTAATGGATGCTAACCACAGCTAGCCAAGCATGCTCTGACATCATAAGAATTGCATGAGGATTTATATGAACCTTAAAGCCTGTTTTCAGTTCAGCATTAAAAAGGTCTCAATTTAAGTGTTTGACATCTTGTCTATTACATGTAGCTTTTATTCCTTGTCTAGAAAGGGCACAACGCTTGAAAAGTCAATAAGACTGACGGGGTGATTGAATATGCATAATCACTCACTGGGATTGATCTCATTGTCAATATCCGGCACTTTCTTAAAACCAACATTTGCCTCTGGGATTTCATTTCAAATTTGCATGAACTGGCTTTCTGTTCATTCTGATATCTCCCATTACTGATCATTTCACATAAAAATATCATACAAACTTAAATAATGCAGCATACTTAAACCATTTTAATTCACATAAGCATTTCACGACCAAATATTCAGGGTAGGCTACACTATAAACAATAGTACGGCGTCTGTGTGTGCAGTTGTGTGTGTGCAATTCATTTGAATTGATACAATAAATTAGTCTACCATCATAATTAATATACTAACTATTTAAATGTTCCAATTTAGGATTTCAGGATCATTACATTGGAGAAATTAGAGATGAAAAATGCTACTATAACAATGCACAATGGTGCTCCTACAGTAGCTACTTTTGGTCAAAAGCTCATCCAAATATTGCCCATAATCGCCCATATATTCATTGAAAATCTGTACATCTTAGTCCAGCCTTTTGTTAACATTTTCTGAAATCACCACCTGCTCACTAGTGGGATTTTGCTTTCCTTATTCACAATCATTATATTTTCTGTCCCACTTTCCTCTCATTTATCTCTCTTTATCTCTCTCTCCCTTAAGGCCTAATGTATTTTCTCCATTATTTCTTAAGTATTGTTATCCAGTCTGCATACCACTTCCAACTACTGTCGGATGCTTCCATTTGCTTGGTGATGCATGGAAAGACGTATTATACTGCATTATGTCATTCTCAGAGGTTCTAAATAAAGACTGTGCATTTGGATATTGAACATGGATAATAAAAACAGATGATTCATATACTGTGACCTAGTAAAAGCATCTCTAATCCAGGGGTGAAATAAAGGCCATGACAAGGAGAGAAGATAGGAAAAAATAATGTATCAAGGAGAAATGCTAATAATAATAAAATGCTATAGGCCATCATAAAAAGCCATAAAACTGCAACCATGGACAAGATGGAAGTTGAATATAATTAATAAAAATAATATTAGAAAAGAGCTAAAGTCTCAGCTAGAGCTTTTATTTGATCATGAGTTGATGATGCGTGATGGACAATTTTCTAAATTTATGTAAATATTTAAAATAAAAGTGGCACCAATGTCCTACCACACTAGGCATAATTATATTTGAAAATGCCTTACAGCCTGCTGTGGAGCCTTTCACAGCAGGCTGTAAGG
>KV751360.1:1275668-1293306 GCA_001698575.1 Mola mola
GTTTTGTATTGATGATGCCACCACAATATTTCAGCCTGCCACTTTTCTTCAATTGTCAGTGAATTATGGATAACATTCTTGTAGAATTCCCAATCAAAATTATGATTAAAAAAAATGAAACTAATGTGACAACAAGTTACGTTTAGTCTATAACAATTACATGTGAATGTGTATTTGTATGTCATTAACGTGACAGCAATCTCAGAAAAATATTGCTGGTCAGTCTGGGTGGGTAAATTTGAGATATATTCAGGTAAATCTGACAAATACAATTAATGAAATGTTTCTCAGCAGACGCTTACACTTTTCTCCAAATACAGGGACCTTTCCCAGCCTTGCTGATAAATCCAATCCATCCGGCATACCGAGGAGATTAAAACAAATGTCAACTTTTTGCCAATAATACTCACCAGGCCTAACTGTGCAGAACTGATTTTCTTCTCACATGTTGGGATGTTTCTGACATATGCTAAACTGAAAAATATATTAAAAAAAATATCAAATTCAGTTGTCATAGTAAATGCTTATTCTGACTTGTTTCAAACAAATTGCGACAGGGGAAAAAAAAAAAAAAAAAAGATCTGGGATCTGGGAAGATTTGTGAAATGCTCAAAAACACCTGGCCAAACACTCCACAGGTAGGCAGGTAAATATATGAATTGGGCATCCTCAAAAAGCTCAGTCATTCAGGATGGGAGTCAGATAATACATAATACATAATGGTAAAAATTACATAATATCATAAAAACGGTAATTAGTGAAGTTATTTTGCAAATAATTAAATGCAATATTTTAAAATTGCATTTTACAAGGAGTCTCAACACTTTGGAATCAGGATTTTACTGACCTTTTATACAGTTCTCAGTATTGGGTAAGATTCATAAGTAACAACTGTATTGTTGAAATGTGTTACAGCATATTCTCCAAATCAAAGTGACAGGACATTATGTTCACCTTCAAACAATGCCACCATCCACATCACTGTGGTTAAAATTTAAATGCCAAGAAGAGTTCAGCTTGGTTCATGAGAGTGACATAATAACCATGTGACATTTAAGAATTGTTCTGCAAGATGTAAACTGTCTCCTCCGATATTAGTCAAGGAACGGTAAATGCAGCCAGGTTTAAAAGAAAGAAGAAAAAAAACTTAATGAGTCAGGTCTTTCCTTTTCAAATTGTATTATTTTAATATTCATGATGCATGACTGGAGGTGCCATCTCTCCCACTATTGAATCACCCTCCCTAAAACCCACTAGATATAGAGCCAGAGGTGCTGGTACAGTAGTCAGTGGCCTCATTGTGCCATATGAAATATTTTTTTAGCTTGTCAGCACTAATCCCAGGGAAAGCCAAGTGTACGCCAGCAGACACGCCAACTTCTGAAAGCTGCTAGTGCAAAGGTAAACCCCCTGCTTCAGTATCTACCACAGCTGTCATGTTTGGCTGGATGACTGGGGAGCCTCAAGCAGGGTGGGGTGGACAGCAAGACAGGCGAGGGTAAATCATGAACGTGGTCGCTAATGGGCCTCCTGTCAGTCTGCCGGATTAAACTCTATAAGTTAACCAACACTCACCCATTCCACCCACAACGTATCATTGCGCTAATGACTACCCAAAACGCACTGCTCAAATGATAGAAACAATGGCTGAATAATAGTAGTGGTAGAAGAGCAATGAAAATGAACAGACCACAATTTAGAATTTGAAATAAAATAGCAGTATTCAGGATTGGGATTTGGGACCTGCAGTTAGTTAGCATATTCTGGTTTAATGTGTGTGCAGATTCAATCAGGCATTACAGACCCAATTATATTTGGATGATCAAAATTACTTTTCACAGACCCTATTTGAATAACTGTTTAGCTTTGAATAAATAACAGGTTAGGCAGAGGTTAAGAAGGAAACTAACTGATACTGTTGTTATTATTATACTTAAAGTTTTTCCATTTTTCTCTCATTTGAGGTGTTTTCAAAGTGGAAATGGTTCATAAGGAGGTCTGGATTGTCCTGGGTCACGGGCGGATTGGAGGATTGGATTGGATGTTGGAGATTTGTGTTGCTTTAAATTGAGCCTGAGGCAACACAATTAAGATACACAAATTCTACAAGTACACATTTAATACCCATGACAAGTAAAACTCCTTCATGACTAAATACTAGGTGTACTTTAAGCAATGAAAAATGCATTTTGTTATTTGGGTTTTATGAACATCATTTCTTGATCAAATTTCTCAATTCCAACATATACATCGGCTGGCTTGGGAACGTCTGGATCTCCCTGCTCTAACTGTTGCCCCCGCGACCCGGACCCAGATAAGCGGCAGAAAACGAAACAAAATGAAACATGAATGAATTTGTGAAATAGGCACACAATGTCGGACTAAATGAATAGCTGGACATAAACCAAAAATAGCTGTGGTTTCGACATACGTAAGGTTTTGCTTTAGTATGCACACTGTGAGCTATATTTTGACAAAATCATAACGTACTGCTAGCATTATAGGTGACTTCAAATACACCGGAGGCTTGTAGCACTTTCGTTAATTTTGTTGATCACTTTTCTGATTTTGCTATATTAGTTTGGGTAATTTGACTTGCCCTATCAACTATTAGAGTATTATTGAATATTGAGTTCAATTTTCTAGGATTACACTTGAGATTAAGGGTATACTGTTTCTTGCCTGCCTTGAATTGGAATAAGGTATGACAAGCTTTGGTCTGTCTTGGCTGGGTCTGAGACCTACTTTGGACTAAACGCAGTATCATGTCGACTCATCAACTTCTGTGGTCCGGACTGTCCTGTATACTTCCTAAAATGTTTTTTTACACGAACAAATGCAGATTTGGGTCAGTCATGAAAACTGCATGAAAATTTTAATGTCCAGTCTTTTCTTAAATTTAGGATTATAACTTTACTTGAATGAGACCCTGAAAAGAACTTCAGTCAAAAGTTCACATTTTGTAAACATGCTCAGTCTGATAAATCATGTCTGTGCTAGCTAACTGCTGTCATACCTGTAGGGCTGAAGCATATATCCTAGTAACAGAAATAACAACAACAGGAAATTGCTGCAGGAATCTAATCTTATCAAATTCAAAGTCATTGGTGTCTGTCCACATTTGTATCTAAAGGGCAGGTCCCTTTTTTTTGTGTTCCCCTCGGAGCATCACCTTCCCACAGGACGTGAATTTTTGTGACTGAGAACATAACCACCATGAAACAATCATAAAATCCTTTTTTATTTATCATTTTATGGAGCCGCCTTTTAAGATCACTTCTGTTAACTTTCTTTAATGCAGATAAACATGATAATGACGGTCCCTGAGATTAGGGTTTATGTCATGCCAGTGTCCTTTTCATGCTTCAACATTTTAATCTAGCTGGTTACCCAAAACTCACTGCACAGTACTACTGTTAGATTAAAGAGAAAGCAAACCACCAGTAACAGCTTTTTCACTAAGTCCTCCAACAAAAGCTCTAAAATAAACACTGAGACCAAAGAATGTAAGCAAAAGAAAATAGGTCTACGAAACTTTCCAGCAGCAATACGACGACACAAGCAAACGGGCACCGCAAAAGTAGAGAGGAAGCTGGCCAAAGCCTTCAGACCTAAACTGCAGCAGTACAGATAAAAAAAGTGACAATCAATATTTCACAACAGGCATTACTTGCGAATATGCGCGGTCTCAGGGAGCGCAAAAAGTTTGTTTGCCCCGATTCTTTCACTTGATAACACAACGCCCACCCTAATGGGTTCAGAAAAATACTCTTACAGCACCATCACTTTCCATAAGCTTTCCAGCGTACACCTAAGGGATACATCGTAGCTGTACAGCACACGTGAAATATCATGCCACACATTCCCACTCACTGCCATCTACTTTCCCAGGAGGCTCGGCCTGCTCTTCAGAAGCTTTTTCTGAGGAACAGGCTTCTTCACAGTCACTGAGGCAGAACATATAACAATTGTTATCCATTATTCAAAGAGTCGCCACATCTATTCAGATGAGATGTATAAAATAGGCAGTTTGGAAGTACTTGATGAGAGTTACAGACAAAGACAGCTGGATTAAAACCTTAAATGGTGATCTCCAGTGGTCAATAAAGACATCTTAGTCAATGCAGATGACAAAGACTGATTATATACAACTTTTTTGATTTTCTTGTTTTTCTGGTTGGATTTTGAACTCAGTTGGGGGGACATTTGTATCTACAAAATATTGGCATGTATTGGTATCAGTCGAATAAAGGCTTTTAAAATGAGATATCAGCATCAGGCTGAACATTGCTCACACAAAGACGTTGTTGTTTATTAGTCATTAAAAAAAAAAAAAAAAAAAGAACAGTCCAAAAGTAGTTACTAATTATTAATAGTACATAATAAACAAATTCCTTCATCGTGTTTTCCCCACAGTTCAACTAATACAAAATTAATGTCACAACTCCATGCACAAATGACTAGTAACTATTCTTTCATTCATTACTAGTTGTTAATCACTAACAATGATTGCAATTTGCAAAAAATCTTGTTCAGCAACCCATGCTCCCTGTTACAACTCCTCATTTTGAGAAGAAGTTCCATTTATATAGACCTACTTAGCTTTGGTGACTGCCTGCAATGCATTACTGACAGCTTACACAGAAAGTCTATATAACCCAACAAAATAACCTATATAGGCCAGTGATGTAATTTGTTTGACTTGAGTGTTATCAGTCTTTGTACTGTTTACCATTTTATTTAAACACAGGAAGTGATGTATTTTGTATGGCACAGCAGACGTGAACCCAGACTCTGTCAAGCCAAACATTGTTTAAATCTGTGGCACATAATAGCACTTACATGTAACAGTCATCTGAGCATTAACCCTCAATTTGATATCATATATTATATTTTAACCTTAATTTACCGCTTAACAGCTCTTAGCCTCTGCTGCTCCAGGTGAAAATCTGCCATGACATTTAACTTTATCCAGTTAACAAAAAGGGTGAGAGAGCCCTCCAGTAAGTAAGGATTATTTGGAGGATGCTATAGTTTTTCAGGTTTGAAATATGGACTGTAAATTCTATAACTTCAAGTCAGTGGATCAGATGTTTTCTGGCAGCTGCAAATAAAGCACTCCATAATGCATTAATGCAATTTTTCAAGACTGATTGCATTAATCCTATAACACCATTTTAGACAGTCTTTTTGACATGTTGCAATGGATTCCTTGTCCTACCACCACAGCTGAAACTGCTGTCCTTTTGCTGTGCTTCCATCATTGAAATAACCGGGAGGGGCGAGGAGCAGACAGCGGTGTGAAAAGAGCTTATCAATTAATATCCGTAGGGAAATCTTGCGGCCCAGTCACAGAATATTGCGTCAGTACCATCTTAAATGTGTATTGCAACAGACTGTAATCTGCATACTGTGTCTCAATGGACAAAATGCCCAGCCTTTCTGTTAGTCTTACAACAGTCTGGCTATTGAGCAAAAGAGTGCTGGTATTAGAACTGGCCTGCCTGCAGACCAGACCTGTCCCCAGACTGAAAAATGTGGCTTATTATCAAGAGCAGAATACGACGCTCAAAGCCTCAGACTGCCAAGTAACTAAAGTCGTATATTAAGCAAGAATGGGTCAGCATTTTTAATATCATTTTCAATTACATTTAGGCTAAAAACGGTTTGCAGATTATTGCAATTTGTTACTTTTGTAGCTGTTACTGTTACTATGGTGACATTTTCTGTCATTTTATATAATGTCCCATATTTCTGGAATTGGGGCTGCTCATAGAATTATGGCTTCAAAGATATTACAGCTCAATTAAAAGTCTAATTTCTTTCTCACTTTAAATTACATTATTATATTAAACCAATCAACACAATAAAACTATTATTTACAAATGTTTTCCTCCTTTAGTTAATCATCATCTCAGAATGAGTAAAAATGGTCAACAGTTAACATAATCTTACAATACACAACTAAGACTGAAAAAACTAGGGGTTAACCTGGGGCAAAGCAATAAAAACCACGCTGCTGGTGCTCCATATAATTTGATATTCTCGGAGGGAATACATAATGTATACCGACATTAACCACATCAATTATTCTGAGACAACTAAATGCAGGGTAATAGTGATTAATTTGAGAATCACATCTGAATTCCACAGGGCAGTGAATACAAGAAATGCCATATTCAATGCAAAATGGTTCCCCATGGAAGGAACTCAGTTAACTGTTTGTAGTGGTTGAATCTATGCAATAGTGTCAGTTGACTCACCATATGAAATTCATAAGGGAGGAGGGTCTAAACTCTTGTAGAAAGGAGGAGTGAAAAGTGGGTCATAATCTGAAGATACAATGTTCACTGCTCTGCAGGGTTGTGACCCTTGGAATTTTTCAATATTAAACACCAATTGTATCATGGAAAGGTAAGGTCATATGCCACGTTGTTTCTGTGGTATGAAACCTTACTTGCTTTGACATAGCTTTCACTAATCCAACCAATACTACACACCTGTATGAAGACCATGCACTCCTGTATTACAGACTACCAGTGGCTCGAAGCAGCAGCAGACTCGCTAGAGAAGCCGCTACAAACAACGTTTTTAATGCACAGAAATTCTTGACAATCACAAGTAGGCCTGCACAAAATCATAGTTTAAGCATTGACAGAGGCACATCAATGTCAAGTAAGGCAAATTAACTCACACATATCATGCTACAAACAAGCATTTTACTATATTAAATGTTATAATTATGGTCTACAGCTAAAAAAAAAAAAAAAGCACACATCTTGGAATATTTCAATAAAACTGTATAAGCCATAATTATCAAAATTAAAATAAAAAAGGCTTTAACTAATTCAATTTGTGTAAAGTGTAACGAATAAAGAATATATGTAGGAGTTTAACGTTTTAAAGTAAAGTACTTTCGAAAATGACCTTTTGAGATGCACTAGTAAGAGGTGAGAATGAGAAAAGGCATACCAAGATGCTCAATAATACTCATCCTTTAGAACAATTTATAAGAATGTCCTTCAACGTGTGCATTCACAACAATGAGATGGACAGACAGACAACCAAAAAACATGATTCCACCCCCAGCTATTACTTGCGCTTGCACAACAACATGAGAATAAAGAAACTCAATGCTTCATAATAAGCTTAATGCTTTGTACTGAATACATATTCAAGCCGAGACCACATTCAGAATGATTTCCATTACATGTTCATTTCTGTCATTGTTCATTGAGATCAGTCTCTAATTGTCAATGTCCATAAAAAAAACAATGCTGCACTACAGAAGAAAACAGAAACGAAGCATGTCCCATAATACCAAATAAGTTTATTTTACCTTCTTGCTTGTCCACATTGACCCTCTCTATCTTGCTGTCTTTCTTTGTATTTAGGTAATTCAGTAAAAAATATGTACTGGTTGTGTATCTTATAACAAGGACATAACCCTTTATAAGCCTGGTGATATTTTAGATTTTTATTATTTTTGACTGAAATTGTATTTTAATTGTAAGTGGGTGCAATGCAAAATTAATTGTAAAGAAACAGGCTTTATGAGTCATCATCATATGAACTACTTCCAACTGGGTGCACGGTTGGTGTATCTCCACTGGAAGTGCCAGGCTTTCTCAGTATCCACTGTAAGAAAACAAGTTCAAAAGTTTAACTCTTCCGCCAAACAAGTCAGAAGGAGACATACCGTTTGGCTTATGAAGAGAGACGAATGCAGAACTAAACATTAAGATAGCATGAAAAGGAGCTGTGATGGAAAACAATGTAGATAATTTTTATGTTCATCTTCAGACAAAATACAGATGAAGCCCCAAAAAAAAAAATTACCAACAACTTGTGGATTATGTCCTTCCTTTCATTTGTTTGTGTATGTATCACAGGCAAGGTTATGGAGAGTGCTTATCAGTTCAACTTTAATTTGGCCCGAGAAAGTGTGTGATGATAACGCAGCTGGGCTACACAGCCATTTGACAAATGTGTGAAAATACTGTCTCTGACCACATTTGTGCACAGCACTTAAAACTGAGTTGCAAAATTTGCGTTGGGAATTTGGTAAAAATTGTTACCAGCATCTTTATGGCTCAGCCGATGTCAGCGCACAGCACATATTTTACTGTGATATAATATGTGATTCTGTAGTGTGAGTTCGAGTAAAAGAAGAGATAGTGCTTTAATTTTCCCCAGTCAGTTATGTCTGCATATGGATTTTTTTTTTCGCTGTTGTTAAGCATCCAGTGTCCATAATTGTATGACATCCTCATTCCCATTTTGAAAGGGGATTAGTCCGTTTCTCTCCCTGTCCATTCATTATACCCTCAGTGACCAGGTTTGGGGGGGGGGTAAATAATTGGATATTCATCGAACAACTCCCAGTGAAGATCAAATAGCATTTGTGCTTGAAATGAACCTCCCTCTTCAAGACTGGATTAGAAAACCTTCTAAGACTGATACAATTGCACCAGGACAGGACAAGGGTCCTCTTCAGGGCAACAAAGTAAGTCTCACACATGTAGCACTCCAGAGATATAAACACGCAGCTCAGCTAGAGTTTTGTTAAGTTTTGCCTCAGTGACACAGTTTATTTCGGATAATGTTACATTAACATTTATGTTTTACTTGCCATGTTTGGATAACATCAGAAGGCATTTCACATTGTGTAGCACAAAGATTACTTGCTATGGGCAAGTGAAGTTGAGCCCTGCATAAAGCGCTAGCATCCTCCAACCACTTCAACTGGTGTTAGTGCCAGGGGGATTTAAAACCAGACTGTGGAATCTGGATAGCAACATGGATCAGTGACATCTGTATACAATCCGACGAGTGAATTATGTCTGAATCTGAACCTGATACCAATAATAAACACATACCACCTCTACCTTACGTGGAAACCCATAATTTGCATGGAAAAAAAAATCCATATTATATTATACAAAACTGAAACTCTCTTTGAGTATAATCTAGGGCATTAAGGCAGTGTGCTAGAGTTAAAAATTAAAAATTAAATACTTTAACAACAACTGCACAGGAGAAAAATATAATACTGAAATATAGCAATAAAGTTCCAAAACCAAGAAAACTTTAACTGCCAAGAATTTCACTCACAGTCTTCCTATGAAAAGAATTATGCATAAATAAACAATGTCACACCCTTTGGTTTGCCTTTCCTTCCTGCATTCACATACAGTGAGTCACATTATTAATATGCCATGTGGAATCACCACCAATGTACAGAGAGCAGCCAAGCATGTAACCTAAGTATAAGCTGCAATCCATACATGACCTATATTTCAAAAATAATACGTGACTAAACATTGTAATATCACTAATGATAAATGAAACCAGGGAAGAGGTCAAAAAGGTTCCTCTGTTTGACTGACTGAAAATATCTACTAACCCTGCTAAAATGGCCAACCTTGCCTATGCAGTAAAAATAGCCTAGAAGGATACATGGTTAGACCCTTGTAATGGGACATGATGAAGGTCAGTGTAGGGTGGCTTAAAGATCTCAAGAGCCTGTGGTCACGTAACACAAGCAGACTGAGGGCTTGCGGTCAATATTCAAATACACTTGAGTATAAAATATTCAAACAAATCAATACCAGAGCCAAGGCAAACCTAAACATTTATCAAGTCAAATGATTAATGTTTTTTGACTTGCAATCTCAAAATGAACTAAGACTTTAAACTCCACTGCTTTAATCACTGTCAAAAGTAGAATAATATTCTGCATTTGTTTCTGTTTTACTTACTCTGAGAATGTGGGGTATGTGATAGTACAAAAATAAATATGACGCTTTCTCTTAAAAGGAAAATATAAAAGAGAAGACCGTTTCTCCTAATTGTCACACTTTGGAGAACTAAAAAGCAGTTCAACAAAGAAATCAAGACAACAAAATCAAATCGTTGGAATCACATGAATTCAAGTGAATTGTATTATACTCCAATACCACACATGTTCCTCTTTACTACAGCTGCCACTAACAATTATCTTTATAATAAATGAATTGAATAGTTTATAAATTGCCCCACATTTTTTCCCCATCAAATTTCCCAGACGACAAAGTGACATCTCCAAATTACTTCTATTGTTCAACCTTTTTGTTGAACAAAGAGCAGTAAATCCTGCAAATGTTGGACATCACAGTTCTCAGTTCTGGTGCCTGCTTTAAAGCAGACTTTAGCAGACTGTCTCAATTCACCCACCTCTTACGTGTGGCTCTTACCACAAAGGAAAAGAGGCTCTTTATCACTTTTGTCCTCAGTGATTTAAATTCAGAGAGCACCACATAGTTTCAAAGACCTACTTAACACTGCTTTACAATAGCTGCAGCAACAGAGAAAAGGTAGAGGCTGGAGAAAGTGGAGGTAGGGGCACTTCAGTGACATGTTTGCTCAAATTCACTACTAAAAAATACTTGACACTCAAAGCTATAACAAGACCATCCTTTACATGTTGGTAGGAGTGCCTGATGCATTTCTCTTGGTTTCTCTGGGAAAAGCTCTTCCAGATGCCCTTCTGAATAATTTCTACTTGAAGGAGGCATGAGAGCCATTCGAGATGAAAATGAACTGAGAAAAATATACATAGAACAATTAACAACTAGCTACATCTGTCCTTAACCTCCAGTCCACTGACAATCAATTCTAATCTTAAATTCACAAGGGTAGATCAGTGATTAAAACCCATTTAACACACGGATTTACATGACTTAAAGCATGTAGTATTTCCCTGTGTCAACAAACACATGCATCTCTGATATTACACAGTAGTGACATAACTTTAAGTGGCTCTATGTGCTGGTACAATGACAGCTGTTCATGTACAGCCCGATTTCAATGAAGAGAGAAAACAGGCTTCTAAGTAAGCAACGCACCAGATAGGAATTTACCAAATTACAAATTATATGCGACAGGCATGTTTATGTACATTGCTAAGCTTTTGAGTGCTGTTTGCTATAACTTCCCCCCAGCACCATCAGTGCAATAATCCAGCAATATTCCTGTAATGGTCCAGTGGTTTGACTTAATCTATACTGACAAGTCCATAAGTAGGCCTACCCTACTTTACACTTCGCAATAAACCAGAAGATGGTGGTAACAGATCACACTGCAACAATCGAATATAAAGAAAGCAACAAGTCAGACAAGGTTTTGTAAACAACTTTTGCTGAATACAAGGGAAACTGTTCCTATTGGGTCATAAAATTCTGGAGCTATGGACCATTTACAAGCACATACACATACACGGAAATAATCAGCAACACAAAACTCTGTATATACATACTGTTAAGTGCACACACAAACACCCACACAACAATAGTAAAACAATAATTGAGTAATATCAAACATATAACATGTATTTAACAGATATTTAATCTTGTATCTCATTTAGATTGGCTATAATATTTTTGATTTTATATAAGATGAGAATAAAGCAGTAAAGTAGAGACAAAAAAATGAACTTGTTATCAAACATTAAACTACAAAAAGACTTCTCTCATTTATTCTTTGCTCATTTTCCATAATGTTGCACCAGTCCACATAGTATATAAGGTGTTGTTTGACAAAAACAGTTCTATTCAGTTTCCATTTTATAGGGGCAAACCAGCTACAGCTGTGAGCTGCCACAGAACTTTTATTTTGCCAGCCCCTATTCAGGCTGGTCTTTATTCTGTCAAAAGCAGCCAGCTGGTTTTGCATGTCCTCCAATCCTCTGGCAGAGCAACACAGGCAAATCTTCTGAACAATTAAGGTTTATTTCCTATTCTTAGGGCTTTTCAGGCCAGGCACTGCAATGAGGCCTTCTAGGGATTTTGAGTCCTTTGTCAAGACAGCTATAAAGTGAATCCTTCCCAGTAGGGTCTGGGTTTGATGAACAAAAGACTGAAAGCCAAAAATCTGATCCTGAAACTAGAAAGCTTAATATGTGGATGGATAATGCTGAACTTTTTAGTTTTAAATCTACATTTATGACTAAATTTAGCTACATTTTCTAACATTTTAGAACACATCAACAGTGTGTGCAATAAGATAAAGCTGCAGACACATAGAGATGCACCCATTTATCCACTCAATATCGGTCTCAGACAGTATGGATGTGTTTGACTGGTATTGACGTATCAGCAAATAAGGTGCCATTCACTTATTCTAGTAGCTGATAATCTGTTGCGTCTCATTTTGCACTAGCAATATCCCATGTCCTACATCTGAGTACAGCTTTAAAACCACCCCTTCTGATGTAAATCACATTTTTCTTTTTGTTAGAGCTGGGGTATCTAACCCTAACCTCAAGATGTTAGTCTTAAAATTATATGGGTGTCAACATGCTGCTTAATATTAATGTTAGTGCTAAGTCTGTAGCCTTATTAGTTACCTAACATTAGCATCTTACATTAAAATTGCCCCTTATCCCTAGCCTGTAAAAATCTTCATAAATATCCTGGATCCAGATGATAATCACCACCAAAATCTAATCAATCGTTCCTTATGTTACTTCCCACCTCTCCTGAAAACTTTCCTCAAATTCCATCTGTAACTTTCTGATTATCTTGCTAACAACATGATAAGTCAGAGGAAATGACCTTTGAGAATATTGTAATCCATGTGATCTAAAAAAAGGTCAGACTTCTTCAACTTCCCTTGGCTCTCTTTTCTAAAATACACCCAGGACAGTTTTTGGCCCGTCACAGGTCATTTCAGAGAAAGGGCGTTCCTATTTGCTGTTCAACAATGTTAGATGCGTGTGCACGTCCTCATAGAATGGCAGACATCCCAGCAGGAAAAGCTGCTCTTCCATCATTATCAACAGTGAACACATAGCAAACAGTCCAAAAAAAAAAGGAAGGCCTTTATCTCAAAACAACTGTCCATGAACCCATCAAGTGCTCTGCAAATGCCTAAAAGGGAAGGGTGGAGCCATGGAGCAGAAACAGGGTGAAGAGGTGGAGCGGAGGTGCTACCTTATGAGTATTAAGCTTGAAGTTACAAACCCCACACATACAGTAAAGTGTTTTAAGGCACTACAAAACACATCATGACTTTAATATGTCCACATCATAGCTGAGGATTTCTGCTTTTGTTCTGCAATCCACAGTGAAGGTAAACCACTTTAACTCATTAATAATTTTGTACAAATGGGCCATCCAGTAGGCTGCGAGCCTGTGCACAAGCAGAAATGCATGCATGGTCACAACACCCTCAACAGCAGCACCTGCACTGTTCACGCATTTATCGAATGTTTCTTCATCCTTAATTTAACAATTACAGTACTACAGGTCCTTAAATTTCAAGCCGCTTTATCAGCTCAGGATCTTCTGTATACCACATCCCTAGTATTTGGTAATGACCTACACAGTAGTTTTTCAGTTATTTTGTACACACACACACACACACACACACACACATTGTTTCACAAAATATGAAAGTAAATATAATTTGTGTGATATTAAATCAAGCTTCAAATTCAAAACGTTTCAACAACATGACAATGTCAGTCTAGATTTGTGTGAACACTTACACAATATTGTAAAATACAAGACTGTAGCTTTACAGATACAGTGAGACCTAATTTGGCTGTGAGATGTTTATTTATTTGGTCTGCCTTTGGGAGAGATGAGTTCAGTGTTCTTAAGGTCATGGGAATTTTCATTTAGTTTTGATTTTGCTTTAACAAATGGTAAATTAAATTCTTCTAGAGGTCCCCTATACAGTGAAACGCTCGCCAACTGTGCTGGTGTTTAGGTCATGTGCAACTCGACTGGCTTTAATTGTATTAGTTGTTTCTCTGTCTCGCAAAGTCCCTGATAGGTCCTCTGGGCCTGTGTGGACTACTCATGTGTGGAGAGTAGTAGAGTACTGAAAAGCACATTGCTCATTAGTAAGTGATTGCACTACCAAATCCAAAGGGCAAGGCAGAGGAACTGGGGGATTACAAATGCAAAAAAAATGCTCCTCCTTAACTACAGAAAAAATGCAGTTTAGGAAAAACAGAACACAGCTGTTTCAAAAGAAACAAGGCCAATTTTAGTTACACAACAGTAAAAAGTAACATTATTGTATAAATATAACTTAAAAAACATCAACTTACACATTCTAATTAAGGTTGGGAAATATTTTAAAAAAATAAATTATTTATTTATGTGTGTGTGGATGTATGTGATAATAATACAACATACATGTTATTTTCTCCATGTTTCAAAGGTGTAATTAAAAAAACATTATGGAATTTTCACAAGCTTGCGCTCAATCGCTTAAGTTATACATTATATACATACGTATACGTACATATATATACATACATTATAAGCACCAAGTCATCTCTCAATTATTGTTGGAGTATCAATATCAAGATAGAGGTAAAAAAATATCGTGATATTTGATTTTGTTGACTAGAACTACATTTTATGAAGAGCTTTTGAGGGGATCTGATATATATATACCCTGTATACTTATAAGGCCTAAAAAAAAATAAAAATTAAAAAAAAATAATAATTATGAGGCCATACTTCCCAGCCCTAACTCAAATATACAGCTAGGTTGCCAGAGCACCTAGCTGTAAGGATATATTATAGTGATATTCATGTATATATAGACTGAATGTGTTAACACTACAGTATTTAACTTAAGTCTTACGATGACACACTAGTAGACTTTCAAATCATTGTCCACTTTCATCTGTGTGACAGTTTGTTTTGGTCAATAAGGAGAAGACAAGCATTATGAATTATATTACCATAATTATAACCCCATCTAATCTCAAACAACAACATTGACGTGTTACAATCATAATAATATGTGGCGTGGTACTCAAAATCCATACTGAACTGGAATGGTCATGCAAGTCCTCACAATGTTTGAAAAATCAGCCACAAAAAGCCTGTTACCAAAAAAATGTGCAACAATGACCAAATACCGTAAGGCTATAGTTATACATGAATGATTGGTAGTTGCAAAGGTTGCGTGCACTTTCAAGTGGCTACATTAACTAACTAGCAGAGCATGGCTACTTTTCCATTCAGCTGTTAAATCTGTTTTGGTTAAGTCTTTCATAGGTTTTGTCCTGTGAATGAACTTAAAACCGCAGTGTGGTTGTGCTGACACCAGAGCTGATAGTGCTTTTATGTCTAAAAAATTAAAGAAACTTTCCATGGGTGAGTCTAACTTTGTCAGTATTTGCTGTAACCTACAAAAAGGTTGGAAATGAGTCACAAAGTGCCCTTGCACTTAGTAGTTTATAGTGTCTGAATCTTTCATGAAGAGTATGTGTGCATCTACATGTGAAATTGGCTAGTACAATACAGTGCTGTTGGTGCAGTGCAACTACTTTAAAGCTAACAGCACCACAGAGGGGTAAAATTAATTTCCAATTAGACTTTCATTAACAAAAAAAGGAGGATACATCAAATAATGCAATATTTCCATATCAATACAAGGGATTACAAAAGCGTTTGCCAAGGCAATCAAGTAAAGCAGATGCAGTAAAATGACTATGATTTGTTATGACACAAAATCAAACTGGAAAACTGCACCTGGCTCTCCAGTTTCTCAGACCACAGTCATTATTTTTTAATGAGCTGCATCTCAAGCCAGTATCTGCTGAGAAAAGCCAAAACCAACACAAGTATAAATGCAAACTGAAAAAAATCAGACTGTCTCTGGACCAAGTGTTAGAGAACAGAAATTGTGCCTGGGGCAGCGTACAATTGTGTCTCTGCACAGCAATTCATTTTGACACTCTGGTAAACTACAGCTGAACTAGATTCATGGCACCAGTGTATCATGGTTTGTCTGCAATGATTGTGATACAATCAAATCCAGACTCCATCAATCACACCTTCCACTGACAGCCACAGTTTGTTGTCAATAAGGCAAATCTGCCACTCAGCTTTTCATCCAGCTGGCCTCAGACCAATTGCTGGGTCTATTAAGGACTGAATGGATTTGACTGATGCCAAACAGCAATCCTCTGCAATTACATTAACTAACAGGTTCTGCAGTCGACACGGACTAGAGTTGTCAGAAATACAAAGTTGATGACCAGATATAAAGTGGTGCTGCTGCTGTCAGTAAACATCTTCCGTGCAGTAAACATCTGTCATGGGCTCTGACCTCTGCTTACACTGCTCAGAAGACTTCTGATGCTTATTCTTTTGTTATCTGTAAAGTATAAGGCTTATGATTTGCCTTACTATACTGTTACACGCTGAGCTTACTAGTTACACGCTTCGAAACATAAATAAACTAAAAGGGGACAAAAATTAATCTACAAATGCAACACTTAAAATGACTGTTGTGCTGTTCGTTGCCTTTCTGGATCAACAGTATTTATTGCCTTTGATTTAATTACTGCACTCCTGGGCAAACATGGGTGGTATGGTAAACGGCACATCAACCTCAATAATGTGCACAACACACTTTTGCCCCAACTTAATACTGGGAGAAAAGGGTCAAAAGGCAGCAACGCTGTGGTAAATACTTAAACAACATTAATAGACTAGAATTTAAAGACACCACATGGCATCTCACGATTTGAGTAAAGCACACAAGTCTTGTGGGGCCGAATAGCTATAGGACAAGATGATTCAATTATGATAATCGCATCTGCTACCAAAAACTCCTTAAATAAAAAAGCTCGTAATTGGATGAACCTGGGCCCTGGCATGAAAATGTTTCTATTAATTAAGACAAAGTGAAATTTAACAACACTTTCTCGAGCCGCAGTAGACCTGTGGCAGAGAAATCAGAAAGTACCCTTGGAGCAATAAAGAAGAATCAGTTGACGTCAGCAACGTCAAAGAAATTTGCCACACTCTTCATCACATATATAACAATGAAGGCATATTAAATCCCATCTGACAGTGCTAGAAGAGCTAGCATTTTGCATTAACAAAGTGTAAAAAAAACTAAGCAAAAACTGCTTACCTTAAAAGTGTAAGGTGCTTCTCCTAGGTTTATACCATCTTTTGCAAGTTTATCTCTTATCAGGACTTTGAGCTTCAGTTTGGGATAAGTCACAAAGTCATTACAATCTGTGACTCTCGGATCGTGGTTTCCAGGACAGGAAGCCTGGTGTATTCCTGTAGTCCGTAAGTGTGACCTCACAGTCCTGAGGTCATCTCCTCTGTTTGAGTGCAAAGATTGGCTGCAAGGAGATGGACCCAGTGGCTCTAAGGTGAAGTAGTAGCCCGCTGCTTTTCTGCCATCCTCATCCTTCAGTTTCTGCACCGCTGCGAGCAGCCTGTGTCTGTGGTACTCGATGAGGACACCTATGGCATCGAGGTCCGGCTCCCCAATCTGTTTGCAAACTTCCAAATCATCATAGCCATTGTCGATGAATGACTCCACATACTGGGCCAGGTGGAGCTTCGACAGCCACTCCAGGACAAGGTTTGGCCCCTGGCTCATCTTAAAATGGGATATAAGACGGCCAACATTCAGTACACTTCATCATATCCTGCTGGGGCTCTTGCAGGACTCTGGTCCATGCAGGTCCAACTTAACACACAGGCCCAAAGTTGCTTTTCCAAATCAGACACATCTATCAATTGCAGCGAAAGCAATAGAAATATATATTTCTTGAAGACAGCAGGGTAGCTCCGTGTCAGGAAGTCTTGAACCCTCCTAACAC
>KV751360.1:1296941-1307261 GCA_001698575.1 Mola mola
AGGTAGAAATTTTATCTCAAAAAATTCAAACTTTAACCAAATTATACATTTATGCTAATTATATCAAGGACGATCTTTGTCTTGCCCCTCACCCTACTCATACGTGACTTAGCTACAGTCCCCTGAAAGCCAGAAAGAATACAGCTTTCAGGAGTTTTTCAGTGTCTCAACTCATTTTTTCTGATAGATCAATGTAAACTCTTCATCAGGGGTAAACGTTTGCAGCACTTGCAGCGCATTTAATTGAAAAAAAAATAATAATAAACTGAATGCCCAACATATAAACTTCTCTTACTTCATAAATCTTATGTTCAAATAAATAATCTAATTTAACATGAAACCAAAGTGACTCAGAATACACGCCATCTGTCTTTCTTGCCTAAAACGATTCGGTTTTGGAGAATGCTGTAAAAGGAATGGTCGGTGATGAACTAGTGTACTACCAGCCCTTATTCAATGAGAGGCAATAGATTCGTTATCTCCGCCGACTGTTCCCTACGGTTCTAAGTGCTTGATAGGCCCATTCTAGACAAAAAACACACTGACAACAGGAGCCAAGTCGAACTCTAAAAAATAATTTAGACCACAGAGACAAACATACACAAGTTCTTCAGTGATTCTTAAAGAAACGTACATCTTCAATATGGGGGGGGGCGGTCATCAGACTTTTTTCCTCATTTAAGTCCACTGTGTTTGGCAGATACCATAAAGGGCAGAAAAAAAGAAAAGGAACAATTGTAATCAGGCCTCCACGAGTACATGTTTTTGTTGTCTATTTGTCTTTCAGAGCGAAACAGCAGGGTGTGTAGACAGAGATACATAGGTGATTTATATGAGTGCATGACTTATGGATATGAAAGGCCCCCTCTCTCCTGTTCTGTGAGCCGATCATCAAGTGAAATAGAAAGAGATATTCCTGCAAGCTTCTCTTCTTCCATTTTTTTTCCCCCCATTCTCATTGCTCTGGGTAGGCCAGTGTCTTCTCCACTGCAGTCCTTCGGTGACTGAGGTAAAGCAGAGTGTATGATATTGTGCTGAGAAAAAAAGCATGAGTCCGTTGAGCAGAACCTCCCGTGGAGAGAAATAGAGAAAAGAAGAAGAAGGACCTGCAGCTGTTAAGAGACACTGGTGTTTTGCATGATTACAGAGTCCGAGGCTCCTCACGCAGCCATCAGAGCTGGTACCATTTCTTATCTTTGTATTTCAGCATCATCTTTATGGGAGAAAAGAGGGAAAAGAGGAATCAGAAATCAACCATCTGAAAGCAACGTGTTAGACCCTCAAAGAAATGGCAAATGCGTACATCATGAGCATGTTTGGAGAAGGAGTCTGCGCTGGCCATCATAGCTGCTGTTCTTTCCTCCAGTTCGCCGAGTTTCTGCCCTCTCTCGTCCAGAGCTATCCGAGCACGGGCCAGGTCTCCTACCACCCCGGACGCCGCGCCCTTCATGCCCTCCATACTCCCTGGGCCAGGGATGTGCTGGGCCAGGCTACGAGAAGCCTTGCCTGCCGTTGTTTCACCAACTACCACGGATAAGAAGAGAAAGCCATTTAATGTATTAGCAGGTTCCAACAATTCCCAAAATTAACAAGATTGTTAATGTAAATGGAAGAAAATGTGTAAAATTACTAGGCTGGGGAAAAAAAGAGTTAAGATCTGTACTCACACAGATCCTCTCTGTCCAGAGACTGAGCCCCTCCACCGAAAAGGCCTTTGAAGAAACCTCTGTTCGGCGCCTCTGGTGTCTCCACAGGGGTGAACAACTCACTGAGCATCTCCTGAGGACAACCAAAACATTAGCACAGGTCTATCAATGTTAATTTCATTTAAAAGAAAACTAGGGTTAAATGTATGTTAAGCTTTCGTTAAAGAGGCGAGACTAAAATGTTAGCGGTGGACGGATGGGCATTCAGAATAATGATATTCTTGCCATCTAGTCTGTCTGTCTGTCTGTCTGTCTGTCTGTCTGTCAGAATATGAGCAATGTGGGCAGACTGAATATCCGTGTCATCCTTTCCCTGCTCTGTGTCTGTGTGGGAACAGGAGAGATGTGCTTCAGGAATAACACCTTTACTTTCAGCAGCAGTAGTGAAATAACTCACCGCAAACTCCGCCTTGGTCTGGAGAAGCTGTAGCCTTAATTTACTGACAACCTCACTATACATTTTTAACACTTCTAGACTGCTAACTAGCTAACTACTAACTGCTATTGTGCTCTCACTCAACTTTGTTGATGCGCGCTTACTCTTGCTCTACCACACGTATTATAGGTATCGCTGTGTTCTTAAAGGAGCCGTGCTGCTCTTACAACACCACGAAACTGTGAACATTCTGAGGAGCAGCTTTGGCAACAGAATGATCCAACCCCGCTGCTACAAGGAACGATACAGGATGTCGTTCCTCCCCAGTGCAATTAGACTTTTCAACCCCTCTGTCATTAGACACTAGACACTTTACCTGGTAAAATCGTTCACCTCCTCCTACCTGCACTAAACTCTGCACTCTCTGCACAATGTCTGGAAATGCTGTTAGAATTTTACAACTGGCTATACTGAGAACATTTTGTACTTTTATTTTTATTGTATACGTTTATACCTTACAGGGTTATATGTCCACTGGTCCAGTACCAGAAAAGTCTTGCTGCTGTGTCAAATTAATTTCCCTACGGGGATTAATAAAATCATCACACCAGGCGACAACAAGCGCAGCCTGCACTGAATTAGTTTATGGAAAGAATACATTGTGACTAAAACTTAAATTAGTGAAAGTGACTAAAATGTGACTAAATACGACTGATAAGTATTTTCGTCTGAAGACTAGGACTAAATCGCAAATAGCTGCCAAAACAAACACTGAAGACTATTTAGAGGCACGGACTGCACCATGCCATTTTAAGTGCCGGTAATGTACATGAAACATCTCACGTTTAAATTTAAATTTGTGACTTCAGCGGCTTAATAAGTTCACTGCATAGCAATATGCCTTTTGTGTTGATCTGAACAGGCAAAGATTCCAAATTGCTACTTGCCCACAGAGGATGCTCGGTGCCGGGATAATTGGTCTTGCGTCATGAAGCCCAAAAATCATTACAATGCATGATGCATTAAAACACACTGAGCAGAAAGTACAAAACATTCTCTACACCCACATAATCTGCTTATGTTCAACTCGACCCTGGCTACAAGTCTTTTCTCCACACTTTGAATTATTGGCTCCAGTAATAAAACATGATTTCAAATGTTTCATAACTCATTCATTCAGTACGAGCGTCTGACCTGCAGGTTATCGCAGGTCTCCTGGCTGTAGGTGATCCTCTGGATCTCAGTGGCAGAGGTGAGATACAGGGCCTGACCCACGTTAGAGAAGCAGAATGTTCTGGCGATGCGCATATCTGTCAGCGGCAAGTAGTTGACATCCAGCAGAGGCCTTAGACTGGGTAAACTGTGACGATACAAAGAGACGCGTCACCACACTGTAACTTTAAGAATTTAGCAGTACAACTGTAATTATTAAGATTTCATCAGAGTTTTTGAAGGAAGTAGCCAAGTGCCATTAGAGGATTATACCTCAGAGTCATGATGTGCCCATTGGCACAGAAACAGGCGATGCAGTTGGCTCCAGCCAGCTGCACAACATCAGCCCTCAGCACGAAGGAGGCCTCCGTGATGCTGTGTTTGTAGATGCGGGTTTGCGAAGGCATGGCCACCACCTTGGCCTGTTTCTCCGAGCACAGCACAGCGAACTGAGAGTCCTGACCCTCCTGTGATGATGGAGGGGTGGCCGGCCTGCGCCTCCGGCTCTTGTCCTTCTCCTCATCCGAGGAATTTGGGTCATACCATGGCTCGTAGGAGGGGGCCAGCAGAGTTCCAGTGGCGTCCAAAAGGGCCATTGTTAAAATGGCCCCCTTGAGACTGACCAGAGTCCCTGAAGAACGATCAGAGTCACTGTTTTCATTACGCTCTACTTAGTGCCATTCAAAATGACCACTGAGGTTAAAATCCTTAATTTAAGGTACACGTCATCTTATCTTCTTCATTTCAAATATCAGCGCACTAATTGTGACGGAAAATAATCAAAATCAAACCCACCAGCTGCCACCGACTGCCAAAGTTTCTTTCTATTCTGCACTACTTACAGCACCTGATTTGCTTTTGTCCTATAAGAATAAAAATCCCCTTAAACTGGCATTAGCATACACTTTCTTTTTTATTACAAAAATACAGAATTAAATCATCAAAAAAATGTTAATAATTCACGATGTTTAGCTGCTATGTTGAAGAATGATTCAAACATTTTTTAATTATGTGTACAATGCCTGTACTTAGAGATTTTAAATCCCGGCATCTATAAACCCACATCTACTCAATTTAACACAATGTGTATTTATGTGGATTCCCAGTGACCATATGGAGCTCAATAATGTAACACTCACTAATTAACTACAAGACACCAACAACACATTTTTGATAATGAAGGCCAGAGAGAGTGAATCCGATATGATGAAAGCCTACTTCTGCCTGACTTGTCAAAAGATGTCTGCTGAATTACATCAAGTGCAGTTCAGTGGCTCACCGCAGGAGGAGATGCCAACCAGTTGCTGCAGCCTTTGGTCCCCACTGGGCGGCAGGGTGAGGGCCACCATCATCACGGTGCCCTGGGTGGTTCCTACCAGCAAACACGGGCTGACTATGCTGTCTGCCTTCCTGGGGAAACTCTCACAGAAGTGAAAGGAGGAGATGGCCTCTCGAGATTCTCTATCTATGCTGGTTACACTTGAACTACGCGAGCGGGTGAACGAGTTGTCCTTCGTATCTGGACAGCAGGATGGGAGTGAGCACAAAAATGAGAGAAGGAGGACATTATTTGTGAGATGAACAGATTGAAAAGGTTGCAAGCGACTTCTTTACGCAAGCTGGAGAGATGTTACTGGCGTAGAATCCACCTGGTTAACATGTTAGATCTATGTTCTCCTTAGTGAAGCTAATCGCTTTCATGTATTTTCTGGAAGTGCACCAGTGCAGCAAATAGCCTTTTGACATTGAGAAGTTCTTGCATTTTGCATCAAAGGATGCATTTTCTCCAAATGGTTCCCACAGTGGATGTTTTTGCAGTTAAACTTGACAACAACAACAATCTCAATGTAAAAAAAAAAAAAAAATGTGTAAGATATGCTTGTAAGCACGACAGAGACTCCCAGGGAAGAGCTGGTATTTAAGGAGTAAGAATTTTTCACGCCTCATTAGTGTGCTGACAACAGCTGAAATACAAACTTTATCCTTTTTAAAAACCTAATGAGGGATCCCAGCATAATAACAAAAAGATCTGTGACACAGTGGGGAAGGCTATTCACACCGCCCATCGTGTGTTCTTCACAAGGAGAAACTGTAATTAAGAAAAAAAAAAGCAAGCCTTTTAACACTGAGTGCAGTCAAGTCAGTGGAGCCTCTTCCTCAAAAACCAAAACCAAAAACGTCATTGTGAAATTAGTGTCATATGGCGAGCCCGTTCAGAATGAAAGCCCCAGCCCTGATGGGGTTAGTACAAGTTATCCCACTTCAGACCAAGCCGGTCCACTCACAGGGGTTGGGGGAAGAATAAGTTCTACAGATGCCCCACTTGTGGTTCTTCATGACTGACTTCTTGCCTTTCTTCACACAAGAAATGCGCTTCTTACAAGTGAGAGAGTGCCATCCATGGAACCTCTCCTCTGCTCACAGTGCAAACAGAGAGTTCTTCTCAACTCACAGCGGATGTACACAGGAGTCTCAGTTTTACATCAATGTGAAACTGAACAATAAATAGCACTTTTCATTTGCAGCTGCTGACTGAAGACAAAAGTAGCAGAAGATTGGTATAATAAAAGGAAAACCTGTAAGGAAACAGTAAAGGCCTTTAGAAGCTAAAAATTCAGTAGTTTTGGCTTACCCAGATCTGGCTTTTGCTCGTTAGACGAGCTAATTTTCCGTGACATCCTGGCTGCAACAGAAACAAATACTCCTATTTTATTTTTTTGAGTGGCTAAAAATGAAAAATGTTTTGAAAAATTGGTAATCTAAACGATTATAAATTCTGCTGCATTGGTTTTTTTTACTGTGCAAATCAGTGCACAATCGTTGAAAAATCAAATCTGATTTCGTGTCATTCTTAAGAGTGGTGATACATACTGAAGGACAACTGTTGAGGACATAAAGTACATTATGCAAAACACGGAACATTTCTTACAAGAGTCTGCATTGCTGTAAGAGGAAGATTCTCATTACAAAAAATGTTTTATTGATTTTAGCCTTTTCTTGTTGCTTGTTACCAGGAGTGTTGCCAACCTGAAACATGAAACCCCAAAAGTTGCCTGCTGCAGTCTATGACCACCCTTACAAAAGCCCCGAGAATATAAATATGACTGAGAGGCATCACAGGCAACCAATGCGCCTATAATGTCAGACAAAGCAAGACGCAGACAAGAAATAGGTTGAATGCAATTTGGTGAAAAAAGTTTTGCAAAGAGAGTGGGAGGAGGAATAATCAGTGGGTAACGAAACAGTTCACACTGAACTGAGAACCTGGAATCAGAAACACACACAGCAAGTGTCTACAGTCAAAAAGAAATAATGCTCTCAATGTTCACAAGGTCGGACATTAGTACTGTAAAGAATAAGGCATAAAGCAGATTTTCTATGCATTTGAAACTTTATAGAGGAGTACTTGTGAATTTAAGCAAGACTTGTGTAGCGACAGTCTACAGCTTTTTTGGCAAACATCTGCATAGAAAATCCAAGGCCTGAATATCAAAAGATGTTCTGTCATGCATTTGCTAAAGAATCCTGATTCATAATCACATAAATCAACAATGCAATTCCCAAGCCATGTGATTAGTGAAACATCAATTTCTTGACTGCACTGCTTTCTTTCATTGGCACAAGATGCATAGATTGAGGCAGGATTAAGGCTCAGTGTGGTTAGAACGCTGTCATTCAGAGGGAAAGGGTGAGTGATCACAAAGAATACATCAGGGTGATACAGTACCAAAGTCATTGGCAACCGTCTTGGAAAAGCGTCTGCTTTTCAACTTCACTGAAAACAAGGTTCAAAAAGACAAATCAGACAACTGCGTCCATTTGAAATGCTTAAATGCAGGGAGACATTCAGCTCGGGACAGTGCCATACCCTTCTCTATGAACCTCTGTTTTCGCTCATCATCTGAATTGCAAGGTGAGGTAGATCCTATACATGATAGATGGCAGCATTTCATAAAGATAATAAAAGAACCTGGGATTGTATGAAGGGGGAGGGTTTATGGGGTCTTACCTGAAGTGGGTGATTTGCAGCGGTCCTCTGAGGTGTTGGACCCATCGTTGGAATCACAGAGTGCTGTGGGAACCGACAAGGGTTGGAATTAAACCTGGCAGAATTAGTCCCACTCTTGGAATTAACTCAGAAAGTCTTGCTAAAGCTATGCCAATTCCTACCTCACATATGGTGGAAATGATAAAGGGTCACTTACACAAACAAAGGCAAAGGGGGGCATAACAACTCACATCACGAGTCTAGGCTTGTCACGATAATTACATTATCAACTTATCGACTTATTGATAAACAGAAATGACGTAATGAAAAGCAGCGAAAACCTGACTGGTAACAAGTTCAGGAATTTATTCATTCAAATAAAACTGTTATTTATCAGAGCTCGAAAATTATTTTACTTGTGTTTTTTGGGTTTTTTTTTGTTATTTTCTGTATGTTTTATTTCTTTAGGATATTTTATTGGTTTGTCTTCTACATTACAAATATAATCGATTAATATAATAATTCATAGCTCTAAAATACATAAAATATTGGAATATTTAATTGCAGTTATCTTGACAGACCTAGACAAGCTGAGTACAAATCTGCTGACTCAAAGTGTCCGTATACTTCTTTTGGTAAAATAGGTGGCAGCCAAGATTAAGAAATTCAATACTAAATGTTGTTACTGTTTCCACGCAGCTCACTGCTGGTGTTTTATAAAAAGTCAATACTGTGACTAGCTTTGGGGGTACGAGTTCTACAAGTTCATCTCAAAAAAGTAGACTACTGTGGAAAAGTTTATTTTTCTTTTAATTTCATTCAGAAAGTTAAAATTTCATATATATTACTGTATATTCATTACATGTAAAGTGAAATATTTCAAGTCTTTTTTGTTTAAATTTTGATGATTATGGCCTACACAGTTACAGTGAAATATTCTAAAATTGCGAGACGTGTTTTTGCTTTAAATTTATTTATGTAGACCATAACTAGCAAAATTGAAATAGTAAAATGCTTGAAACATTTTAGTTTACATGTAACGAGTCGAGAATATATCTAATATACACTTTCTTAAATAGGTGATGAAAAGTCACAATACTCTACTTTCTGGAGAACTACTTTTCTGAAGAGTTTATCAAAACCAGGGAGTATTTTAAGACACGAGAGGAGATGACACAATAGGTGGGTGGGATTCTATCGACATTAACTTACTGAGGTGAGATGAGCGCAGTTTTTTCATAGACTCAGTATACAAGTTAGAAAGCCTGGACATGCAAGACTTCACAGGTGGAATGTCTTTACCAGATCACAGAGAGATACCAACAGTAAAAAGAGTGAAACAGAAAAATGAGTGGACATCATATAGTAAGTGCAAAAGAATAGAAGTCTCAGAGGCTTCTTGCTGGATTTGTAACTTAAAATAAATTGTAAACAATTATTACACTATTAACATTATGTATCAGTATTTCAGTATCTATCAGTATCAGTATATCAGTACAGTATTCTTTTAGTTAGTATGATTTAAATTATTGGTAATTAAATTATGTATTGTAAAACCGACTGAGGTACTGTGATAAGTGATTTTTAGAGACTTAAATCCAACACCAGGCCACTGAGACTGTAAAGAATGTAGAGAAACAGCGAATGACAGGAAGCAAAGGCAGAGACACAAACACAGTAAAACAAAAATGACAGAAACAGCACAGCCGAGACAAGCAAATAAATACAAGTCTGTGTTGTAGCTGTATATTTAATACAGAGATATTGCATTCACTGTTACTGCATATATCACAAACAAGCAAGCTCCACTGTCTGATCTGTCCAACTGAACAGATGGAGAATCTGTCAGTGGTGCCCCCTGTTGAGGGACAGGAGCTACTGCAGGGGGCAGTGCTCGTGTCGCGAAGTCGAAGCTGCTGCCAAGTGTCAGCCCCGCCTACCTAACCCACTTCTAAGCCGCCAGAGGAGTTTGAAAGACTTAAGCACACGAAGGAACGTGAGGTAAGTAAGAAATACATAAAGCATTTGTTTGAGGGTGAATGGTGTTAGTCGGGGGCTGGTACTTCGCTGCAACTATTGAACATGAGAATAACGCTGGAGTGCAGCTCACCTCCAGAAGGATGTCGTGCTTTTCGCGGGGAGCGCGGCTGCCTCTGGAAGGGATCAGACGGGCTGTACAGCTCCAATGTGCCCAAGTTGTGGAACAGAGTTTTTCGGAGGTAGTCCACCACAGCCAGCCCGTTACTGTTTCCAAACACCACACTGGAAAAACAGGATGGAATGAGTGACAAAAAGGAGTTAAGATTCAGATGCTTTTTTTGCTCTCAAGCTTTATTTGCAGGTGCGCTCCATAAATGGTTGCTTTCTGTGTGACAGGATGCAGTTAAAGTTTCTTGATGCCCGCAATACAGCCAGGCACACAGGGATAAGCACCACTGCCAAGACAGGCGCGATCCTGCATCACAAAGTCACTGCTGTAGAGACTTACAGGCCGTAGGAGGAGTTAATAGCCAGGCTGGTGATTGGCTGAGGTGGCTCGCCGCTCACCCACACCAGCTGGATCAGCAGCTCCACCTGGTAGCCCGGAGACTGCTTCAATGGGGAGCTCCGCACCCTGGATTAAACACACGGCTGGATGAGACAGCAGGCTGAACTTCACGTTGGAATGAATTATCACCCAGTGGGTAAGCCAAACTGACATTTTCGTAATTTGTTTATTGTTGCTATTCTCCCTTCCACCCATAAACTGTCACAATATAATCATTTTTAACATAATTACATGTTTTATCTGGTGTTTTGATATGTAAATTCTGTTAAGAAGAGCAACTTTCACCATAATTTACTGGCCTATTCTGTGGCAAGAAGCTTCACAATCACCCAAATAACTGATCCCTACTCAACCCTTGAGCAAAACAAGAAACCAGAATTGTCATTACTGCAGGCATGGTATATTGTCCCGAGGTCCATCAGAGGAGATGCTGCCTGTGGAGGGCTGATTGGGAAGCTCATTCTCCTGAGGACTAGTGGAAGCTCCAGGG
>KV751360.1:1307321-1322930 GCA_001698575.1 Mola mola
GGGGGGGCAGGGTGGGGGTCTGATCCCCTCCTGGGTCAGGGGAATGCCCATCACTAAACTCACACTGCATCCGAACCTCCAAAAGCTAAGCACAAAACATTAAGTGTCATGAAAAGGTATGCTTTTTGTTCAGTAATGATTACTTTCCCCTTAAGTTCCAATTCTGCATGTTGCAGACGCACACATTGCAATGAACAATGATCGCACACCCACCGGCAAAACTTCAGTGGTGTTTTCTTGTTTGCTGAACCTGTAGACAATAACGTGGGCAGATACCCCGGCCACACAGAGCATCCTGCTCTCGGGGCACCAAGACAAGGTCTGGATGGCAAACGGATCCTCCTCTACTATGTCTGCACTTGGCTTCTCTTCCTTACCGCGAGCCCTCTCAAAGACCTTGGCAGTCTTCAGCTTGTACAGCACTTGAAGCATAACTTTGACGACAGTGGGGAAAAGCAGTTAGAAAGATGAGATCGTATACTGCCTTGAAGTTCATGTACTCATGGCGGTGACCAGATCAGAAAGGTGTATGATTGTGTGTTTACAGTAAGTCAATGCTATGCAGTAGTTACCATTCTTGGTAACTTGCAGAGTGGACATTTATATTCATGTAGATAATACTGTCGTATATACACAGATCAACTGTCTGAAAATCAGGTCTGACATGCAGTCTTTGATTTGTATACTGTACTGTACCTGAGCTATTAAGAAATATGCATGTACACTGCACTAGTGTTCAAATATTTCATACAGTATTTTCAACAAAGAAAACTCACATGCAGAGGCATCCCAAAATTTAATCGACCCATCAGCGTGTCTATTACGAGGAGGGGGAGTGAAGAAAACAGAAAAATATGAGATAGTCTGTTTGCTGTGACAACATTTGTTTTTTTCATTCACTTGCTAGTAATTACTCACTAACCCAGTGATTATGATTTCTGGGTAACTCTGAGTGCCCTGGCCCCAGTTTCCTCCACTAATGGGCCATTCCTGTGAAAGGAACAAAACATATGTCTGTAATTCCTTACAGGCTTCTTACAGTTCAGCAACACATATTTCCAATGTCCAATTTATTTCAAACATGGATTACACAGCAGTAAGTTACCTTCTTGCTGTAGCCTTGTCTCTTTTGCCGGATGCCAACGGAGTAAAGTGCAGGAATGAGCTCAGCAGGGCAGTCAGCAAAGTACTCACAGCAAGTGACTGGTGACTCATGGATAGTCAGAGGATATGGATTCTCAAATATTGGGTAGCTGTCAAGGAAATATGCAATAGGTTAGATTTGCAAACTGAATACATCTTCATTGTATCTGAACTTGACTATCAACTAGAGATGCAGAGGATATTACTGCTAGTGGGAGCCAGCAGACCGTAAAGTTTCAGTCATTTGCGAGGAATTTGGAGGCAATATTGGGCCAAAATCAAGAACTGATTGAGGCAATCAAGAACTATTTTAATCACATCCCAACAGTACAATTTATTTTGAAAAGCAAAATTATTACCCAATCTGTCCGAGGTCTATTACAACTAAATCCTTCTCAAGGAGGACCACCACAGCATAGGGTTCCTGAAAATCTGGGGGAAAAAAAGACAAAAAATTGAACCGGATATTCTCAATCACAATGGTTTAAACCCATCCAGAGTGCGGTGCTGCAGCTCACCATTCGGATACGGAGTTTCACACAGTGTCAGGAAATCTACAATGGGGAAGTCCATCTCCAGGACGGCTGTACTCTTTCCATGCATCACGGTCAGACAGGCTCTCCTCCCCACTGTATCGTAGGACAGACCTCCAGACAGCACCATGAATGGGTCCCTGAGATCGGGAAAAACACAAACAATTAAACTGCCTGTTCAATACCGTTTCAGTTTGTTGTTAGACACTAAGAGCTCCAATCAGTTGTAAATGGGCGAAGAGAGACATCAAAATGTTACTGTTGTGCTTTCTCTTGAGATTCTTTGCCCCCATTTCAAGAGCATCTGTGATGGGAGGAGCCTACTTTTTAATTATAATGAAAACTATATTAATCCGTGTCCTCTAATACCTGAGGAAAAAAAATGCAAAGGATAATTAGATCAGCTCCAGAGAAACAGCTGCTTCTCTATCACAAGATGTCTTTATAGGAAAGTTTTTTATTTTGTGACCTTGATTTAACAACCTTGGTCTATTCAGATAACGATAACTGTGATAAGTGATTGTAACCTCGTTAACATTTGACCCCAATGGAGCAACAAATCACTCGATCAAAAATCATTCACTGATGATCACAACTTAAAAAGCCTGCGGGAACACCACCACCTGATTTGCACCAGAAGACGGACTTGGTAACCAGCCTGTTAGATACAAGCTATTGTGATAGAATAACAGGAAATGCCATTTTCAGCACAGGATATGGCTTCCAGCTGGAGTCGCCGAAGACACAGGATGGGTGGGGACCTCGACCACCACACTTACCCAGCCCTTGTTGTTTTGTACTCCACCTTCAGGATAGGCTTGCATGGTTCTGGCTTTTTTCCATCCTTAGGCTGCTTTCCTGATGGAAATCATATGGCAAAAATGCATTCCATCTTAACTTGCAAGCAAATAGAGTGCATAAATGCTACTTCAGACATGCCGCAATCATTGTTCTAGTCTTTTAAAAAATGTCAAGGATTTTTGAGGTTTAATGTGCCTCTAAAAATATATTTGGCTTCTATTCAACATGCCTGTGTGAGTATACAGTGTGTATATACTGTATATTGCAATGCTGTGTTAAGTGTGTGTGTGCAACAGTTCTTACCATGTGGTGTGATGATCTGTGCAGGCTTGGCTGGAGCTCTTACATTCCATGTGGTCAAAGTGCCATCAGAGTGGCTGCAAACAAACTGTTTCCCCTCATGGTGCCACGCTACTGAGTGGATGGCCTAAAGAGACACACAGCAGCGCATCATTAGAGCATGACAAATGAATCAAACGCAAAACCACACAGCTGTGCGACAAAACATAAGATCTGTTGTAACTCTGTGTGCAATCGATTTAAAATGGATAAAGCTGGGTTATTCTGTTATGTCTTTCTCATTGTCAAGAAATCCAATTGACAAGAGCTGTACCAACTGTATGTTAGTGTGTTTCCTAAAAACTAGTGACTTCCTCGGCCTGTGGCACTCTGCCAACTTGTTCTAACTGAAGACACAAGTCTTCGAAAGTGGATCAGAAATACATTCTTTCATCTTTCAAAAAGGGTAAATCCCTTTCTTAAACAGCTGTGTATTCTCGAAGTAAACTATATTGTTTGGAACTGTTGCGACAATAACATATTCCTATATTTTACTGTTTAAAATGGGTAAAATCTTATTTCATTGTAGAGCTGTGCTCGCTCTCAGTCTCTCTCTCTCTCTCCCTCCCTCCCTGACAAGTGAAGAGACCCTGGTTCGTCTGAGACTCTGCACACAGCTTGAATCCAAATATGATCACGAGCAGAAGGAAGGAAGGAGGAAGACAATGGCTGGACAGATTCAAAATCAACCTCGAGAGTTGTTCGTCTCATGAACAACTCTGCACAAATCTGGACTGACGCATTAAAGTTTACTCTGACAAACAAGTCTAGCCTTGTTCTTACGACGATGCTTTAAATCTTGAAGACCCAAAACCGGTCGAGTCAGCTGCTGTTTGGATTTTGATGCATGTCTATTCATGCTGTTAGCGGCCGAAAAAGGACAAAAGACTATTATTTGACACAAAGTGAAAAACTGGAGCTGTATACTAACATATTGTTCAATTCTTTACGTGCCAAAAAGTATTAGGCAATAAATTATTTGCAGCAGAAGATTATTTAATGAGTTATTCAAGAATACCCAGCGTGTCTCCTTAATGAACACTCAGCTTCCACCACTAAAAGAATCATATTTTGTAAGAAGGAGCGTGTGTCTTTTATCAAATAAGGAAGCATGTCAGCCAGAGCAACAGTTTGACTCTTTTAAGTGTTTTGTAAGATTGTATTTGGTAGTTTGTGATAGTGACAGCCAGAGCAAGAGGTGTCGGAGTGGAATCAGATCTGATTCTGTTGCTGGACTTGATAAATGGTACATGTTGTACCGTGTACCATATTTTTAATTGTTTTAATCGTTTTGGACAACAACGGAGCTCTGTGGTACAGACAATGGAATTTGATGACAACGGGAAAAATATTTTAATTATCCTGCATAAACAATTACGCCTTTATAGTGCTAAGGTGTTATCATCCTGATCTTGACCTCAAAAATTGATTTGTCAAC
This sequence comes from Mola mola, assembly GCA_001698575.1. Lineage (NCBI taxonomy): Eukaryota > Metazoa > Chordata > Actinopteri > Tetraodontiformes > Molidae > Mola > Mola mola. The sequence continues at coordinate 1,311,576 of KV751360.1, forward strand.
ATTTTTGATTCTCCCACTTGATGTCATGAGCACAGTTATCTGGAAAAATGCTGTATCACTATGTCATAATCAAATGAATATACTAAAGTTTCCCAAAAAGGAAGCTCAAGGGACACAGTGAGAAAATCGTGAACAAACTGTCTAGTAACCTCACAAGAACTGAGTGGAAAGGAAATAATGGCTTACCTCATCATAATTGTAGCGGTAGTCAGCTTTTTTGCACTTCAAATCCCACAACACCACTACCCCGCACTCAAATCCAATCAGAAGCTGCAATAACAAAAGAGGAAAAGCACAGCACAGCTCAGCCGACTGCTGTGAAACCACTTTCTGCACATATAATTCAGCCGGTAGTTAATACACCTGGATCATTGCTGCCAAAGGGATCTGTTCAAAGGGATCTTTAACAACACTTACACACAGTTTCCATTTTACCTCATTATTTTCTATAAAATTAAGTATTTCTATCAGCATGTATGTGCCACTCTAGGAGGGTATTAGGAAAATATAGGGTGTTGATTTAAAGTTTAACTCAAAACACTGATATTACAAGAGTCTTTACCCTTATTTAGATAGTTGATAATATAAGATTCCATTCTTTAACCATTACTCGTTGATAAATTGTGTGACTGTAAATGCAGATTAAGTAAATACAATAGAAGAACAGTATTTAAAACGAAAATCTTCAAGTAAGCAGCACGAACCTGGTGAATTCAGAGCTGTGTAGGGGCAAAAATATTTGCCAAATAAGACATTTCCGTAAACCTAAGACGTAACCTTTTCTCTTTGATTTTAACAACAAAATCAGATGTTTGCTATTGATATTTTGATTAGCCTAAATTGTTCCACCATCATTCTCCATTGTAGCTGCACAAGCCATATTGATTTTGTGCCACTGGCGCCGGGACAGTTATCCGCATTTATGCAGGAAAATGCGTAGAAACTTATCTTTTATCCACAGGCTGTGTAGCGGTCAACTATCAGTTACCTTTCCTTCATCCATGGGGTTATCGCTGATGTGCACAACTGGCCCTGGGTGTGTCTTGGTGGATCTGTGTGAGTTTCAGGGACAGGCGAGTAACAAGAGGACAGAGAGAGCGGATAAATTTTTAGGTATCTGTCTTCTGTAGATGAACATGAGGTACGCTTGATCAGTGCAATGCATCTTCTGAGTGTCGACTAAAAAGCACCATCTGGCTTTTAGCGGGAGGGAGAAAGATGAAGGTGACAAGTCAGAATATGTAGTTGCGAGCAAAGACAAAGTGCAAGAACATAGGATGAAAATTTGCATCCGCACACCCGAGAGAGAGAGACAGAGACACGGCATATGAGAGAGACAAACAGAGAGCGAGAGGGAGGGAGAGCAGGGGCACGTGAGGGTCTGTAAGAGATTACAGCGTGTGGAGACAGCATCACCGTGGCAACAGAGCAAGGGGCATTGAGGGAGTGAAGGTCTGGCCTGAAGAAAGAGTTGCTGGCTCCAGCGGCTAATGGTCTCATTGCTGCTGATGAGTCGATACAGTCAGAGTTGTAGCAGTGAACAAAAGGCAGGGATGGACTGGATCATGAACTCGGGTCAGTAATCACCACACGACACACCGTCGATACAGACAATTGTATTGTAAACAACTGTAAATGCCAAATGTACGTTTGCACTATGTTTTATGGGCTATTTTAATGCCATTTAAACATTTCACAAAAGCATTAATGAGCGGGGTCACTTTCCACAAATACACAACATATGATCATAAAGACTTCGGTCGCAGGTTTGCTGAGGCTCTGAAGCAGATGTGTGATATCTATCCAGGTTCCTGACAAGTTTTCCACAAAGAAACATCTTGAATGTTATGCTTTACACTAAAGCCAAGAGCTCTTTTCTTTAATTTTAGCTGTTAGTCACTATCTGAATTTCTTTTTACTCACTGGTGGCTCTGTTAAAAGAATTACTCAGAACATTAAGGAGCTACAGAGTGAGGTAATGCAATACTATATCCAAGAACAGTGTGTTGCCACTTATTTTATCCACAAATGTCTAATTTTATCTGCATATGACGCATGCTAAGCTATACCTGAACCCCGCAGCACAATATTCATCTATGCATAAGATGTGATGTAAAACTCCTTGTGATCCGTAAGGTGGGTGCTTATTTGAGTGGAATGGGAGTGGATGAAACCGTATAAGTCACTGGGGTTATCAAGTGGGCACTTCCTAGGATACATGATCTGTTAAAATTAGGAAGCAAACACCTCCAGAAGTCTCAACGGCAACCTCTGGCAAGGTACAAGCACCACCTCCATACAGCCCTCCCACTGATCGGAGCAGCAGTCTTCTCAGTGCGCAGGAGACGCTGTCCGTGCAAACAGATTCCTTTGTATTTCAAGAGTTACCTGGTGAGGTGTCAGCTCACACAAGTGGGGGAAAAAAAGAAGATAATGCAAATGGCCAGAAGGTAAAGGAGAAAAAAAAGACTCACAGTTCGATGGCTTTGTTCCACATGATGACGTAGCCTGAGAGAGTGAAGGACTCCACGTTGACGATGTGGATGTTGCCTCTTTCTGTGCCGATGTAAAGCCATTTGCTCTGGAAGGGCAGGTGGCAGTATGTGATTCTGCAAGAGGAGATCAGGCTCCATCACTACCCAGGCTTTTCATTATCTCATGACTCAATCCCATCAAAGAGTCACCCTTGTCCCTAATCACGCAGCCCACACTGGAAGGAGCAGCAAATGACTAAGAATTAATTACAAAGGCCTCGCTCCGTGTCACACTAACGAAGCCAGACTATCGATAGATCGGTGCAGAGTAAGAGCAGAGTAAATACTGCTGTCTTTTCTAAGCCGGTAGGAAGAATCGTTCCACATTCACAAGGTGACAGGAATAGGAACAGAGAGTGCTGACGTTGGCCGTAGAATGTCTGGTTGTCTGTGAATGCAGTGTTATGTGACGTCTCAGTGATAATACAAATATTTTAGACTGAACATGGACATTTTGACTAAAATTGGGTAACAAGTGTATTCTGCTGCCTTGTCTTCCTTACATTACAAAACAAAATCTACATTCATTGATTTTGTTGGCCGCATCATAACATCATTGTTGTCCTCTTAACATGATGATAAGCGCTAGCTAACTCTGTTTTGTTTTTTGTTTCAGTTGCTAACGTATTGTTACGTTGGTATTTTCTAAGTTTGTGTAATGGCATTATATTTCCCCCTTTGGTTCACTGTTTTAATTGGAATTATACTTGAAATAAAATATTGCTTTCATCCTGCAGTGCTCTCATCGCATAAGCCATCATTAGAATTATGAAAATATCAATGTTTTTTTGCTGGAAACAGCTTTTAAAAAAAAAACAAAAAAAAAAAAAACTAAAATGATGAGATAAAAGAGGCTGAAAAGCTCTGTAGCTGTCAGGAAAACTGCAGAATCATGTAATAATTAGCTCCAATGATGAGGTTAGGTTTTCACCCATTTGTTTATTAGCAAGGTTATGCAAAAACTACTGGAGGGAAACTTGATGGGAAAACTTGATGGGAGGATCGGGAATGAGTTGCAGAAAAAACAAAATCAAATTTTGAAACAGATCCGGATAAAGAGGCAGATCCAAAACTGTTAAAGGTTCAGTGTGTCGAATGTAAGACTATGTATTCACAAACATATAATCCTCATAACTGTATTAAAATTAGTCTGTAATCACCTTAAGTCAAAAGTGACATTACATTAGTTGCATGGGAGAGGGTCTCTCTTCCACTGAGAGCGCCCTCTTGTGCCGCCATGCTAGTACAGCATCCGAGAAAGGACAAAAGGGCTTGAAGACACGTTTTGGGTTTTTTATACAATGGAATACAACCAACAAAGAAGACTCACGCCAGTAAAAGGTGATGGAGAAGAGAGAGTACAAGGATCTTTTTTTAAGCAGTCTGTTTGAAGTTTGTCCCAAGTTTGCTAACCTACTTTACGCTACAGTAAATGGAGGGCCATACAAAGATGGCCACAGTAGTTCTCCCGCATGCTTCGAGAGGGAGGGGGCAGCGAGGCAACGCTCTGTCACTTGCATTTTATTACTTCACCATTAGATGCCGCTAATTTTAACATACTGGACCTTTAATCTATGGGGACTGTTGACCCTGGGCGAGGTATGCGCTCTGCTGAGTTCTATCGGCTTTATCATGACAAGCACAGAATAGACAGTTGATCAGGTGATTCATTATGAGAGTGTAGCTGTCAAGTTTTAAATGTTTTTGAAAAAAGAGAACTATTTAATCACTACACCACAGGCATAATCTTTACATTTACTATTTTGATTCTAGAAAAGAAACTGACTGTTGACCTGTGGACAGAAGAGTATAAAACGTTCACAGCCATAGATTAAATTCATTTAGATGCAGTATCACTTATAAAGTATAGCTATTTGCCATTTTACAGAACCTAGAGAGAAATTACTTTTGAGACCTGATGAAAACAGCGCTTCTAATTATACAGAGAAGCGTGTGGCCAGCTGTGAGTAGTGTACAAATTAAGTGACAGATGCTGCGTCACTGGGGGGAAAAGGAAAAAAAAAAAACAGCAGCTGAAAGGAGAACATGTTACCTCTCTCGGTTGAACTTGAGAGAATGAAGGATAGCAGGTATTTTTTGCCTCAGGTTCCACAGATGGATGCTGTCATCAGCTAAGGCACTCACGAGCGCCCCCTGTGGGGAGGGTCAGAGACCGAGGAAGTAAGCATGAGCCTTATGTCAGTCACAAAATAAACAGTACAGCTTAATCAGACAGTGGACAGTGGACAGTGTCTATGGATCCTGCAAGTAAGTCAGTGGAGAGACGTGCAGGAGACGGAGAGGAGGACAGAGTAGGAGTAGAGTACCCAAACAAGGAAACAAAGGAGAACAAACCTCGTTGATCAGGAACTGGAGCTGGATGACAGCAGCACCGCTCTCATGCTGACAGTAGCACTCCACGCCCGCGTGGCCAAACCTAAAATTAAGCTCAGTCAAAGAAAACAGGATGTCTGCGGGGAAAGTTCATGCAAAAAAGTGGGGAAATCCACATAATATATAAAGTGCTTGTAGATTATCTGATACAGCAGAGCCAAATGTGTGTGTGTTTTGAGTAAGTGCAAACTGGTCACTTTCTAGAATTACTTTTAACATAATGTATTGTTTTTCAAAATCTTATCAAACGTCCCAAGTCCCAAGATTTTTGTTTTCATACGTGGAAATATTATTTATTTTTTTTTTTTCCCGTTTTGCATTCCTGAACAGGGACCTTCAAGACCAATAAACAAAACTAGAGAGTTATAAATAAACTCATGATTTGCATGTGTCAGACAACATGACAGCAACTTAACTCTGGTCTCTTTCTCTTGGACCGTTCAGCTCAGGTCAGGGATTCTCCCGCCCGCTGAAGCTGTCCATTCAGGAACAGCCGGGCCACCCAATCAGCCTTCTGCAGATGTCAGACCCCAATTCAAACTGTGTGTGTGCCAAAAGACACAGTGACTGCATGCCACAGTGGATCACTGCCACGCACACCACTGTAAGCACCAGGACCGCAATGAGCCAAATACAGCACAGAAAAAGGAAAGGAAAAAAATGGCATTTCTATTTCAACCAACCTTTGATCACTTTTACAGACGGACCGTATGTGCACAAATTATGGCCAAAAAGACGGAGGCAGCAGCACGACATCTTCTAATCACTGAGAGAATCTCCAGGCAGACAAAAAGGTGCGCTGCCTTTCATGCTTTTAATATGATAATGACCCAGAAAAGCTGCGAAAATCGACGTTCACGATCAGATTCCGCTTTGAGCTGACGCAGCACAGTATGTCTGAGCAGGATTAACCGAGCTGTGGCCAAACAATCCCTCAGTGGCTTAAACAAACGAAGGTGGGGTTGCAGGAGACGGTTTCAGGACACGGCTCGCTGGTGGACATCACCTCCGCACAGGGATAGATGTAAACACTGACTGGGAGACTTTGCACCGGCGCCACCGAGGACTATTAGCGACTGAACTCACATTCACCCGTGACCTTTCTGTCCCGTTTCAGATCCCCGGCCCCGAGAGCTCTGTACAACATTTGTCAGAATTATTAATGAATATCATGCCGCTACGGCTCCAGAATGGAGGAAGAGGAGTAATTAAGCTGGTTTCATAGCTTCTGGTTGTGAACAAATAAGAACAGTGCTCTAAAGGAAGGAAATGTTCATATGCAACACTTGTGTGTCCTTAGTGCGAACATCAAACAGTAGCACTTCAGCTTTATAAGCACTACTACTAGATACGGTTGGGGCCTGTTTATTTTTTATTTTATTGTGCATGCATTGACCCATCAGTGCATGTAAATGCACAAGTGTCTGAAGACTAAATGTGACACAGTGTAGGTTAACAGTACCACTGAGCCAAGCTATTTCTTAACCTGGCAGGAAACCAACAAAATAAGAACCTCAAAACAAGATTTTAATCGCTGTCTTGAGCAACCACAGCGCTCTGCTGGTGCTTTTGTCAAAGCTTCATCATCAGAAGTTTTACCAGTTTTGACCATGTAGGCCACGTGTACAAACTCAGCTGACAATGTCGCAAAGTACAACATCTCTTTTAGTTTATGGCCTCATTTTAAGAACAGGAAGTCAGGTCACACTGGCCAGGTGTGACAAAGTGCTTTCTGAGCGCTTTCTGTGAAGGACACAGAAAGTTTGTGCAATCTTCTTTTGGTCATGTGAATAAAGTCCACGAAAAGGTGAAGCTTAACTGAATATGTTCAGCTTTGTTAAACTTTTTTAGGTTTCAGATCAAAGGAAGAAACTGTTTTTTTCTTTTTTAAACTGTTTTCAACTTTGATATCACATCGGAGACAGAGACAGAACACGTTGCTCTCTCAAACTATAACAAACTCTTCTTTCTCCTGAGAGCGAAGGAGATCGCAAAAGTCATCTTTGCTGAGCATCAGCACTTCCCCATTCAGTATACCATCATGGTTCACCACAGCATTTCAACATGTACTCATGTAGTCAAGTGACAGTCATCATGACAGGAAGTCATTGGATGAGGCTCGCTGTCAAATGAAAAGATAAAAGTGACTCTTTAGCAATTTTTCAGGTTGAAACCAAATAGAGAAGTAACAAGCTGGTGAGCTGATTACTTCAACCAGACCTTCTGCGGCGGCCGTCTAACAAAACTCCTGACTTCCAGCGTGGTCAATCAGAGTACACGGAGCTAAAATGCAACGTTGGAAAATATATAATCCATTTTACACAAACTGGAACTTTCCCCACGTCCTTTAAAAGTTCCAAGGATTCCCCCCCACCACCGGCCTCCATCCCCATGTGGGGTATCTACAGTAACACGCTGATTAAAGCACTGTGGTAAAGACAGATCGTTTAAAAGCAGACATTTATTGCTTGTAGATACCTCATTGAGCTTATGTCTACTGAGCTGCGGCAACGTTTCCAAACTCCGGGGGGCAATGAGGTGGATCGATATAGCCTGTCTTTTGATTAATGGACCTATTGCCTGAATGACAGTAATCCCATCAGCTCCACCTTGCACATTAGGACAACATGGAATCAGTGTGTGTTCTGCGGGAGTTGCCCTGTAAACACAACACGCTCTTAATCTAGTGAGTGGATAAAAAAACAAGAACGGAGCCACGGCCAATGAAAATCTAAATAAAGCAGACGGGCCTCCGGGTACCCAACTCTCCTCTCCCCTCCGGGGTTAGGAGGGGGGTTCAATGTCTCCTACACCCTTTGTTTACACACTAGTAGGCCAACCCTGAAGACATGTTCCTGATAGTAAAGTCTGGATATGATCAGACTATTACATGCTGTGTTTAATAGCCTGGCTCCCAGGGGCGGTTTTGTTGCTGTGACTTACAGAAGTTGCCTGTTTAGCTGTAAAAACTAATTTTTATCCCTGAATACGAACAAATTCAAGGCCGACTCCCAGCAGCCCAAGGGGCCGCGCGCCACAGTAGCGTGATTACATGTGCGTGGTTGTGCAAGTCGAGCGATGTTTACAGCACATGCGACGTGGCGCCCTGGCACAGGCCGGGCAGCGCAGTCGATGAGTTCGGCTCCTTGACATATGGCAGAGGAGCTGCTCGTGCTACTGCAGAGATAGCACTAATGAGCCTGGTGCTCCAGGAGAGGGAGGCTGCTGGCTGCACAGAAACACATCCCAGCTTGTGTCTGCCACTTGAGCGAGCTGGATGACAGCAGGCGAAGACGGGTCACTTACAGTGTGAATTCCCCACAGTTTGTGCAATGCTGAAGGGCATCTTGGTCATGTGACGTTTTCAGCAGGGATTTCAAGAAGTTAGAAATCAGCCTGGTGTGTGCATTGCTGAGCGGAGGAATTATCCAAGCTTTACTTTCCTTGTGTGGTTCTCTTCATTTTCTCCGTGGAACATAAAATGAAATAAAGGATACAGCCTCAAAGCTCCTGCCTGAGTGCCGACGGCCAGGATTTTCTGCACGGGGTCAAAAGCCATTGAGGATGGTTGATACGGAAAGCCATGACGCACAGTCTGCAGGAAAAAGCAGAATTTATATTAGCGCCATTATCCAGTCGGCTAATCAATCACCTGCTTCTGTCTAGCTGGCATTACTGCGGGGAAAAAAAAAAAAAAAAAAAAATCTCCATAATCTCCCGGAAAATGTAATCCGTCAATGCAGAAAACTAGTCCTATTATTAGCAGATTAGATAAAACATAAACATTAGAGCAAATGGGGGCTGGAATATTTTTTTTTCTGATATCCGCCTGCAATGTGTGCAAGCTTAATCCTGCATAACATCAGTAATAAATTAATTCTATGCATTGTAAAGCTCACATTTCCAGCCTTTGAGTGCTCTTCATCGCCAGGATCTCGCAGTCTCCGAGCCACTGAAATGCTATCATCATTATGCATCTATAACTCAATTGTTTTGGGACGGAAAGCCAGCTGAGCGTGAGCCGTGTGCACGTTACATCAGCATTATGTAACAGGTGCAGGCATGGCCCCTGCAACCTGGGGACCTGACCTGTTCGGCTCCCAGCTGGAGCAGAAGCTGGTGGGCCGGCGAGCCGAGATGTTAAGCACATTTCACACAGGGCGACCTAAAGCGCTCCATTATTAAACCACACGCAGCTGAAAATAGGTCTGGGGAGATCACTTGTGCCAACCAGCTGACGCTGGGATTGAAAGGTTAGTTCAACATTTTCAGATCTGTTTTAAAATACGCTCACATGGTTTTGTTCGACGAAATCGTTCTTCCTATCAATACTGGACCTCAAGAGATGCTATTATAATGCATGTGGGGGCAAATCTGCAGTCCCGTCCGGCGTTAAAAATGCAACTACAGCTCTGGCTGAACTAACAAGGGGCTTCTGCAGCCTGCGTTTGATAAATCAAGTAGGTATCTACTTAAATTAAGGTCACTTTTTGGTACCAAGCTCTCTCCACAAACCCCAGGAAACACAAAAGGGGAGTTTGTGCAGACTTTTGCACTGAAATACATCCATTTGAATCATCAAACTTTGACTTAACCCACAAATGCATTGAGCACAGAACGAGAGCCATGGATTTCGTCCCGAATGGATTTTGCCTCCAGCTCTAAATCATCTTTGGAAGCTCATACAGCAGCCGATAACAAGCGCCGGCAATGTGCGTTGTTTTTTGTTTTTTGGGGTTTTTTTTTTTAAAAGGGGCACAACAAAATGTAAACCTAAATGTAAACATGCACGACTTAATTCAGTTTTTAGTCACACTGCAGGAGCGCTGAGATCTCGCAGATCATTTACAGCGATCAACCGTGACTCGAGGCGAGGATTCAGTGCAACGCAAACAGCCGCGCTGCTGTGACAGATCCGGATACTCAAAATCACTGTCCGTATGTGTCGCCACTATCACAACTAATGTTAACCTTTTTTTTTTTTTTTTTTTTTTTTTTTTTTTTTTTATTCCTTTTCTTTTGCCAATTTGTTCTACGTGCTGTGTGCGCGCAGCGGTTTCGCTTCCAGCCCAACGAGGCGCGCGGCTGGATGAAAACAACGCAGGCGTCCGTCCGGCGGTCACGCCGCTGTCATCTATCTGACCGTCACTCGGCAGGAACGGACGGTCGCCTTGTGTCAGCGGCTTTAAACGGGACAAAACCCACCTTGCAAAGCTGAAAATGCTCCGACTGGAGGGTCTCCTGGACAGCGTCGTTCTCCCTGGGAGCACCCGGCTGAGCGGTGGAGGAGGAGGAGGAGGAAGAAGCCGCTGTCAAACCGTCCAGCACCTTTCTAATGTTGAACTTCTTCATTTTCCTCCGGTACGGACGCGATGGTTGAGAAAACGGATCAAGCGAGCTCCCATAAACTGGACAGAGGTGTATGTGTGTGTGTGGGGGGGGGGTAGCTGCTAGCTAGTTAGCCGAAATAACGCACAGTTAATACCTTTCTGTGGACATCTCACATGTTACGGAGCGTGTTGTCGGCGCACTGCCCCGAAGCACCCGCGTCACCGACATTGATTCAGCGAGCCCTCTCTGATTTCAGCGCTGATCCGCCATTTATGCGTCCAGCTTTGGCGTTATTCGATCGGGATCTGTCGTTTCCGCGAGCTGTTTCCCCGGCCAGGGCTCAGCGGGTAGCAAGCTGGCTACGGAAACGCAGCGAACTGCGGCGGAGATTGAGTCTGCGCCCTGCGCTCACCCGGATGCTGCGCCGGTGCTACGGCGCATTGTGTGACCCGAGAATTCTGTGACTCGGCCAGGGATTTCAGCAGCTTACCCTGAGCTGCTCTGTCCTCTGTTGTGAAGGCTGTTTGCTGAAAATAGATCAGTAAATAAATAAATTAATAAATAACTAAAAAGCACTTAGCTAGATATCCATTTGGATATAGGATTTTTATTCGTGGTGTAGGCAAATGCAGCTTCCTTTCAATTACTGTAATAGTCTCTCAATTGAATTAATAATATAAGTAGTTTTTTTGTAATAGAATAACAGGAAAAATGAATAACAAATTTTGAAAATTGAAATAAAAAATGATACATTAATGCATATATTATACACAATAATATATATCAAGGAGTGTTATTCCATTCTGTCTGTCAAATGAAAAATGTGGCTTTTTTTTGTTTGGCAATCACTTTCCCTTGATTCAAGGCCTAACCTTTAAAGTTTTTAGAATTTTATGAAACAAACCCCCATCTCCAAGTTTTTAATTTCAGATTGTTACTCTTTTTCACTGGCAACCCCACTTTAAAGAGGCTTGGGCTGGAGATCTTGGAATGGATGTTCTATCAATGCTGGATGGCGCCCTATTCAGTTTAAAGCCACACAACTAAACTGAAGAGAATTCTTAATATAATAATAGTCCCTTGTTTCCACGGTTTG
>KV751360.1:1323061-1349033 GCA_001698575.1 Mola mola
TGACAAATGTAAAGTATAAAATATGACAAATTTGAGAAAAAGTGTTCCTCTATTTTTTTGTATTTTTTGTGTTTTAATGGATTATACCACTCTTATAACTCACAACAACTAAATTTGTGACATTAAAAACACATTATTAATATTATCATTATTATTAGTATTATTGTCATTACATTAATATTGTAGGAAGTGTAATAAAATATGTATAATTTTGATCTGAACTGATAAAATGATCATTTATGGATACCCAGAGAGGGAACTCTGGTGTTACAGGGAAAAAGGAAAAGAGGAACCTTAATCAATTGCAGCCCCGTGCTGGCTCAGGAGCCGCCCTAATGCTTTGGGAATACAAAATAAAGAAAAACTCTACTTGGGACAGCTATCAAAGCCTACAGTCTACAGACTTTCAAATCATAAAGTGGGGGGCAGTGAGCAAAAATGTGCCATAGAGCCGTATAACTACTGTGCCTTTAAACCCCTTGTGCATATTCCTCCTCATTTCAGATCTCTCCCGCAGAAATTTGATCGGAGGGTAGTCCTTCTGTAAACCGCTCCTAATTCAGGATTCCAGCTATTGTGAGTGGCTGGAAAATGGGCCGTATTTCTTCCTTTCTCATGTTCCCCAAGGAGGAAGAGCAAAGCTATTTTGGCTCCGCAGAGAGTTAAAAACAAGACAACTGGGTTAAGTGTCCACCTTTTTGAGCTGTCATTGAGTAGGCCTGTGTTTTTACTGATTTGTAACGTAGATGTGACATTAGAGTATCACTTTTAGTTTAAATAACACAACTGACCCAGGGAAGCTGGAGGCATGCAAGATAGTTGGCCAGGTGGGTGGGTAAACAAACTGAATGCGATATACAGCCAATATTACATTATTTACTCTATGAAAGAGACACTAAGATTTTAAGAAAAAGTGAGCAAGTGTTATAGTTTCTTTTTTGTTGTCTTTGTTTTTGAGGATCCTTAAATTCTGAATTTTTACATTCTGTAAAATGCATTGGAATAACAAAAATGTTGGGCATTCATATAGCCTCATTTGAATGAGTTGAAGAAAACTGAACCTGGATCTTGATGGCCTTTTATTCAAAAAAACAACCAGGTGAACTCTGACTGTCTTGTTTAGTAGTAAACATTATGTGCTCACTGCTGCTTAAAAACAAGGACGACTAAAGACCTGAAGGCTTCGCTTGTTTTTCAACATTCCTTGCACGTGCACACTTTGAACACTAGGCGGCGTAGTCTACTAATGGTACATCTGCCCTGTAATCTGACAGGATTTTGATGAAGTGGAGAAACTGCATATAGCCAAAACTCAGCACCATGGACAGCGACATGTGGGTTCCTGTCCCAGACTGGTTGCTTTGGTGGTACAGGATATTAATCATGTGCATACACACTCTGGCATTTTTGGCACGCGCTCAGAATTTGCCGTTTTCGTGCAGGAGCAGGTCAAAGGTTCATCAAAGAGTCAATTTGGCATGACGGGAACTGTGGAGTAAAATACCAGTCTGGTATTTATGTCAGGGAACACTTATTTAATGTAGCCCGGCGTAAAATGGGTCACTCAAGAAGACACAATAAGAAAGGGACACAGCAGGGACACACAAACTGCTTCACCAATCTATGCACAACTCGGACTGTGATTGAAATTTTCATGCAATCATGAATATATGAACAAAGCTGCCAGTGAAAATGCACACTGGAGGGCTGGTAAAATAGAGCAATATCAAAAATGCACAAGTAATGGGATCTGGTGCTGAGAGTGCCACTCGCATTCAGACTTGCCATATTCATAAACAAGTCATAGCGACTGAGCTTTCGTGTCCGATGTGAAACCGTATCGGGGCCAGCATCCGAATTTGACTCCTGAATTTAGGTCTCCAGTATCTGGGACATACATCCATAATTAGCAGTTGTGTCTTAGTTCCCTCACTTTCCCTCAGGCACAATTGCCACCTGAGGTAAATCACCTTCCTGCCACCTTTTGTTGCAACTCACTGATCAGCAAAGTGTTTAAATGCTGATAAGATAAAATCTTGCGGGGCTTTACGTGCACGTTTAGCCTGAATCTTGCAATATCGGTATGGAGCTGGACAAAAGCTACCGGTGCCCCCCGGCAGGATGCAGATCAGTTCCCCAGATGCACAGCAAGGACACTGAGTAGTAAAACTGCGGGACAGTAAAAGGGCAGAAGATTCACTCCCTCAAATATAAACGAGACAATGCACTGACTTACATTGGGTATATTCTTTGCACCAAAAGCATCTAATCAGTGTTAATTAACAGTGTATAATCTTTCTTAAAGGGTATCTCTCCTTCAAATGTATTTCAACATGAAAACTCTTTTTTTTATCAAAATAAAGGAAATTAATCACCTTGAAACTGCTTCATTAAAGTACAAAAAAATGACAAAGACATAAAGACAAGACGCATGACCTCACAGCAGCCTTCTTTAGGACCAAGGCCATGCAGCACAGTGTGAAATGTATGCGGACGGAGGCGACCACCATTGGCAGTATTTCGATCAAGATTTCACCTAATTCCACTGTTGCTGCACCTCAAATAACTCAATGAATGTGACTGAAATGAGACTTTGCCGCACAGAATGGGGTGTAGAGCAATCTAGCCAGTCACATTACTCAGGTTTTTGACACCTAACAAGCCTAATATCCACTTGTAAGACATAATGGGTAGAAAAAGCCAAAAGTAATTAAAATAAGCTCCACTGTGGACAATAACGTGCCGGTGATATTGCATAATGACTACATTTAGTGTATAATATTTGTATATTTATTCGGGTAAAATTGTAATCGTTGCATCTGTTCAGTAATATAAAACACTATTATCAGAAGTCATTGCTGTAAGTGCCTGATGCTCCATCAGCGAATGACATTTAATCTAATGGTAGAAGTAGAACTGCATTGATCCTTTCGCACGTCTTGGGTTATTCACTGTGTCAGTGTTTGGGCGGCGCGTGCAGCAGTGTGTGGTGCATTTTCACATATTTCCTCCCTCCACCAAAATCAGGTCACGCTGTTAGCTTCTCTCTGCTGTCGGCCATATCAAGCCGGGCTGCGGCGCACGTGCACGGCCTTCAGCTCGTCTCACTGTGAAGTGATTAACAGATAATTATATGCATGGGTTGCATAACAGACGAGTAGCACTCTGAGCTGGGTGTGAAGAGGCTGTCAGATAATGAGGAGGGTTTAACAGCTTCATGTGCAAAAATGTGCCCCTTGTTTACAGTTTTTTTTCTTGTGTGAGTTGTGACTTTTACAGTTTCAAGCCTCTTCCTCTAGTGGATCAATGACCAACTAGTTTTGATTGCACAGGGAGTGTCAGCAACTTTCCTGTCCATCTGTCTTTATTACTGCAGAAACTAGTTCCACGCAGGTGTTTATGAGGCAGCCCACACACAATATAAGCTAACTAAATATGTGTACAACGGTCTCACTGGCTTCCTGACCGAGATTGCGTGCTGGCCCTGCGTTTAAAAACAGGTGGTGTCAGTGTTGAAGAGGAGCTGCCAGAGTTTGACTCTCTCCCCCAGAGCTGTGGACTCCAGCAGCACAATGCCTGGCTCTGACTCTCCTCCGAAGCCTGGCCCACTTTGATCCTGTCCCCATGGTGCTCCTCGTCAAAGGGGCTGGCGTCGCACAGCATCATCTGATGGACGAGGAAGGCACCCGCCTCATCAATATTTATGTTGTCCTATAAAGGGTGAGGGGGAGATATGCTTTAAAGCGTTATGTGTGCATCCATAATGAGTTCAACGCTGGGCTGCGAGCTGCTCCTACATGTTAATATTTGAACACGTTTTATGAGCAAACCTGCTGTGTATAGCTGCAATGTTAAAGGTCTGACATGTACAGCAACCTCCATTCTGAGCGCGAGTCACAGGGTTGCTGCTGGCTTTAAAATAGCATCTAACAAACAACTGAAATAATCATCCTCACATGTTACAGGGAAACTTCTGTTGAACAACATAACTTACGCCTTAACGTGGAATAAACCATACAAACTCATTTATTCATCTGAAAAAATTATTTTCTTTGCTAATGAGCGCCAACATTGTGGAGATCATAACGTCAAGAGTTCGGAGACGTAAGCTTTCATATACCAACAGACTAAATAAGAGAGCGTGTAATTATTGTTAGATAAAATTAAGAATTTGTTCAAATAATATAGGAGTTTACAGAAGAAAAGGGAAAAAAGGCATAGAGATATATATATGTTTTCAGATCTTGTCATTCATTCATGAATTCCACTTTTTCTTCGGAAAAGTACGAATGCGTTATTATCAACTTTTTGTATTTTTTTAAAAGTTTCTTTTTCTTCTATATTCACTTCCTGTGGTGGTTAAAGGTCTAGCACATATTTGCTGTTTGGCTCCTGTCCCCATTAAGCCTCCGAGATAAAGTAATGATGGGCTTGTCATTAGCTCCTGAACCCTCATTATCATCTTCACACATAAATCCAACACACCTTTGCAGAGGTCTCGAACCAGCCCGCGAAGCTATTCTTTTCGCAGAAGGCGTCCAGAGAGGACACCACGTCTCCGTCCCTTGACTTTACGTCACATTTGTTGGCCAGCAGGACAGCAGGCACCGGACGTCCGTTGGCCAGACAAACGTTCTTGTCGAGGTCCCGCTTCCATACTGAGGCAGCCTCTAAGGTGGAGCTCCTTGTGATGTCAAAGACCACCATTGCGCCCATCGCCCCTTTGTAGTACACTCTGGACATCTTCTGAAACCTCTCCTGGCCTCATGAGGAGAGACAAGAAATCTCTGTAACACATAGCTCACAGTTTTTGAATTCAAAGTCGGCCCGGGCGCATAATATGACCGTTAATCACCGCAATTATCATGTCAGATCAGACCTAATGTTGTGCAACAAGCGAGAGACTAACAACATTACATTTCTGAAATACAAATGCCATGTTTCCATGAACACAGGTTGGTATTAAAATAGATATGAGAAAAAAACACAGGGTAAAAAGGCTGCAGCTTCCGGGACCCGGAAAGCCTTCAAATATATTGTCCAGTTTTATTCAACACCCATAATCAAATCACAGCATGATTTAATAGAGTTTAAAGGTGATTTTGATCTCCTGCTGGACTGTTTTAAAAATCGAGTCTAAGTTAATTGTATAAGCTGAAAGCTGAACAATCATTTCCATGTCCTAAGTTCTGTGGTTGAAGGCATCTGGACTCTCATCTGAAAGGCTTCTTCAGTTCTAAACATTGGCGGGAAGTCCAGTTTTTAACCTCTGGTAGGGTCGTCACACCTTGGAGGTGGCCACCTGAGTTGTTGACCCTCTCTGCGCGTGCACTTCGGGGTCACAGGTAAGGTGTAGTTCGTTAACAAGTGGTTTTGAGGTGTGACTCACATTCTTCTGAGTTGTTATGGACATTTAAGGGAAGTTTTATAGGAGGTTTAGAACGCCTGGGAAGGGATGTCAGGACTGTGTGGTAGGTGGCTGATAATTGGCGTCTCAGGCCACCAACCATTTTTAATGAGGGTCTTTCCAATTTGACGTAGATGGCGTCCTTCCCTTTTTTCTCAAACCATCTGTCTTCAAAAAGAAGTCCAGATGCCTTCAACTAAAGCACTTAAGCGTACCTCAACCTGGATGCCTGAGAACCTACACAAACAATCATTTCCATGCTAAACAACCTACATAAGACCTACAAGTCAGAAAAACTAATCCTCCCATGATGCAATTGAAAAAAAATATGGATGAAAATGAATCATTTGCAGTCAACAGTTGAAAGGGATTGTATATTTATGATTATTTCTAATTAATGCTTGAATATATGGAGTTCCATACTCTATGGTTAAAGTATGGTTTAGGTAATATTGCATTCAGAGTTCTGTATCACAATGTTTTATTGTAACGGAAAATGTAGAGACCTGATGCTCACCTGCAATATCCCAAAACTGTATTCTTACCACAGTCCTGGGGTCCCATTCAATTGTTTTTAGAGCAAAATCCACTCCAATAGAAGATTTGTACTTTTCATCAAAGTGTTTATTAACATAACGCATGATGACACTGCTTTTCCCAACTTCAAGCTCTCCGATCACCAAGACTTTGAACAGCTCCTCTGTCCATGACACGCTTGAACGTCCCGCCATGTTGTGGTCAACAAGTGTAGAGGCAGCAGACAAAATAATCCTTTTCCTTCACCCTCACAAAACTAGGTCCACTTTCATTGATATTAGTAAACATATTGAAAAGGTTTTAAAAAAACCTTCCGTGTTGTCTTGGCTGCTGCTCCTTTATGGTCCGGTTTTGAATTTCCTCCTTCAAAGCCATAAATTCCTGACCTTTGATGTTATAAAAGTGGATAAAGGTGGAGTGTGAGGTCACAGAGCCAAATTACTGCACACATCACCATGAAAAACTGGAGACAAAAAGCATAGAAAATACAGACTTTACTCAATAAAACAGGTGCATTTTTAAATGTTCAACAGTAATTATCTGTTTAAAATGGCAGACTTAATTCATACTGTGTATATATGTCAGGCTGCAAATAGCTTATTCTGAATATTATGTATAATGGTAACAGTAGCACTTCATTGCGTTAAACAGTTTTGATAAGCTCTTAAAAGTCCTAATATTTACGAAACTGACTGGTGTACACAACCAATCACACAAAAGAAGCAGCCAATAAGTTGTTTTCTAATACTGTAATGCATACACATATTATCTGAATACCAAGAGGATACACAGGTCATACATTCACAATACGTATATATATCTTATACACAAATGCGTACAATTATGAAATTGGATGTCTGATTATAAAAGATATAAATATGAAACTAGTTTGACTTGCATTTCTGGACCATAGAAATTAGATAAATGTAAAAAATAATACAAAAAAGAAAATCTTCATGAAAATGTGGCACTTGAGCTTTTACTCTGCTACATTCGCGATACAGTCACCACATTTGTCTGACAGTACTGTATAATCAAAAATTCATTTGTTTATTTTTTTCCACAACAAGTCATGTTGATATGTCACCTTTTCAACTGAAACCCCCCCTCCAAAAAAACAAAAACAAACAAATAGATAAAAAATAAAGCAGAAGGTCAACATTTTAGGCAATGAGCTTATTTGCTTTCTTTCCAAAGGTTGGATAGGAAGAAGAGAGGAAACCGGATCTCTGTGTCCAAAATTAAAATCGACAACTAGCACTGCTAAAGCACAAATAAGCGCATCATGTAGTGTTTGTTCGATCAATACTAAAATCCAAGCTTAAAAATGACAATATATTTATTGCCATTGTTAGAGGTTTCATGCTGAGCTAATGGCTGTTAGCTTTAAAGTTGGTGGGCTGATTTTCTAATGGCAAGGATCTCCTCATCAAGCTTTCTTCAGGAAATCAATAAGTTTAACTGGCAAAATTCAAATTATTCTTAAACTGTCCCAATGAAGCACAAAACACACAATGTGAAACCCTACAGGAATCATATATTCTGAAAATACTGTCGACTAGTTGGATTGTTTTTCATCACAGACAGTACAAACTATGCTCACCTTTAAGTTAAATTGCCCCATCATCTGCATAATATGTCATCTATGTTTGGCAAATAAATCTATTTATATCAATAAATGTAGATACACACCACAGTTTAGTCTTTTTTGTCTCATAAGCACAAACGTTATCTTAAATATTATTTAGCATCTTAATATATGCTTGCAATTGGCAAATTCTTCACTATGGTATACAACATCTAAAAGATCTTAAAAGGTGGCGTCTTGTTTATGTAAAAGCTATAAATTACAGAGTGAAAAATGATTTGTCAGGCCACAGGATGACTTTTCCCTCATATATCATTGTATACAGCACAAGTCATTATGAACTTTAACACATAGTACAACTGGTTAATAATTATTGTGTGCCCTCACAGAGTCGAGGAGCTTTGCTTGAAGTCTCCGAGGATGATGGAGGCGTACGTCACATTTGGGGGAGTACACAAGATGGACTCAGACAGCGGCGAACTGGGGAAGGGGCTCACAGGAGGACCAGTGCAATCTCGGAAAGGGGAAGGAGGCATCAGAGCCAAAGAGTCCTCCATGGCTAGTTTGGCCTCAGCCAGGTCCTCCTCATCGTGAATGTGCGCGTTGTTGTATATGTAGCCGTGAAGAAGGCCAAACTGCTCATTCTCCATCTCCTCCTCCTCTGGAGGGGAGGCGGGCTCCTCACTGAACAGATGGAGGTGCACGGGCAGGACCTGGTCCTGCTGGATGAGGTGGGCCTGGTGGTATATGGGCACGCCGCCGCTCACAACCTCGGGCGTGCTGATCATATCATCAAGCTCGGGGATGTCACTGTTGAATTTACGATTTACCACCATCTCCCCCTGCAGGCGGTCCACGATGACCTGCTGAGGAATGATGCTGTTTGACTGCACATGCTCAGGGGTGTAGAGCTCCACCTCCTCGTCCACATCTTTCCTCAGCCCACACACAGGAATTTGCCCGTGGGCCATCATGGGGGGAGTGGCGGGGGGATTGTATCTGACAGGGTCGCTCTCGTCCTCCTCAGCCACATTATACAGAGTCTTAGTGCTGAGGTCGGAGAATTCCAGTCTGTTTTGGTAGGTATTAGTTAAGGGTTTGATGACTGCCATCTGATTGGAACCTGCTTCCTGTCTCTTCACATGCACAGACAGTCTGTGCCACATGTGATTCCCTTTGGGAGGATGTCTTGCACCTGGTTCAGACCATGACACAGACTTTCCATTAGAACTATGAACAAAATAAAGACGGCGGTTACTTTAGGAACCCAGAAAACCGGAGGCAAAAACAGCATCTCTGGTTCATCAAGAACATATACTGTACATAAAACATATGCATCCAAAAAGTGGACTATGTTGTCTTTCAGGGTATCTGCAGGTTGTTGATTGTTTTCAAAATTAATGGATTAATCATTTATTCTACCAATTATCAAAATGCTCATCATATTTTTTTACAGCGCCCCAAGTGACGTCTTCAAATTGCTGCTTTACTCCACTAACACGGGTCACAGTGGGACCGGAACCAACAAATGTTTAATAATTTTGCTTGAAACAAGACTTAAACGAATATCCCATCATCAAAACAGTTGTTGATTTATTTCCGAACGACTCATCGTTGAATTGTTGCAGCACTATTATTATTAAATATCCTCTTGACTGTCATATACAATAAAGTTTTGTTTATTTTGCTATAAAATGGTTTCGATTGCAGGCTCTTCACAACTCTGTTATATTATAAGCAATTTTTATTAAGTCAAAATAACAACATAATCAGCAACCTGGAGAACAAAAAGTGGTTTCCTTTTCATTACTAGGAGTTACGAGTAACATGCCAACTTTATCAACTGATTTAAGTTGAAAATGACAGGAAATACCCATAATTCCACTGTAACAACAAAGTCATTGTTTTCACTTGAAAAAAATTGTGCATGGGCTGCCTTAATGTTTTAGATTCACTGAATTTCTATTATATAAATATCGGTGAATTTAACCCTCCATTTTAACCCTGACACAAGGTCACATTAGTGCAAATACAAATGGGGTATACAATTCGTGGCCAGATCGCCTGTTGTCAGAGACTGACTTGAAAATTTAGGAATTAGCCTGAAGTCTATGTGTTTCTTGTGGTTCAGAAAAGCTTAAATTTGGTGAATCCTGCAGAAAGCCTGTTTTTGTGATCCCACTTGTCATCCATCAGCACACAGAGATGCTCGTTTTAATTTCAACAGGAGTTCAAAGGTTAAAATGGCTTTGTGAATTGAGCGCCAGTCTGTATCTGTCACACTTGGCAGCAGGTGTCCCCGTGAAAGTGAATACAGTTCAGGCATCTGGTGCCCTTTGAGAGGGAATTACAGTAAAACCAGCATCCCTGAGGTGCCTCAGGAGCAGGACTCACATTCAATTACTGAACCTACCTGCCGTTCCCGTTGTTCTTCTTCCTCTTGAACATGCTGAGCAGGCTGTTGCTTCGGTAGGCGATTTTTCCATCGCCGACGTGCATTCGCACAACGTCGGAGGTGGTGAAGGCGCTGCGCACGTTTCGCTCCGGTTTGGCAATGATGATGTACATCTTGGGTGTGAACATACAGCCCAGGGCCACGGTCACACTGAGGCTCACGGAGAAGGATGTGGTTATGATCTTGTAGTTGCTGCCGAAGTAGATGGGCACAAACGCCAGCCAGATGATGCACGTGGTGTACATGGTGAAGGCGATGTACTTGGCTTCGTTGAAATTTGCAGGAACGTTGCGGGTCTTGAAGGCATAGTAAGTGCAACTCATGATAAGCAGGCCGTTGTAGCCCAGGGGGGCCACGACACCCATGTTGCTGGTGTTGCAGATGAGGAAGACTTCCCTGATGCTGGGGTAGGATTTGATGGGTTCAGGAGGCTCCATGATGATGAGCGTGACCTCCAAGGTGAGCTGGACGCTGATCAGGATGAAGGCGATTACCACCTGAGCCCAAGCGCTCATGAACCTCGGCTTCCTGGTGCAGATCTTCTTTTTGCTGCCGGCCAGAATACGGGCAATGCGGTTGGTTTTGGTTACGAGGGCGGAGTAGCACATGGCGGCTGAGAGTCCAACGAGCAGCCTCTGGAGGTAGCAGGAGGTCACGGTGGGACGGGCGATGAGGGTGAAGGGACACAGGTAGCCCAGGAAGATCCCTGCGAGGATGATGTAGCAGAGCTCCCGGCTGGAGGACTTGACCACAGGCGTGTCTCGGTACAAGACAAAGACAAAGGCAACAAATGACGTGACCAGGATGCCCAGGCAGGAGAAAACCACCTGGATAATGGACTCTGGATTGCTCCACTCCAGGTAGCGCAGGGGGATTGGCTCACAGCCTGAAAAGGACAAAACCAAAAAATATACTAAAAGCAGCTCATGAAAATTTTCAGCATTTCAGCTTCAGTTTGGCGGCTTTGAACGTTTAAAAGCTAATTTTGATGAGAGTGAAATTAGAATGATCAGATTTTTAAGAATTGTTGCACGGACACACTCAAAATTAAAAATTAATCAAATATAGTTCGACCAGGGAAAATACAGTAAGTCTCAAAGTAGGTTTTTAGCTCAACTATAAATAAACCCTTTTCTACTCGGCTACGGCCGAGCTGGGCTGCAGCCAGCTGAGGAGGGGGCCAACGCACCGGGACAAAGTAAATGCCTGCATTTTTCATGGATCCAAACAAGGTCTCCGTTCTGCTTCACGTTAAAAACACACTGAATATCTAATATATGTTGTTTTATTTATTTACTGTATAGCAGCGGGAGGCCTGTGGTTAGAAATGTGCCCAAGAGTAATTTGTATGTCAACATTTCCACATTTTCCCAATCCTGTGTACAAATAAAGGCCTTTGGTTGAAAAAAATGAAACAGCACGGCAGCGGCGTGATCCTAGAAGAAAGTGTCGTGTCTTTGAACAGCACAGAAGGCCTTTGTAAGTGGGCCAGAGGAGCGGTATAAGTGAAGTAGGGCTGCTGTCAGGACAAAATTGCGAAGATGATGAATGGGCTCTCAGGTGTCGTGGGAAAGCATTGAAAATAGGGCAGAACAGGTCTGTTAAGTGACACTGCAGAAATCATAGCAGGACAAACTGCAGCGGGCACGTGTGGGGCAAGGAGGAGTGCAAATGCTTAGAGGAATTGGACTTTCTATGGATCCTCTAAGATTAAAGAATCTCTTCTTATCTCCGAAGACATCAGTCATGGAAAAAGAAGTCAGCATGTGGCCACCAAAGTAACCAGTCTGACTTTAAATGCAGAAATTGCAGAATATCTGCGTTTTGTAATCAGATCAGGCTGAATGTTGACTCAATTTGCAACATAAATTAATTGGGAGACATTTCTACTGAGCATTAGAAGAGAAGATTGAAACAATTCACATATATGCAGTTAGCAGCCGATTAGCTTAGCATAAAGCCAAAGGTGACTAATTAACATGTTATGTCACATTTGTTTAATCCCACAACAAAAAAAGAAATACGTGATTTTACATAAAAGTTATGTAGCTGTAATTTACCTGGGCGTTCGTGGACGCTTGTTGTCTTTGTGAGACTCCAGGAAGTCACTTGTCCCAGCAAAATGCTCACATATGACCACACATAAAACCACAAATTGTTGCTTTTATACTTTGTTTTTTGAACAAATTAAATAGTCAAATATGGTTACTGTGGTTTGGAGTTGCTGCCTGGTAGATTTTGTTTCCCCATTTTTGCGTGTCTATGCTAAGCTAACTAGCCTTCTTGTACGGAAGTAGCATTGGTTCTTGTAATCTAACTATTAAATAAAAAGCAACATTAGCATATCCCCTAAAATGAGAGCACAACATGTAGTTTTGTCATTAGGGGATCTCTAAGTAAAAACAAAAGAGTGGCATTGATGGCTTCAATGCACAATAATATCTATCTGACATCTCTCCCGCTGAAACATTTATTCATGAGCTAAAGTTTTTAAGTTTGACTCACATTATGTTTGGTCACTTACTCACCTTTGACATTATTTTAGACAAAATTACGGATTTTTCAGGGTTTTACATTTTTGGGGAATATTTAGGATGTTGTAAATACACAACTCATCAGAATTATCATATTCAATATCTCCACATACAAATAAAATATATCTACATTTACAAAAGTAAGTAAAGTGTACGAGAGGAGGCATGTAAGCCAACCTTCCAGTTCTTTGTCAGGCCACCAGCCCAGGTCGCAGGCCTTGCATGTGAACTCGTCCTGGACGTACTCGTTGTCCTTACAGTCTGTGCAGATCCAGCAGCAGCTCACTTCTCCCTTTCTGATAACCTGGTAAACAAAAGATAACATTTAGAAAATGTAAAATGAATAACTTTTTTTTTCCTACTAAGAGTCTGCAGACCCTTCACAGATGAGGCATCAGATTTGGCTTTAGGGGAAACAGGTTGCAACTAATAGATGTTATAATATTTGACAAATCACCACTTTATACTTCATAAATGACACAATATCAATGACAACTTCGGATTTGCCTGGGCAAACACCCTGTTTGATTGACCATCCTTATCAATTCTGCCAAGGAGTCTATGTTTTCACCTGTCTGTTGGTCGGTTTGGTAGCAGGATTATGCAAAAACCACTGGATGGATTTCAGTGAAACCTGGCGAGAGGGCGAGTAAAGGGGAAAGAAGGCCCATTCAATTTTGGTGCAGATCCAGGAATCTTAATTTAATGGGACTGTCAGGCCATTGGCAGAGGTGCGCACTATACGACAGCATGCCCTTGTAGTTAATATTAAATTGTTGCAGATTTAAGGATTTAACGCCTTTATTAGTGTCCGTTGACCTTAGATTTTTGTTTTCTCTGGCAGAGAAAGCAATCATACAAACTCCATCGACCAGCTTATGATACCCTTGGCTCATGTTTCTAGTTGCTCCTCAGTCACTTTGCTCCCCCCTTCTGCTCTGGAGAACCAGCCCTTTGCTAAAACACATCAGGACCGGTGAGCCAGCACAGTAAAGTTGGCACTGACGTCAGCTGAGATCTGTCTGACTGCAGCACTATGTGAACCCCTTTGGCTCAATCATCACCAAATATATAGAATAAACATCATTTGATCTGTTTTTTCACAACTCAGCAACCCAATATGTGCTCTCGCTAGTAAAATGATCAATAAAGCAGTAAATAAATAAATTATTTAGTATTAAAGCCATTAGTTAAAGCTTATATTATTCATTGATATATCCTTATTATTATGTATTAATCAAGGTGTACTCATAAGGTTTTAAACGAAGCTACAGCACAGACTGACTCTGAGCAGGACTGTAAGTAAAGGATCTGTGGTTCACCTTGATTTCTCCTTTGGAGCAGGGCTCACTGCAGACGGAGCGGACCATGTCACTTCGGTTCATGTGGATCAGTTCTTCATCCAGACTGAGTATGCCTTCGTGCCAGGAGCCGATGTAGATGTAGTCGTAGACACCGGGCCCCACGTGCTGGAAGTTCATGATCTCATACCTGAGAGTGGACAGAAAGCCACAAGGGGAGAGGAAGACGTGACTCAATAAGGTTAAACAATTCTAGCAGGGATTAAAAAAAACAATTTAACTGCCTCTTTTGGGAGAAAAATCTGCATACTTTATCATCGGGGGGGCGCATCGGGCTTCTGTTCCACTCCGGTGACTCAGGGTTTCTTTTGCCTGGCTTTCATTTTTCTTTCTCTCTCTGGTTTGCAATAAAATTCCCACATTGGCATCTCAAGACAGACTGAACCAAGTCCCACCTGATGATGCACTTTTACTTACTCACTGATGAACGTGGCAGCTGTCGCCACTGTCTTTATCTGCATTAGCTCAATGTCTTTGCACCAGATGTCTAATTCAACAAGAAAATTTGAGAAGTTATTGTAGCAGGATTATTAAATGGGAGCTTTTAGTGTGTTATTTATGTGGCCAGATGCTTTTTCTCGGGCAACGGGGACGTTATTCTGCACGTATCACAGTCAGGGTTTTCTTTTCTGTGTTCTTGTTGTTGTGCTGTTCCCTTCACTTCATGTCTTCTGCAAAAATCCAGCCTTGCTCTCAGTGTTTTCCCTTCCCCACTTAGTACTTTTACTGGTCTCTGTCTCGTTCAGCTCCTTTTTTACAACATTTGCTGTGTTTTTTGATGGTCCTTATCTGCTAGTGCCACTGGGTTTTTTTCCGGTCACATACAACAGAGCACCTTCGGAGGTCCCCTGTCCATGTCCTGACTGTATGCACTGATAGAGAGTTTAAGCATCTGAAATGTAAATTCAACACCACAATGCCCTTGTAAGGACGCCTGCGATGCTGTATAATGAATATAGTTGGCTGTCTATGACTAATTCCTCCAGCCCTAAGTCATTTCGATGAATTGCCTGAACAAGTGGCAAGCGTGTTTTTACCTCCCAGGTGAGTCGCCGTTGTCGTCAAACCATATGTCCTCCCCAGAAACTCCCGTGAACTTCGTCTTGAGGAGGAAATCCAGCAAGTGGCTGCCATCGATAGGCTTCATGTTCTCGCACAGTCCCACGTGACCAGGGCACAGGTGAGTGTGCATATCATGCAGCCCGTGGGCCATGGCGTAGATGGCGTTGATGACGAAGCCCATCTTGCTGTCTTGCACGTAGTTGTCCTCCAGACTTTCGGAACCTGCCCGTACATGAGAAAACGGTAAGGATTCAGGGTGCCTGTGTGGCAAAGCCTTAAAGTAGTTGCTTCGGTGCTGCAAGCAGGAGCATGTTATGTGTTATTCTGTACCTCTAAATTTCAGGTGTGCTGTACCTGGGCGGCTAGCACGATGTAGCGCATTACAAAGGAGTGACAGGGTGCTCAGCGATGCATTCTTCCAATTATTTTCTGAATACAGGCAGCAAGCTCTTTTGCTCTGTGTGAGACAGCTTTAAAAGAACTGGAAGCCTCAGAAATTGGCTTCAAAGAAACCTTGTTACCATGGCTAGACTATCCATTTCAGCATGAGTCAGGATTCAACTAGCGTTGGTCTAAAGTCTCCTCAAGCAGAAAAGTGAACCTGAAGGATCTGTTGTCCTCTGCTTGTGTAGGTTTTTGTTTTTTTTCCAGGAAAAGGCGATGGGCAAAGGACACGAAAACGATTAATGCTTGGATAAAAACAAGCACACCCTCTCAGTTCCATGTAATGCAAGCTAGAAGCAGAGGAATCGGGTTCTTTTAGTTGCTTCTCATGAAATTAAGATCTCAGCTTAATGTCACTGCAGAGAACTACATCATGCATTTCAGTCCTTATTGGTAAAACACTGGACCAGGTGAAAAGCATCTTTTGGAAGAGCATGGATCAGCAAACAGCAGGCGGTAGTGAGGGAACAGTTTCAATCTTCTCTTTCTTTCTACGGCTAAAGGTTGCATCCTGTTGCCACAATCACCAATTCTGATCAAAGATTAACTGCACCTCTTGTTTTAATGTGCACATTTAGAGCGAACGGAAGGCATATTTTGCCTTTAACACCCTATGCTAGTAAATTATTAGATTCAATGAAATGTAATTTAAAAAAATGTGAAACGTGGTCTGCTGTCATTTTTCCTGTTTCAAAATCACTGTTTCATATTCTATGAAATATAATACATCTGATACCGTACATCAATAATACTACTACTAATAATATAATACAGTCCCTGATTAAAAATGATACAGCTTTTCAAAATGGAGCCGAGTCTTTTCCTCAAAGGGAATATATAACAAAACCACTATGACAGCGTTTTACTGCTGCAATAATATTTAATAACCTTTAACAACTTAAGCCAGATGATTACTACACTGTCAGCTAAAAGTCTGTGATTCTCCACTCTTCGTCACTACTATATGTCAACAATATAGTTTAAAAAGTAATCATTCACACAGTTCTCTATCAGTTACACCTTGCTAGTATTTTGGTATGGATATTTTAGCACAAAAATATCTATTATTTAATTATTTCTTTGATTTACAAGGAACAATTTCAGAACGGTTTTTAGGATTATATAATTAATGTGTAGTTCTTTAGGTATTTTTCTTGAATTTTGTCGGTTTTTCTAGTAATTAAATACAATACAATTACAGATACATACAGATAGATAATACAGATGTGTCAGTGTCCCTGTTGTGTGGTGTGTGTACATTAAAGTTGTGTTCTGTGGTTGTGACTGTCTATCACAATGTTTGAGTTGACTCAGGTGCAGATTTAAAAAACTAAATATAACTTGTTTAGAGGATTGAGCAGGCTGGCCGAGACATTCAATGTTTTCTGGTGGCATAACTTGTCATTTACATTGTCAGCTGCACCATTCGTCCTTTTCTCTGAATGCTGCTTAAGACGGGATTCACCCGCCACACCCGAGAACGGTTTAACCGTATGATGCCTGAGGCTGACTGGCTGCGTGAGCTTCATCCGTCGTCTGTGTGCTTCATTCCACTTAAATCAAGTAATGAGAGTTAAGAAGCTGCTGGTGGGAAGCTGACTGCCTGCTCAAATAAATACATAAACGGTGAATTCCTCTGGGTAGCAGCTGGATGAGCGTCCGATGGGCACGGCTGGTGATGACCTAGTTTAACAGCTCCTTGCCTGAGCCGTGCGAGCTTCGGTCGTGATGAAATGGTGTTATGATGTCAGCATGCGAGCCGAGGACCCTACTGCTGCACCCCCGGATTTGTCGGCTGCACGACGACTGAACCCTTTCTGTCAAAATATGAACCAAACTACAATACAGCTGCGACACGGCTTCGGTGTTTCCGTGGTTTCATGCAAGTTAAGCCAGTTACCATCTCACTCAAAGGTTATTGGGCTGTTTTGTAACGCCACACAGGGTGTGAGAGCACAAGACGAGAGCAAATCAGAGTCAATTGTTGGGCTCTCAGTGGAGTGTAAGAAAAAAAAAAACATCCCAATAGCTTCATATATCAGAGGTTAACTGAGATTAATAGCACATTTTGTGGCCATCACATTGCGTCAGTAAAAAAACTTAATATCAGTCAACCTCTATGTATATTCCCAAAGTGAGGAGGATTATGGTTCCATTCAAAGGTTTCACTCACCATGTTGGAAGTGAAAAAAACTGCAGGTGTCAGTGGAATAAACAAATGATCTGAAAGAACCGTGAGCGTCGCAAACTGAAAAGTTAAATAAAGATGGCTTTTTGTTGCTGCGTGCATACTATTATATTTACGTTCATCAATGTGATTAATTTGAAAGATTTTTAAAACGATTTTTAGAAATATTGGAAATGTCATGAATCAAGGCTGAAAACGTAAATATATATATTGTGTAAATATCTTGTTAACAGAGACATGAGCGACATGGTGAAACATGTTTTGGAAACATGCCTGCTGAGCAGTGTTTCGAGGAACTAAGACATGATGCCTTTACTTTGTTCCTTTGCAAAAGAAAAGGGTTTAATTTACCTAGATCATGATCGTCTGTAAAGCCAAGTGTCACAGAAATAAACAATATGAAACAAGTGTTACTGGATCAACTCAGAGAGAATTCTACCCTCTGGCAGACGTATTTACAATTAAGGAATGTTTTCCAGTTTATGGGGCTTTTTGGCATCATCCTCTGGTCTTTAAACACATCAGAACAGTTAAAAAAAGACAAGCTGATGTGCACGCTGGCATGAAACCAAAAAAACTGCATTAAAATTGCCTGATTAATCGTGACGCTACCTGAGCAGTTTCGTGCATAGTTCAGGTTCTCCTGCGGGTGTCCGGCCAGGCGGCACTGGAAGCGGTACTGCCAGAACTCGGGAAACCACGGGTTGCGGGTGTTGGTGCTGAGCCTGAGCTTCAGGAAGTAGTCGTCGAAGGAGGAGACCTCTTCGGACTGCAGCTTCACAGTGATGCCACCCACAGCCTCCTGCTCGTATCCCTCCACGACCTCCACCCGGTCTGCCCAGCCGTCGCTGCAGAGAGGAGCACAAATAGCAGCACTAGAACCTGAGTTTATGTTAACATGACGCCTTGATTACAGAACATCTGTTTTTGTGATTAAATAAATAACCCTGAGGGTCATTCACAATGATTTTCTCCTCTCTAAAAGAGGTTCCAGAATCCTCGGAGACTTTTCTAACCGTCTGATGGATAAAAAGTCTGTCTGTTGAATTAAAAACGCACCTTTTTATTCAAGTTGCATCTCTTGCTGGAGGCAGCTGGAAGAGGTGTATTCATTACTAAAGCTATTCCAAAATTAATCTAAAATGTGATGAATTAAATTCTTCAGACATAGCTTTTGTTTCCTGTCTTTTACTTTTCAAGCATGGGTGGTACTGCAGTGCAACAACAGAGACACGCTGTCAGATGAGGAGACTAATGACTTTCCTGCAGGAAAGAAAACTGCCAGAATCACCTTCAGCACAGCACCAACTCCATCATTTGACATTATAAAGTGTCAGCTTGATCTGAAGGACAGACTTAATGATTTCAGGAAGTTTGCTCTCAGGAGCCCAGCAGTGGCCACCAGGTTGGACTGTCACCTTTCTACATTTTGTTTACTGTGTTGTCATGGGTTCATCATGATATATGCGTATTCCATTATTGGCTTTTTTTTATCCAAAACAGGGCGAACAATTGTGAATAGTTTCATTACGGGTTAGTAACATTATGAGATGGAGATTATTCTGTTCTATAGAATCTATTAATGACAAGTCAAAAGAAAGCCCAACGTAAGGTCTTCAAATTCTTTTGTTCAACCAGGGTTCAAAGATGACAAGTCATCGTTTATTTACATTCATGGTTTACTTTTAAGATGCTGGAACCTGCAAATCTTAACATTTTTTCTTCAATTATAAAAAACAAAAAAAATAGTTGGCAACTACTCAATCAATTAATTGACTAGTCTTTGCAACTCATGTCAAAAAATGCTTCAGTGTTTGAACAGCAGCGTTTTATTACAATTAAAAATGACAAATGAGACGTAGGACAGCTGGAAATGAGACACTTAATAAAATAATTGTTTCTTTTTCTTTTTTATTTAAATTAAAATTATAAAACTCTACTAATCTAATAGGAGCAGTTGTATTGTACCAATTTCCGCTTAGGGATTAATAAAGTATTTCTGATTCTGAAATTCTCATATTGTTTTCTTATTTTTCTTTTGTTTCAGTAAGATTGTGTGAGATCATGGGAGAGGTCTGCGGGATGGACTTGGACTTGTGGACTTTGTATAGTACAATAGAGTGCAGCAATATGAGAGGTAACAGACCGCATTCACTGTGTGGTAGCAGGAAAAAGGTGTTACAATGCTGTTAATGTGGTAAAACCACGTTTAAACTAATGAGCCTCAGACTGAATCCTGCAGGAATCTTCTCCCTTTTGTTGCCCTGGTTCCCTTTTGGTCCTGTTGTTGTGGGGCGAGCAGTTCTCACTGTATTTGCCAAAAGAGAAGGAAGAACGGACCGAAAAAAAGATTCTCCACAACACAAATCACACGTCCCGTGAGAATTCACAGATTAGCCCTGCTGCTGTAGAGAAACAAACTTCCTCCTTTCACACGGACTCAAACTCTTAAGTGTGACTTTGTGTCTCCGCTGGTCGTAGTTTGTATTTATAGCCTTCATCCTCTGCTACTGTGAAAATTCTGCATTAATTAGCTCACAAAAGATCAGGCTGATGACACGAATGCTTTGTTTTGGCATTTCAGATTCAAAACATTCTGAGTTGCGTCTGAGGTGCAAATGTTGCTCGAATATTTTAGAGGCAGTATTAAGCAGAGAGAGAACAAATCTGTGATCGCTCGAAGGACTTAACGGCTCAAAGGACACAATAAAACAAACTCAGCACAAAGAGAGCCGCAAAACTCAAATGTGCATCTGACAAATAGCTCTAATCTATAATATTACAATAAAACAAACTCAGCACAAAGAGAACTCAAATGTGCATCTGACAAATAGCTCTAATCTATAATATTGCAATATTCTTACGTACTTACATCTCACTCCGATTAGATTTTTTAAATTTAAGGTTTTTGGGTGAAATGTTTTAAAGTAATATGGTGCATGTGTGTTTATTGTAAACTGTAGAGGGTGTTAAAACATGCACAGAACATGCACAGAACACTTAAAACATGCACAGAACTTTGATTAAATTTGCTATGTAAATAACGATCAGGCTCACATTTGCTAATGACTTTATCAGATTATGGTGCGTCACTGTGGTAGCATATCTTTGATCCATTTCAAATTAAGAAGACCTTAATGAATGTTTCACAAACAGGAAGGCCTTAAGGTCCACCTGAAATGAAAAAGTGTGATTTTAACCCATTTAGAACACATCCCCCGATCATGTCACTGTCTCTGTCGTCTGTTGGACAATAAATGCCAGAAAAATGAAAAAAAAAAAAAAACACACAAATTTCTTTGTATTCTTATATTAAAATCCAATATTATTTTCTTCCAGTAAAACCACATGTCACATAAAATCACATCACCACGTATGAGCCAGTGTCAACCAATTATGTCATGGCGTACAGCTGTCAGTCAATCTTCAACGGTTAGCTGAGTTCAGCAGATCTCAGCGGAGCAGATCTGAGGATCTGAGCTACCGTTGCTGTAGTTACCAGCTATCCAGATTCATCCCGACATTATGCCTTGTGATTGTTTCTTTCCCACGTCAGTAGGAAACATGTCACTAAACAGCAGTTAGACACTCGCCAACATCTGTTTTCGGGGGACTTAAAGTCTTCACCTTGGACTCAAAATAACTCCAACACGTTTGTAAGATCTCATAAAACAACAACAGAAGATTCACGACCTACTTATGACCAAATTTCACACAAACGTCAAACAGGGTACAACAATGGAGTTGGCGGTGAAACAAGCACAACTCTTCCAGTTCAGTCCCTGAATCTGATCAACGTGCTTCAGTGTCAGGCAGCACCACAAGGGGGACGCCCAACATCGGCTTTTTCTTCTGAACAAAATTACAAAACGATTCAAAAGGTACACGTTGCATTTAACCCTTTTGCAAGATTTTCTTTAGATCTGTCTTGTACACATATACAGCCTATAGGAAGAGCCTACTGCAACTCCCTCCACCTCTGTAATGAGCCATAAGCTCCACGCCTGTCAGGAACAGAAAGGAAGTGCCTATATTTTACATTTGGTCAAATACTGAATTGGTTATAGTAACTTGAAATAATTGATTGTGTAGATCTTCTGTCTTGCCAGGTTAAAACTGTGTGTATGAAGCATCCGCGTTTTAGAACCTATAATAAGTCTCTCTTATCGGATGGCATGGATTTAAATTGCCACCAGAGGCATCCGACGGGTTAAAAAGTTAAATATTAGGACTGAGATTCTGTTAAAAATCAGAATCAGAATCAGAAATACTTTATTAATTCCCAAGGGGAAATTTGTACATCATAATTTCTCCTAATAGAATAGTACAAGAGTAGTAAAGGCATCAGTGGTGACAGGATGTGATGCCCAAACTCTTCTCTGTCCAGAAAAGCGCAATCCAAGGAACAGCTAAGAGACTGTGCAGAGCCTCTCAGGCTCCCAGGCCTCTGGTGGAGGACCCGAGCTTGAAGGAGACATAAGACCTAATAACTGTAATAATACTGCGCTCTGTAACCAATAACAGTAGTTAACAACAAAATACAGGGAATATTGCACTTCGTGATGATATCATAAACAGTATAAAATATAAATATAAACGCTCCAGTAACGAACATAAATAAATGCTATTTAAATGCTAACACAACGGCAGGTGATGCTGCACCAAAATTAAGACAGGATTAAGAAATTCTAAAATAAATTTAAATAATCAAAAAGTAGAATAACTACTCCACAAATTTACAGCAGCGCTAGATTTTTGGACATGATACTGCACAGAAATTGAACTGGAAGCGAGAAGGCAACGCTTTGGTGTCCAAATGCTGTTCTACAGGCTTGTTCACTCTGCGAAGAAACAGGTATGGACCAGACCTGATTTTAAAATACTGAGCACTTCATCTACGGGAAACAAATGTCCAAGCCCTCAAAAATGAGCCCCTGTTTGTCAAAAGCGGAGCCAGTAACACACTTGGCTTGGCTGGCACTTGGAAGAACGAGCGGACAATGGCTGTCCAGTGCGACAGCATCGATGGTACCTGGCCATCTGCTGCTCAGCATCACACTGCCCCAGGTCCAACACTCTGAGTGCCAAAAAACCTCCAGCTCTGATGTCAGCACGCGCACGTCCTGCGCAGACTCACAACGCAGCACTGATCTCACACCTTCACTAAATCACATGAGTTAGGAGGAATTAGTGAAGGATGTTACTGAAAATGTTACTTCTGTTTTCATGGACTAATTAAAGTAGGGATGAGGATCTGAAACACCGGATTGTAAAATTACTCGGGGTTCACATGACGGTTGATCAAACAAGATATCTGTAGTCTGAGACGTGGCACAGCAGAAGATGGGTGGCTGACGATGACCAGCACCTCGGGCGTGCTCGATCGGCCCACCGTGCACTGGCTGCATGTGTTCACTCGCTGCTTTGCTCTAAAAAACATCTTCCTTTTTCAGTCGTCTCCTTGACCCAGAAAACACACACGCGCCCTCCTTATCTTTCCGCGGGGACCTCAGCAGCAGTGCAAATTCAAGGGGAAGGGTGAGAGCAAGTTTAGTGTTAAGTTATTAAAAATGTTCTCATGCTTGCGTTTCATCTTTGGAGACGAAGGCTTTTGACTGGCCCTCATCAGCGTGTATGAATAAAGCAGCCGTGCGCAAACAATCCCCCCCCCCCCAACAGTGAATTAACCGCTTTGATTGGCCTCAGGGGCTGCGGCTGCTCCTGACAGGACCCCAGGTGAGCTGAGACTCAAAGCAAAGAGGGGACTGTCTAGTCTAAGTGCTGTTATGAGCTTTGATGTTCACTACTTCACATTCCCCAGCTCATGCTGGAGGTGCCGTGCCATATTAGCCCATCGTGCCTGTGATCTGACAGGGAGAGGGAGAGAGAGAGAGAGAGAGGGCTGCGTGGCTGCATTATTCATTACTGAGCCTTCTTCTGATTTCACAGGAACTATACACCCAGCAGGGAAATGAAAAAAAAAAAAAAGATCTCACTTTCATATGAACTTCCATCTATGCCGAGTGCAGCTGAACATTGGATGTCATTTTGGGATGTCATGAATATGAGTTTTCTGTGTGTTTAGTCCACAAAAAGCACTATTGGTTGGTTATGTCCATTCATGCTCAAATGGGTTTCATGTATCTCATTATTTTTTTCATTTCATACTCATGAATTATGTATCATACAATTAATAAGGTGCCCTAAACTGCAACTTTGTGTGTCTTGACATTAAAAAAAAAAAAACTGCCAACTTTTCCTTCTTATATCAGCTTGTATTAAAATAATTAGTTTAATGTCTGTTAACAAAGTCTAACAGAACAGAAATTCTACAAGTCTGAAACAATAGGACCAGCTCCATCCGGCGAGTGAAATGACAAAAGATCCAGCTACTAAGTTCAGCTCATATAAAATTACATTTATCCTTAGTATGTCCACAAGTGCATCGGTTTGTGTGGTAAAATATCTTATTTTAAAAATGATGGTGTTTTACTGAGCCTTTTTATACCCATTAAAACCAAACTTTAAAAGAAGCAACAACCTAAAGCGTCGTGAGAACAAACTTGAAAAGACTTTAAAAAGTTAAACTAACAACGAATCATTAAAAATTTACCTCGACGCGTC
The DNA here is from genome assembly GCA_001698575.1 of Mola mola. NCBI lineage: Eukaryota > Metazoa > Chordata > Actinopteri > Tetraodontiformes > Molidae > Mola > Mola mola. Next base: position 1,347,262 of record KV751360.1, read on the forward strand.
TTATTAAGTTCAGTGAACTTAAAATATTATGGTAGCCTGGACGTTAACTCTTTTAAAGTGGTTGATTTTTACAGTGAGTCCTTGTAGTACGGAACAGGATTAGGGCCCTGCAGGCATGAGAAAAAAATTATGAGAGGATTAAGATATAATGTTGAATAATGTTGAAAAACGATTCTATCAGACATTGTCTGCCTGAGCGCCGCACCTTTAGAATCAAACAAGTTGATTAATTATCCTATTGTGTCTTGGGATACTACACGTCCTCACTGGATTGCACGCAGGCGTTTCCATCCTATTGGCCCTAACATGCTGATAAAAACGCAGCAGCCAGTGAAGCTTGATTCCGATTCCAAACGGTCTGTTTTTGTTTAAACCAGAGCAGGTAGGAGGTTTGAAGGCCCTCCCACATGGCAGCGCTCCGTTGGATGCATTCTACTGCCTCACCACTAGATAGTGTTAACATTCACACACTGCTCCTTTAAGTTCTCAACTCTTGGACATTTATTCACAAAATCTCTGCCTTTTTTCCCCTCAGGCCTGGCCCTAATCCTCTTGACATTGACTTTTCACATTCATGTTTTATTTGTGAGTTTGAAATAATGCACAATACAATAGAAGTGAAAGGTTTCGAACCGCTACTAAATGGACTCCATTGCTGATTTATTTTCATTTTGTGTGCTATTGTTAGTCTGTTCTTCTTGCGTGGGCACAAAAATGAAAATTTGAAGATCACAACTTTATAAATAGGCTGCTAGACAACTACTGTCCACTGTGGAAGATACAAGATACGGTTGAAAGCTCCGGAACAGCTACTCAATGGCAATTAAAGATTGTTGAGAGTAAACCATCTTCCTCATGGACATATTCTGTAAATATTATTGATTTGTGTGGCTCAAATAGCTGAAGAAATGAAGCCACATGAAGAGAGTTTTCTTATTTATTCTGACTTTCCGGGCTTCCTCATTACCGTGCTGACTGGGTTTGGCAGCATTTCATTTCATCAGCATTTTCAGAGAGAGAGTCTTCCTTTCATCATTCTCCTCCGAAAACTGGGGTTTTTTCACAGACAAAGAAGCTCAAACTCCTGCGGGAAAACAAACCCCCGACAAACCTGCCAATTAGGAGGAACTCTCCGGCTACTCCGAGCCGTCTCATGGCCATCAGCAGCCCGCGGACTGTCATGCCTTCACAGAAGCAGACAACCACGCGGGCTTTGGGCAGACGCTCGCGCAGCTTCCTCAGCAGCCTGTCAAAGTGCTTCTCGCCGGCGTTGCTGTAGATCTTGTCAGAGTGTGCGATGCAGAGGCCTTCCTGCGCGGCCAGCTCTTTGAACACCTCCATCCCGCTCTCGCCATAGTTCCCTGAGAGAGACAAGAGGAGCTGCTGGTTTCATTCACAAGACAAGAATCGGTGGGTCTTTATTCAGAGCTTTAGTCAAACATAGTCTTTGCTTCAACCGCAGTCGACTCCAGTAGAACAGGAGGAAAACAGGGCAGCTCTTTCAGGTCATCAGTATCTGTCTGCTTCTGGAGCTTTCAGGGCAGACAGCTATGATTCACTTTATTGCCAGTAAACAAAGAATGCCTGTCAGGTTTTATATAATCTCTATCGCAAACAAACAAGATTCCTACAGCTGCTTTATTTCAAGTAAGCGTTTCACATTTTGTCTTTGCTCAGCACCGTGGCAGGAATTTTGAATCATATGTTGTTTTTGCGCTGTTTCTCGTGTTTCACAAGTGTTTCCTTGTTTGGTTTGATTTCTGGTTTCTGGA